>CAHIKZ030004896.1:1030000-1150000 GCA_903632075.3 Acanthosepion pharaonis | reverse complement strand
ATCGCTGACATTTGTTCCATTTTTTGGCAAAGTTCTCTCTCTGGATTTATAACTTAAGAATTATCCATACAGATTACCAAATAGAGATATATATATATATATATATATATATATATATATATATATATATATATATATACACACACACACACACACTAGATCTCCCCAAATCTGAATATAGAATAATCTACATTTCCTCGAATTTTAAACTCCTCTTCAAATCCAAACATTTTTATTGACAAAATGAAATTATCAAGAAGAAACTGCACAATTTTAAATTGAAAGAATGATGTCATATTTGCATCAAAAGTGTCATAAAAATAACTTATGAATCCAAATGAAGAACTCAGAAAACTTCAAGATCTGACAATGGATGAATGATAAATTTATAACTTTCATAAATTTTTTAACATTTCATAAAGTGTCTTTTTCACAAATTACAATATTTCTTTAGTAGAAATTTTTTTCATTATTATTGGTTGTCAATTATTTTTTGTACATTTATGTATTAAACCAACACTTTAAATAAAAATGAATCAACATTACAAACTACAGTTTGTATCTTAAACTTAAAATTTTAAGCTTGCCACAGCAGCCTATTCTTCCTCGAATCTGAACCATACCATCAATACCGAACATCTTGGATGTTCAGTTTAGGAGTTGTTATATATATAAAAGGTATTTAGACACCAAGAATTACTCCAAACAAATTGTTAAATTCAGCCAATAAAGTCTGTCTTTAATTTTTTTTTTTTTTGTCTGAATTTCTGGGATGAGGTGTTATTTACATTCATTGTCCTCATCTTTGTTGTTATCACAACATTTCAGCTGTTGTGCCCACTGCCATCATCTGATGTGTATTGATCTGGGTAGCCTACAGAGAATTCAAAGATATCTCTAGACACAAGCAGTGGAATAAGAACAGTTTACCACCACAGATTAAATAAACGCTACAGTTTGGAATTCCCTGAAAGTTACCCAGATTGACATAGACCAGGGGGCACAATAGCCAAAATGTTGTGATGAGGACAATAGTCCACATCTAAATAAATAATTTTTGTATTAAATTTTTCAATTTCCCAGATGAGAAGTTGCATAACAGATTGATATTGGGTTATTTATAATTTCAATTTGGGCATACAATACCCCACTCAGAAATCAAAAAAATATAAAAATATTAAATAGACAGACCTTGTCAGTTGAATTTAACAAAACTTGTTTGGAGAAGTATAAATATTTCTTAATACTATGACTCATTTTTAGTGGGTACATGTGTGTGAACCGATATCACTTTTTTTTCTTTTTTTTTTTCTTAAACAGTGAAATTAATATCAACAGGCTTAGATAGAGAAGTCCTACTAAAGAAAACCATGCTCCTGGACAAGAATCAAACCTGCATAGTTTTTTTTTTTTTTCATCAAGGAAACCATTCCTCTAACTAAATTGTGCCATTATTAATTTGGCTACGGGAAGCAAAGCTTAATTACCTATTTCAGGAATGCAAATTGGGGCTTCTTCCAGTCTATATCGGCTATATTCATTTTTGTACCCAATCAAGAAATCCTACTAAAGAGAAATGTGCCTCATTTGTCTGCTCAAGCTGGTGTATTCACTAAAATTAACATTTATAATAGGTACCACCAGATTAAGAAAAGAAAGTTACCTAATTTTAAAATAAATTTTTCAAAATGAAAATTTGTTCTTGAAGCTTTTATTTCAGTTTTAATTTCAAACTAATAGATTAAATTTAATGTTTCCCATAAGCAAAATACTTTGCTGCATTTCAAAAAATAATTTAAATTGACTGGAAGGAGTTTTTTTTTGGGGGGTTTAAAAAAATTTGATTATCACTCCCCCTTTTAGTCACCTTTCATCACAATGTAATTCTCTTTATTAAAAAATCTTCCAAAAATAAAATATTACTTTTCTGAAACTTTATTTGAGGAATATTAGCAGATTTGAAGTATCTGACTTGAAACAATGATTATTTACTGAAAGTTTTAAATTATGTATATGTTTCACTAAAGACGACAGATAAAATACTGTGATTAAGCTTTTTAATTAATTCTTCTTGCGTTCAAACAAGTGTTTTCTTTTCTGGACACAGTATGTAGAAACTGTCCAAATGTTCTGTAATTCCGAGCACTTTTGGCCATACTTTTAGCCATTATCATGGATGATTTTATTTTTGCTATTTAATTGGGTCTATGGGTTGTGTGTATTTTTCTAGAGTTATAGGAATGTTTTAGTTTCCAAACAGCACATTGTGGCCGTGTTCATAGTTAATATTATTGAGTGTTGGCTTTTTATTTTTTATGCCGAGACTGCAAACATAAAAAATGTGATTTTATGGATGGGGTTAATAAAATAAAAATAAAATAATTAAAAAGACACTAAATTTCTTAATACTAATCTTTGGCCATTCTACTGATATAAGAAAAGCTTTGAACATGCTAGAAAGTATTAAAAATTTTAAATAATAATAAAAAAAAAAAAAAAAAAAAAAAAATACTTTCCTGTTAACAAAACATTTTGATGATAAAACTGTTTTCATAATGGTAATCTTTTTTTAACAAAAAGTTCTGTTCCTAATTGAAAGAATTAAACGGTAACAGTCAATGAAAATACTCTTTTTTTAAAAAATTACTTTGTGTAGAACACTAGATATTTTATTCCTCGATACAAGGTTCTGAAGAGTGAGGAATGACAATTCGTTAGTATTATTTTTTTTTCCTTTTCTTTTTACCTGCTTAATTTTCTTTTAAAAAAAATTCTTACACTCCATTTTCCTATAATATTGCTTTTAAAATGTCCATTTATCTTATAGGTTTGTGCATGTTCATTTTATTTACAAATTCTAATCTGAAGTTGTACTAGAAAGTATATGGACTGGGATCTCTTGACACTCCATAATTGATTTCAAACATGGAAAGTGTTTAGTGATCATGGAAAGGACCTTTTTTTTTTTAAATTTTATTTTCTTATTTTCTACCATGCTCAACCAATAACAGCAATTGAACTTGTCTCAGTTGAGCACGCTTGGCTTGAAAAGTGACTTCCCTAATTAAGAAAGGGAATACAGTTTCAATTCCTGTTGGGAAGCACATTTATAGAGATGTCAATCTGTGTACCTACTAACGTAATGTTTATAGTCATAAGAAATAATATCAAAAGAAAAATCTAACAATTACTTAAATTTCATACAATATCTCATTTGAAGCGAACTCTAAATACCATTGACTTGTTTCTTCCATTACTGTCTAAACCAGTGAATCTCAACCATGTACCGCAAAATTTTATCATGGCATACATACATGTGTGCATGTGTGGAAGTAGTAATGACAAAAACATCAACTTTTATTTTCCTTCATTGAGCACAGAAAAGTAAAATTAAATTCAAAATACCTTCATCTATGTTCCTTCTAATACTGGACTTCAGTTATGCAAAGAAGAATTGGCCATTTCTAGTGATTGTGGGCTCAAAAGAAAACATTCAACGATACCCATTGATACATTTTGGATTTCAATACAAAATGAATATCCCACATTAGCTAAAAAGTCTATCAGTTTCATTGCAATTTTTGACCTATTTATGTGAATTACACTTCTCAACCCTAAACAATATCAAAAATAAGTGAAAAAGGCTATGCTCAAGAAATGAGGGTCTGCTTATCACACATTTGACCAAACATTGAAAAAAATCACAACGAAAACACCAGTCATAGGTTTCATTCTAAATAAGCTACACAAATAGTTGAATAGAAATGCTGAAATAAAATAAGTTCATATTTGTATGTGCATTTTTTTTTTTTAATTTATGGTGTTATTTCATAACACTTAAATGTATACCCTTTAAAAATTTTGCTAAGTGTGATATGGTATTTTCATTTGATCCTAGGTGTGCTGTTGCTTAAAAAGGTTGAGAAACACCAGTCTAAACCCACACTATGAATGATGTAGGATAAAGAATTGATTTTATTTTTATTTTTTTTTAAATCACAGATTCAAAGTACTGTTGATTCCAAATATGAAATTATTTATTGTATTGCACAACAAAGGGGAAGTGAGGTGAGGCTGATCTAAACTATCCCAAACCTAGCTAATCAGAATCACAACCCATTCATTCATTATAAGTGATTTTTTAAGCATAGCTTAGATGTGGCACAAGGCTGAAATTATGGGGCACCCAGTGAGTATCAAACTCACCATAAATTGCTCTAGTGAAACAAGGTTGCTAATCATTACACCATGTCAAAGTGCCATATACTATTTGGAATGACCGCAAAGAACTTCCCCTCCCCAATTTATAAGTAGAAGCACACAAATTCATGTTGGGATTTCTTCCTAGCCAATAAAATGGGCTCCTCTAAATGACTAAGGTTTCATTTGGCACACATTGACCTGTCTGGATCAAATGGATATGCCAGCATAGCTCTCCGAGTTATAAAGAACATGCAAGTCATACCACAAGATCAAGGTAATGCATATTATAGATGGCTTTCAAATTTTTACCTTTTCATTGCTTCATATACATTGTGATATACATTCCAGAAGCAATAGAAAAATTGAATCAACTGATGATTATGAATGAAAATCAGTACTAGAAATTAACATATCTTTCTGTTGCTAAATTCTTAATTCTGAAAAAGTTTGTATCACAAGAAATCTATATTTGCATGCAATATTTTTATCATTAGGGCTACTTAATTAGAATTAGAAGCATTGGGCTGGTAAATGTTATCAGGGTATAGGGAGATCCCTTGAAGATGAATTGTATTCAGGATGACTGAAAACAAAACAAAGCATTTATTTCCTGTTATTAAAACTGTTGGGTTCCAAACTCTTGGAACAATCTTCACCTAATGCGTAGCACAAAAATCCAATATCACAAAGAGTTTATACAAAAAAAAAAAAAAAAAAAAAAATTTAAGTTATATAAATCAAATCCTTAAAACACATACAAAAAATAAAATAAACACACACACACACATTTTAATCTTCATAAGCAAATGTGATAATAGACTAACCTCATCTGAGACCATGTGTATATACCTGGGCACAAACTCCTTAGCTGAGGCTGAGAGTTTTTTCTCCTTCTTAAGGCTAGGAATACATGAAGGATCCTAGAGAGAAAGAAAGTAAGGAGTAAAAATGAAAGTAAGTGCATAAATACAAAGGCCAAAATAGCAATCAACTGTAAGATTAAAACACATTAACTTTTCAAGCACAAGATTGACAACAGTGAACACTATAAATTGTTCTTGAAGATTTTCATTTTTTTCTAAGTCTGCATAAAATATTGGATTCAAACAAAGTTTGGAGCATTTTTTTTAAGTTAATTCCAAACAATATTTACACGTTTCAAGCACATAGGCACCATTTTATTCCACTACATTGTCATCATTGAGGCAATTTCAGGAGTCCATCCTCTCAGAACTTGGCAGCTTTTTGAGTGATGATCTGATCTCAGTGGTTTTTACAGGCTTCCATAGATTTGAAGTTGTTCTCTTTGAGAGTATTTTCATTGACTGTTTCAATTAGGAACAGCACTTGTTGGAATTCAACATTTGATATCACAGGAGATTCTAATACACAATGCTTTCCCAATACCACAAGATACAAATTAACTTTTTTTTTTTTGTCGCAGCTTTTGGAGGGGTTAACAGTGACTCATTTCATTCCCCACCCCAGAACCTTTTTTTGCTCTATATTGTTTAAAACAATCACATTTTCATAGCATGCAATTCTTTTCAAAAACGGGTTGTTTTTTGAGCATACTTGAGTAAAAAGATTGTAGATGGATATGCAGTTCATTAACTTTTTTTTGGTTAAATCATGAGGCACCCAAAAATTATAGTGATGTCCCAGGTCATGGGCTTTTTTTTTTTATTTTTATTTTATTCTTAAATCAGCAGTCATCATCAATGACTGCAGGCACCTTAGAATATTCTTGGTTTTTTTAATCAATATTTCAACATCTGAAACAAGCTGTACTTACAGCTATGGCACAATCTCCATAAATGGTACATATCTTTTTTTTTGCTATTTGTACAGTGTTTTTTTTCCTCCCCCACAAGAAACAAAAGAGGATCAAATTAAAAAAGAAAAAAATACATCTCATTTTCACATAAAAATATTTAACATTCACAATCTGTACATGAACTGTATAGAAAGATGCACTGAAATGTGACCTTTCAATGTACATGTCATAAAGGTCAGTCACACATTAAACAAAATCAAGTCTTCAAATGCCACTTATTGAAAAACAACAAAAGTTTTGTTCAAACCCAATACAACTTTGATTAAAAGCAAAACAAATTAAATTTAAAAAACTAAAAACAAAATAAAAACATTGAAATATTACATTAAGAAATTTTCAATAAACTGCCAACCATTCAGAACTGGGATCAGTTATTCAATTATTCACACTTTTTAGCGAGGTAGAGGGAAAAATATCTATCAGCCTAACTATGAAGTAGAATCTCTCTAACATGCTAAAAGGAAGGGTTATAAGTCACTATAACAAATGGACAATTTCAATGCTTGTTGAAATGCATGCATTCAAGAGCCCCATATTAATCTCAATACTGTTTTCACCATAACAGCAGTTGGGAGATAAATTGACATCAACAGTTTAAATTGATTGCACAACTCCATATATTTAAGATGCATATGTATAAAGGTGTGTAACAATTCAAATAGTTAATTGATGGAACCACCTAAAACTGCTCTCTGTACTTATTGATGCATATTGCATTTCTGTAGAGAAAGATTGAAAACATTTTTCTGCAACGTAGGCAAGCAGAATGGATATTACTCCACATACATGAACAGACACTCTCCTACAGAGTTAATCAATAATGAGACAGGACTAATGTAAGTTGTGATCATCACATTTACAATAAAGTGCTGCAGTTTTTTTTTTTGGGGGGGGGGTACTTTTTTTTAAAACAAAACCTCATCCTAAAATCTAGATTTGAATCTCAGCAACATTTTGCTTTTAACAAAGCTATTAAAACTATGGAGTAGATTGAGAAATCTCTCAAAATCATTTGCTCCTTATAAATTGCCTGTATAAGTGAACCATTTCAAATTAAATTTCCTCTCAAATTTTGGGGATGGGAAAAAATTTACATGGTTAGAATTTTGTTTCTTATGCAATATTATTTTATCTTTGTATTATAAACAGAAAAATTGCAAAAATATTTGAGCCTGAGAGCGAAAAACTTCACATTTAAAATAAAAACTGAAAAGCATTAAAAAAACAAAAAATGAAACTTTAAAATTGTCCTTTATGTAGGATACACACCCATAAATATTGGTGTGCGAGTGTTCATTATATATACATACATATATATATATATATATATATATATTTATATATATATTTATTTATTTAGTTTTTAACGGTTTTTGAATCATGGTTATTACCGTGTAGCGAAGAAACCATATTTTAAATTGGTTAATTTATAATATTTATGCTCTGTAAATTTACACTGAGGACTGTTTTGTAAAAATAAAAAATATCTATAAGAACACCAGATTATATATCATACTGTTATTTCTTTTTATTATAATTATATATCACTCACACACATCTTTTTTTATACCTTATAAAATTTATTATTGAGCATGGCAAATATCAAATATACTAAGATAGATGTGATCTAAAGTTTTATCAATCAGGAAAACTTCTGGTCATGAAGGAAATAATTTTAACAGAATTACATTTGTCAAGTTTTGGGATCTTTTTATTTACTTCCATATCTTGATGATGTTCCAGCATTAACTTAAAATAATGTAATTGTTTTATAACAATTTGAGAGCTAATACAAAAAAGGTCACCATATAATTAAAATATGTGGATAAATCAATAAGTCCATAATGTAATGATAAAAAAGCCATTTAACAAAGTTATTTATCAACAATGATTCCTTGTCAATGCAAGTCTTTTTTAATATGGACAGTACATTATACAGTGAAAAGTTCAGATCTTAAATGCAGTTAATAAATGCTAGGCCATGAACTTTTTTTATCTACTCTTTTACAAATAAAATTATTTTACTCAAGACATTTCACTATTTCAATGTTAAAAGTATTGGATTGATTGAACTTTTTGACATTAAAAGAGTTTAGTTTGAAACCAACTCCATTTAAGGTAGCTTTTGATTGCATTTTGATAGGATGGATTTTTTTTTTTTTTAAACTGTCAGAATTTATATTTTTCTTCATCAAATCTATACCGAAGATAAATAATCAACATCTTCACTATATTATGACATTTTTATCATGAGGTAAATTTGAGCCAACTATAAACAAAATGCTTCTTTTCTTTCCTCTCACTTATGTCAGATCATTCACAATCAAAACAAACATTACTTGACAATAGTCAACATCATAGAACATGGGAGATTCAAAATATCCTAGTCAGAAATTGAAAATCATTTGCAAAGCTTGACTATGTTAGTTGCTTTGATGTTTGGCTGTCAGATGAGAAAATAAGTCTACCAAAATATTTCCACATATGACTACTATTATTAATGGAAAAATGAGTTTAACAAATGTCCAATTTTTCAAAGGTTGTGAAAAGTGATGGGAATTAGATTGCTTACAACAATGTTTAAGACAAGAGATTGTGAATCAAGTGCAATGAACCACCCCAAAATATACCAAAAGCTGATCATGACCCAAAAGAAAGCATTACCATGTATATAGTGTGATTGGGAACAATAACTATTATGAGCTCCTTCTCTAGAACCTAATGATCAATTCAAACAAGTACTGTTCCCAATTACAAAAGTATCCAGAATCAAAAAAGCGTGTATAAATAATAGAAAAGTATATTTTTATATGGTGATCAAGCAAGAGTTATTACTGTTTGGCTGGGACGTAATCACTCAACTAACATTCACTAGATGCAACTTCATTACCATTTCTTTCAGTTTTTACAGAATTTTCAATAAAAATGAAAAAGTCCCTAGAAGAAAGGCAAAAGGCAACTAGAGCAGTTCTTTACAGAGAAAGACCAAAAAAAAAAAAAAAAAAAAAAAAAATGGAACAAAACATTTAAATTAGGCATCCCAATGCAAACATATGTCAAAATCATGAAATTCCCTCCCAACTGCTGATATCTCTTATTTTCAAGGCTATTTTGATAAAATTAGTATGTAAACAAAATTTAATCTTTTCTTTTTCTAAAGATTAAAATATTTCTCATGTATGATAATTAGTTTTTATTCAACGTCTGTTTAAATTATTTTACTATTTCAATGACAGCAATTTTCTGTGTTTTCAAAGTTGGCAATTTCATACTGGTGTTTTTCAAATTAGTTGCACTCAGAGTTGTATCTGTTTACACATATCAAAATAATCCCATTTTAAAAGAGAAAAGGACACTTGTCAATGGGAACCATTAGGTTTGCAGTCATTTTTCACAAAAATTTCAAAGTTGAAAACTTTAATGGATGAAATACCAGAGAAATTCAACACCTAAAATAATGAATTTTACACTTCTTTGTAGAGCAAGGTCTCGTCTTTAATAATCAGTTGGTTTCAGATCTCTATGCACACAAATCAAAAAGAGGGTATACTGTGTTCATTTTGTGAACAACAGTCAGGTTGAACATCAAAATTTGTATTGCTGACCGAGTGACAAATTCACTAACAGAATCATTAGACTTCTTTTAGAGAGTCTCTAATGATGTTTTTCAAAATAAATTTTGGGAAAACTAAAATCATTTTATTTTGGCCAATCTGTCAGCTCAAGTTGCTGTTGCCTCAGCTATTCCTCTTTTCTTAAAGAAAAAAAAAAATTAAAATTAACTGAAATAATAAAACAAAAAGTAAATTGGGTATATTTATAGTTCTTTAAATTTTGCCCATTCTCGTTTGTTCATAATAAATTAAAATAGAACTTTATAACCATAGTCTTAGCCTTCTAATCTTAACAATTCAAAAATTAGATTAAACTTTACATTTTTCAGTTCTGAAAACATTTTCACTTAATAGAAATTATTGCAAACTGCAATTGGAGGAAATTCAGAACTCCAATGAAAAATTACAAGTACATATTTTAAAAATAGATATTCAATGTAATTTTTTTTTTGTGTCAAATATAAATAAAAAAAAAAAAAAAATTTACAAAATCTTTCATTGTTGCTGCTAAGAAATATACTTAGTCAAAGCAAAGGCCTTTTTTCCTGTTCATTTTGATATATGAACTATATATGAAAGAAACTATTTTAAATTATACAAGTACCAACCCTCAACTAAAATGTTCTTTGAGTTTTATTTATTTTTGGTAAGGTTCATGATAAACTTTCAGTATATTCACAGTTGAAGTTGAATTTATTTATTTTACTCAAACTCTAGTAACATCTCAGACATCTTCAAAATTTCAAAAGTTAAATGTCTTAATGATATTTGAAAGTTTCAATAGAATTGAAAAAAAAATAAATAAATAAATAAATAGATTAAATTTTCTAAGATAATGAACTATTTCAACAAAAAATCCAAGAACTGGAAATTTTATTTAAATTTAATAATTCCCTAATTTTTGGTATATTTTTAAGGTCTAGGGGATAAAATTTTTTTACTGCTGAAAGTATGCACACATTTTGGTGATAGTAGGATGAAAAATGTATCTCATTTATTTATTATTTTTTTTTAAAGACTATTTAATAATTCTTGGGATTAGGTCTTTTTCAAACTTGAAAATTTTACATTTTTCTTAAAAAAATTAAACTGGATAAATTTTCTTACAAATTATACAGTTCTTAAAATTTTGTTGAACACATGCTGGTTTGTATAAAAAAAAAAAAAAAAAAATTAAGCTGGCCTCTGTTTTCAATTTTTTTTTTTATATATTAGTCCTTTCTACGCCATAGACGCCTACTTAGGTTTTTAATAAAATTTACATTTAGTTATGATGAACATTTAATCTTTTATTTAGTGAATGATAAACTCCACACCAAGAGGTAGTTTACTTCTAAGTGGAAGAGGTAACATTTCTTGCAAAGTACGAAATAGTTGCTGATACAGTTAAAAACTGTATATGATGAAGGAAATAGACAGTTTTAATGAAACCCAGTATTTATATTTTGGCACTAACACATTTGCCCAGTAATCTGATTAAAGTTTTAGTGTTGGTTCTGGTCCTGCTAGCAAAGTCTAAACTATTTTGAGTCCAACCTCTGTAGCATTTATGATTTTAAGGAAGATGGGGAAATGAGAAAAGCACTTAAGAGATGGGTAAAAACTCAAAAATTTAGGGATCAATAAAAAAAAAAAAAAAAAAAAAAAAAAAAAAAAAAATTTTATTGTTGCTGCTAAGAAATACACTTAGTCAAACCAAAAGCCTCTTTTCCTGTTCATTTTGTGATATATGAATTGTATAATTTTACTTACAAGTTTTTGCTTGGTTCTGCAAATTTTTCCTAGTCACCAAGATTGAACAATCATGATTCATTAAACAAGTTAAACAAACTAACAACTGCTAAAAAGATTTTATCTGAGGAGAAGACAACTAGAGCCTTTTTAAATTCTTCCCATGATGCCAGTTTTTATAGCTGATGAACTCACTGCTATTGGAACTACATCACAGGAACTTAAAGAAAAATTGTACTGACCAATGGAGCAGCTCCTCAGCTTTACTTAACATGAAGTAAACTAAAGTCCAGCATGATAGCAATGTCGTTAAATCACCTTCTCTCTGCCCATTATAGTGAAAGGCATTTATCCTTAACAGTAAAACACCTTGTAAAATAGCATAAAATTAAAGAGAAAAATAAAGGATAAAAGCAACTGCAGTAATTTCTGTCTATCATTCCAAAAGCAAGTTGGCACGTCACCTGAGGACAATCATACAAACTGTTCTTCTCAGGACAAAGCAATTAAATTTCTGGAATCTCCTACAGTAAAGTTTATTTGAACCACTGATGTTTTTGGACCCAAAAAACTGGATGCAGAACCGAATGGCTCACATTCTATAGTAAGGAAGGTCATCAATCAAATAACTAGTTATCGTTCAAATAGCTTCAACTCTTTGTTTGAAAATGTCATGGCAATTCTCTGTCACAGGAAGCATATTCAAATGCTTCTATCAGAGTTTTCAACATCTAACTTGAAACTAGAGTGTTCTGGCCAATATTTCAGATGAGATTTCATTCCCTTCTTGCCTCAATTGGGCTGCTGAATATTTATTTGGCCAAGCCTTTCTGGAATCTTGTAAATAGAGTTCAGTATGTTGCCATTTACTTGTATGTCAAGCAAATGACAAAATTTAGATCGCTGGTTCAATAATCCACAGTTGCTCTTAGATGCTGAATATAGAGGTGCTTTTGGTGATGAATTCTTTGAAAAAAGTGATGCATCTCTCCATGATTTTGCTGTTAAGGATCTAGAGCTGATACTGGAATGATTGAAAATGGTATTCACCAATTTCATCAGTGTAACTAAACCCCATTTGCAGTTTTTGAAAGAGAAGTGGATTAAGAGACAAAAGTTGCCTTGAAGATCTACACTCTGAAAATGTCAAGGAAGCATGTCTTTGGAGAGTTGGATTTTAGCATTACTTCACTATTGATCAACCTCACACATCCTCAAGAGTAACAAGACTACAGCTGAACTGTAAGCACCATTGGCAACTGAGTGGCAATGAGTTCTTGACATTTCAAGAAAACAAGCAAAACATTTGCGACAAAAAATCATGTCAAGCTGCTGCTGGGAAACACAATCATTAACTCAGTCATCAAGCATGGTGGCCCTGTGAAGTCTATTAAAGATGTACAATCAGTGTCAAGCAGTGGCTTGGAAGCACTGAAAGATCAACTTAGATATTTGAAGGTTCTCTTAGACAGTGGAAGTAAATTTCAGCTGGAAGCTGCTCTTTGCAATTACTTAATGGAAAAATGAGTTTATTTATCTCCACCTCTAAGACAAAGGAAAGATGAAAAGGCATTCAATGATCCTGAGTATTTAAACAAATCTAGCAGTTGTGATGAAGAACCACTTCAAATGACCTTCAGTTACGACCCACAAGGCCAAGCAGTTGGAGTATATGACTCCAACTTTTACATTGACCAAATCATTTATACTGCATCTCCATTTGGTGCTGTAAGAAAGGTTTTAGCCCAACAAAGAGGAGAAATGATTATTTCCAATAGCTTTTGTCAGATGATATTGCACAAGTGAAATCAACATTTATCTTCAGATGGCACTTTGGTGTAATGCCAGTTTCAAGTGATGGGCAGATATGGAGTGTTCTAGAAAGATTAACCATATCAGAAACTTATAAATTCAATTGTCAAATCACCATTAGAAGAGGAAGTGCAGAAGAACTATTCACAATATTCAGAAAGTTTTTCCCTATCAGTTTAAAATTGAAGTTTAAAGCACTACAAAAAAGTATTTTTTTCTTTTTGTAAAACAAAATTCTAAGTTTTATTGTTATTACAGTCCTGTTTTTGACAAATTTAAAATTACAAAATTTTCCAAAATACATTTATTACAAAAAGTATTGATATTACAGTATTGTTTTATTGAATTCCTCACACCAAAATTAGTAAAGTTTCAGTATGGTAAAAGTGTTTTTTGCCCTACTGTCAAATTGTTCTTTGGATTGTTTTTTTTTTTTTTTATGTGGTGGAAAAATAATTTTTTTTTTTTTTTATTGAGGTACTATTGGGAAAAAAAATTTTAGCTTCAGCCCTGTTATGCTATGAATTACAGGAAGAAGTTGAGAGGCATTAAATGCTGAAATGAGACTCATGATCAGTCAAATTGGCCATTCTGTGTCATTTTTATTAGTTTGTTTTTAAGAACAAAATTTTCCCAATATTTAAACTGGTCTGATTTTAAAATTATTGATTGCATTAGCATTATTTTTCTTTTACTCAAAATCTACCTATATTACATAATGACCTTCCCAATGACATCAGCTCTCAACTTGGTATCTATGCTGATGACATAGCCATTAGATAGTAAGACTGATCAGTCCAACAAGGTCAAGATGGCAGTTCATGTCCAAAACAACCCCAAGTTTGTCATTAACTGGGGTAAAATATAGCTTGTTAATTTTAATGCCACCAAAATTAAACTTCCCTTCATTAATCATCTAAGAGACCCCTCACTACCTTCTATGAGCATGGCTGATGCTAACCTCCAGAGAAGTGACTCAATTCACCTTCTCTGGCTCACATGAAGTGGAAAGACTAGATTGAATCCATTGTTAGGTCAGCTGCTAAGAAAGTTGATTCACTGTGTCATGCAAGACAATTTTTCTCTCCAGAATCTGCTTTAGATATCTATAAGTCTACCAAGCTTAGAATGTGTCTGCCAAATATGGTCCAGTGCCCATGCTATTTAAGCTCCTTGATAAAATTCAAAGAATAATCAGCAATATCTCTTGATCTGGCTTCAGTAACTTTCCCACTGCTATGAGGTTGCCTCTGTGTCTTTTCTACAAATACTTTCATTGTAATTGTTCAGATGAGCTCTTCACTGTGGTACCTAGACTTTTTGACTTTAAGCACAGTACTAGACCGACATCAAGATCTCATCAGTTTACAGTTGAGCTGGTTAGATGTAACTGTAAATTCTATGCTAACAGTTTCTTCTCTTGCACTTCTCACTTGTGGAAGTCCCTTCCAGCTCTATGCTTTCCAGCCAACTTTAATCTGCAAAAATTTAAATGCAATGTCAATTGCTATCTACTATCTTTCAGATTACTCTTTCCTCTTCTGCTCATTTTTACTGTTTCTGTTCCTAATGCTTCCACACCCTGTAACCCCTAGTGTCTTTACTGCCTTGCATGGAATGATACCAATAAAAAAAAAAAAAAAAAAACTTTACATTTATAATGATTTCTAATTTGAAGCCTACATTTGTTATACACAATTAAATTGGCCTTTTGTCTAATAGTACACAAGACAAAAAAAATGAAATTTGAATGGTCATAACTTTGTTGCTAATTGAGCTACAAAGATAAATTTGCTACCATTTTTTACAGTTTATGAAGATTATCTATGCCCGTTTTAAAGGTTTTTGGATATATTCAAAGTAAAGTTTTAATTTGGGAAATAGGTTGTTCAATAATTTATATTTTCAACACTTACAAGTGGACTGTCCTTCTCATTGAGACAAAGAACTAAATGAGATATCCCTAGACATAGGCATTGAAAGATGAACAGTGTGTCCCCATAGATTAAATAAATGGTTCAGTTCAGAATTCCCTGTAGGTTACCCAGATTGATATAAACCTGATGATGTCTGAAGAGTACAACAGCTGAAACATTTTTATAACAACAAAGATAAAAAACAATAGTCAGCTCGTACATTGTGCAAATAATAACTCTTCACCGCAGAAAGTATCCACATTTTAGTATTTCATTTCAGAGATGAGCAATTATCAACATGCTTTCATCATTTCAAACTATTGTTGTCATCTTGGTTGATATGTTATAGACACAATGTTGCAACTAAGTACCCTCTGGTCATCAGGTAACCAATGATTGGTATGATGTCCCTGAAGGGATTGTTTATGCCTGATGAATCAGTGCTTCATTACATAATCCATTGATAACTCACAACCACTAGATAGTAGTAAAACATGTATAATTAACTATATCCACTATGCCACCATCTGGAAGTTGGTGTGTTTTTGGAATTTTTTTTTTATATTCAATGTCAGGTGGTTTTTGAAATTTGATGCCAGTTCATACCACTTTTCTTAATTTAGTAATTTTCTTATTTCAAACTATTGTTCTCATCTTGGTTGAAACAGACAAGGTTTCGGCAAAATACCCACCAAAACATTATGTCTATAATATTTATAATCAACTAAGATGAGAACAATTTAAAATAAAAGTATTCATACTTAAATAGAATTTGTCTTTAGCCAAATAGATGTGTTTATAATAGCAACAACATAAAATGTTATTTGCATTATTTACATACAAACTATTCTTCTCGAATTCCATGTTTTGGCTGTTATACCCTTTGGACTTTCTCAGGTGCATGTTGACCAGGTGTCCTTCAAACTGAATTACTGTTCTCATTCTACTGTCTATATCAAGAGATCTCATCTTGTCCTTTTTTTTTTTTTTTTTTAGTACTTCTCAGTTATTTGAATATGGTGACAAAGTAATTGCAAGTTCAATCCCTGTATTGGATAGTATAGACTTAGGTTTCAGTGTAAATAGCCAATAACCAAGCAAGACTAAAAAGACAAGATATCCCAAGACATGGACAGTGGAATGAGAACAATCTACTCCCGTAGATTAAATAAAGGGCCCAGTCTGAAATTCCCTGAAGGGTACGCAGATCAACAGACACCTGCAGAAGGCTAGAGGGCACAACAGCCAAAATATGATAATAAAGATGAAGATAATAGTTCACATGTAAATAATGTAAACTCATCATCCCAGAAATTCAGACAGATAATAGTAAAATTTTATATTTGCCAAGTATTGTTAATGATTTTACTAATATTTCTTCAGTCTTAATTTCAATTATTGTTTATTACAACCTGAAGGCTTATTCTTTACTATTGATTTGCGCCATTTTCTAATGGCCTGAAAGGTTGCTATAAAAAGCAACTGAAATTAAGATGAAAGAAATATGAATCTAAATTTAACAATAGCAGTTAGTTGATTGGTTGATTTTGTTTAGTGACATATCAACCTCTATGGTTTATTTAATGCCAAAATCCAAATATTTTGAACACAATTTTATAGATTCAAGTACAGATAAAGTGTATTGTTGGTAATTTTTACAATAAATAGGTACTGTTGGTAATTTTATACTTTCATAGCGTTTTGTTTAGAGTTTCACTATTTGCCATAGCTTGGACCCTAACAATCTGGGAACAACAGCAATTAAGAGGGGGTTCCATGCTTCTCAAAACCTCCAATCTTCTGATAGGAGACCTTGCTGCCAGGTGTAGTTTATCATCATACACAGGACTAACAACAATAGCAATGTGATGTAGTTTAAGATTAGGGAATAAAAAGTAAGCAAGCATCAACCAAGAGTTACCTCCCTTGTGAGAAACAACTATTGTCTGGCCTGTCTAAAATAAAAACGGATTCATTTGGCAAAAATGTTATTTATTAACCAGTTTTTAAAAATAAGGACAAAAAGCAACAAATCCAAATATATTTAAGCAATCAATCTCTGATTAACAAATACTAATTTTCTTATGCTTATTCAAAGTATTCACAAAACACTGAGAATTTAGTTTTTTTTTCCTTTTTCTTCACAAGATGGAAAATATAAGAATTAAATTTTTTTAAAATATTACAAAAGGAGAATTTCAGAATTCATAAAATCTTGAACAAACTAAAATTACAGTTTCAACACAATCTCTGAAAATTTAAATTAATAGGCCATTTCACATTAAGTGAAAAATTAATTTTTCTGTGAATCTGGAGTAGTAAATTGCTAATAAAAAGGGCCTTCCTAGGGTATTGGTGTTTTAGTCCTCTTCAGAATATTTCTCTTGCAATTGCTCCATCATGTTCTTGATTATTTTTAAAATATACAAAACAATTTTTGCTTTATGATGTTAGAAGTTGCTGGAAGACAAATTTGGACAGGAAAGTAAGAGACTACCAACAGATTCATCTATTGCAAAGTTTTACCCCCCCACCAAAAAAAAAAAGAACAAAACAAAACATACACGAGACAAAGAATCAACTTTCTCAGCCAGTGTGAGTGCAACAGTTGCAAAGTACATGCAATATAGTTCCATTGTCAATTGATTAATTCCGCAGGAGTGTCTGGTCATGTGTACACACACACACTAAGGTTTCCCATGCCTTATTTGATGACAGGTTGCATCAAGGTCTCTAGATTAAAAAAAAATGTTGCCCATAATCTAGACACACACAAATTTTATATATATATATATATATATAAAAATATATAACAAAAAAAAAAAAAAAAAAAAAAAAGAGAAGGATTTCCTAATAAACTTTGTACCAAAAACAAGTAATTTCTACGGACTACCTAAAGTTCATAAATCGAGTGAAATAAAAGCAGCTATACATACAAAAATCTGAATACATTAGCATCCCAAACCCCAGTGACCTTACATTCAGACCCATAGTAGCAGGACCAGTCTGTCCCACTAGCAAACTCAGTAACCTTATAGACATAATATTGCAACCATATACTAAACAAATTAAAAGCCACATCAGAGATGATATCCATTTCCTTAGCTGCATACCACAAAAGGTAGATCCGGGAATGCTTATGGCAACTTTTGACATCAGTAGCCTATACAGTAACATACCCCATGAACTAGGAAAAACAGCGATCTCATTCTGGATTGAAAAACATCCAGAAATACTACATCCGAGATTCACTAAAGAGTTCATTATCGATAGTATAGACCTAATTCTAAACAATAACACCTTTGAATTTGACAACAAAAACTATATCCAAACCCTAGGTACTGCGATGGGAACAAAAATGGCACCAACATATGCCACCCTAACATTAGCTTACCTAGAAGAAAACCTATGAAAAGATAGAACAAATATACGAGGCAAATATAAAGACCCAATTCACTAAATCTCGGAAAAGATACCTAGATGATTGCTTCATCTTTTGGAAATCATCATGGGGTGATATTAACCAATTCCATACACTACTTCAAAACTTACACCCAAAAATCAAATTCACGCAAGAATATAATTTTAACGAATTACCATTTTTAGATATACTCATTAGAAATAAAAACAACCACATAATCAGATATCTACCACAAACCCACAGACACCCAACAATACCTTCATTTCAAGAGCCATCACCCAAAAAGCTGCCTAAAATCCATCCCCTATTCCCTAGCATGTAGAATTTGTACAATAGTGACTGATAAACATCTCCGAAAAATCCGCTTAGAAGAACTACATAAAACTCTCAAGAAACGAGGCTACCCCACAACACTAATAAACAAAGGTATTGAACTTGTGAAAGAAATTCCTCTAGACCAACTTAGAAATAAAAAGAAACGTAACGTCGAACAAACTCTAGCATATGTCTCAACGCACAAAAAAAACAATCCAGAAATATTCCCAGAAATCACAAAAAATCTAGATTTACTTAGCAAGAATAATAAACTGAATAATATACTAAAAACAACCAAAATAATTAAGACCAAACACCAATCTAGAAACCTAAAACACATATTAACCTCATCTAAATTTAGCCAACACAAAATACAGGGAGTCACAAAATGCAACAAAAAAAGATGTGGGGTTTGTGACATCATTATAGAAGGAAACTCCTACACTTTTGAAAACCCCAAAAAAACATTCACAATAAATAAAACTTAAACTGCAACTCAAAATGTAATTTATGCACTTAAATGCACAAAATGTAAGAAGTCATATATAGGCATCAGCCAACAACTGAACAACAGGGTCTCCTACACAAAAGCAATATAAAATTGACAGACAACAGAAAACTTTTGTATCACATTTTCAAATGTAACCAGGGTAAGTTTAATATCATGCGATATATCAAACAGACAATTACTCGTATCTACAAATACAGGAAAAAAACTTTATAGACAAATTCAAACCGAACTAAATATGATCGTAACCCCACACAAAAAACACACAACATGCACACAGGGTGACCAAAATACAATGATAAAATCACTCCACATACATGGACGCACACTCATATACAGGAGACACGAGGATATATATATATATATATATGTATGTACACATACATACATACATTTACATTTATGTATGTATATGCGGATGTTGACAACTTAAGAAGTACGTGTGTGTGTGCGTGTATGTACTGGTTCCATGTAGCTTGGGAAATATGTGTGTATACTGATTACTTGTGGTGGGATAGTGTGTATGTGCGTATGTAGGTACAAATAAGTTTACGAATTCCTCGTAGTAAGACAGTATGTATGGAGGGGAAATATATGCATGCTTATATACACGCATGCTGACAGGAACACACCAAAATAGAAACAGATCCAAGAGCACATAGGGGTCACTAAAACATTAAAAGATAAAATGCCGATAACTACTGCTGGACCAACCTTAATTGTTTTATGACCCTTCACGCAAAATCTTCATTGACAATTCTAGAAAGAAAATTGGATTACCAACACACAAACAGAGAATGTCTCATATTGAGAATATTTCACATTGATCATGAAGAAAAATTAATTATTTTTAATAATATGTAGAAATCTCCACTTTTACCTGAAGACGGTCAGACGAGACCAGAAACACGTGTCGTAGTAAAATTATGTAAAACAAAGCATAATATTTTTTCTAAATAAATCCACATTACAACCAAAAACGTTTTACGGCACCTCTCTTCTCTTCTTTTTAATATACATACTTTTCTCTCATTGGAACCACTACAACATATTTCATATATATATATATATATATATATATATATATATATATATATATATATATATATATATAAATAAAAGAAGAAAGTCACTTACGCTTTTAGGCACAAACTCTTTTGCTAAGGCAGAGAGATTGCTAACTTCATTTGCATTACCATTTGAAGTTTCTTGGTAATGATTCTGGTTCCCTGCAATACAAATGACATTTAGTTAGTCATTAAATAAATAATATACAAGATAGACCTATATCATTAAAAAAAGAACAAAAAAAAAAAACAAAATAAAAATAAAAAAAGAAATTATAGAATTTCTTTCAGAACTAATAATAATAAAAGATGTTACACCACAAACTAACACATGGCAGAAAATAAAAAATATACATGAAGATGTAACATTAAGAGAAAAAAAAAATAATAATAAAAAAACACATTGCATAAACAAAGGTAACCCTATTAATGAAAAAGAAATAAAATTAAACTCTAAAAATCACTTTGAAGACGTTTATGCCCAAATCACTTCCAGAAATAATAAAATAAAAAAAGAATATATAAAAAAGGGCTGAATCACATAAAAATTATATAAGAAATATTGTAAAGAACTTTCATTGATCTACAACCGAAAATACATATACAGTGACACGCATAAGTATTGGATACATGTTATTTTCTGTTATAACTAGTTTATGTTCTCCATTTTGCCTGATATTTAGTAAGTAATATCTCATAAAGTTGTTTTAGTTGTATGTGGAAGGAAAATTAAAAACTCATGGTTGAATCCATTTTTTTTTTTTATCAAAGTTCAAAATTACCCTATGCAAAAGTATTGGATACATGACACTTTTTTCAAATTTCCAATCGAAACTTTGTATTTTAAAAGACTTTAAATATTCAAGTTTTCGATAGTATTGGAATGCTATCTCTGACCAATCAGAGAAGCACACAATTGTTTACAAGATAGTGCTACTAATCATCTGAGTCTTTGATGTGCATTCTGCAATTCAAGGATTAAAAATGGCAAAAACTAAAGAATTATCCAGAGATAGAATCATTGAACGTCACAAAGGAGGACAAGGTTACCGAAAAATTAGCAAAGAAATGAATCTAGCAATAAGTACAGTAGGAAATATCATCAGAAAGTATAAGAAGTATGGTGACGATACAGAAAACCTTTTGAAAAATGGAAGACCGAGAAAAATAAATGAGAGTACAAGGTGGATCAGCAGAAATGTGCAAAAAAAAAAAAAAAAAAAAACAACAACAACAACAACACCTTCATTACTCGTTCTGAAATTAAAACTGATCTTGAGGGTGATGGAATTAATGTAAGTAAGGATACCATTAGCAGAGCTCTATATCATACAGGCTTTCATTCAAGATTACCAAGAAAAGTTCCTTTACTGAAAACCAAACATATCAAAGACAGATTAAAGTTTGTTGAAACTTATGAAAAGAAATGTATGCAAAAGGTAAATCTGGTCAGATGAAACGAAAGAAGAACTATTCGGAAGGAACACAGCGACAAGTGTTTGGCAAAAAAAATGGCACTGCCTTCAACAAGCACAATACCATCCCCACAGTTAAGTTTGGGGGTGCTTCCATTATGATATGGGGATGCTTTTCATCCAAGGGCACTGGTGAGTTACAAGTTATCCATGGTAGAATGAATGGTAGCGTGTACAGGGAGATTCTAGAGAAGAACCTTCAGAAATCTGCAACTTCTTTAGGACATGGTCGAATTTTGTGCTTCAACACGACAATGATCCCAAACATACCATAAAACTTACAAAGGAATGGTTTGAAAATAATTGTATTAGTACTCTCAATTGGCCAAGTCAGTCTCTGACTTGAATCCAATTGAGAATTTGTGGAATACTTTGAAGGTTAAAGTTCATAAAGCGGAATCCACAAAATATCAAGCAATTAGAGGAATTATGCAAGGAAGAATGGGGTAAAATAACGGTGGATCAGTGTGGAAAACTTGTGGCCAACTATAAAAAAACCTGGAAGCAGTGAAACAAAACAGAGTCTAGGCACCAAAATATTAAATTGATGTATCCAATACTTTTGCATAGGGTAATTTTGAACTTTGATAAAAAAAAAAAAAAAATAGATTCAACCATGAGTTTTTAATTTTCCTTACACATACAACTAAAACAACTTTACAAGATATTACTTACCAAATATCAGGCAAAATGGTGAACATAAACTAGAGTTATAACAGAAAATAACATGTATCCAATATTTATGTGTGTCACTGTATAATCAAGGAGAGATAATGGGCTAATAGAATTTGGGGATTACTTCGTTATGCATCATGACAATGCCAGATTGCACACTTTTTTTGCAGATGTGGCAGCAGTTACTGGGAAATTTTGCTGCACCATCCATATCTGCCCAACTATGTGCCTTCATGTTTACAACCGTTTTAGTCTATTCAAAATTCATTGAATGGACAGACCTTCAATTCTGAAGAGAATATAAAAATTTACCTCAAAGAGATTTTTGTAGGTAAATTCTTTGAGTAAGTAATAATGGATTGGCCCACGGGTTGGCTGAAGATAATGAAATACTAATTGCACCATTGATAGGATAAATGGCTGTGTGTTTAAAACTAGTGTCTTATTTTTATTTAACAAAAAAGACTTTTTGGCTAACCCAATATTTATGAGTGCATCATTTCAAATAGCTCTTTTAAAACGTTTTTAATACATATAAAAATAACGTTTGATTATTTGCTAATTGACTGACGGTTTCACACAGTGAAATTTCCAAAATGGGCATTTTCCTGGGATGTTGTCGAGCTCTTTAGTTGATTTTCTCGTTTTTCAAAAGGAATGTGGAATGTTCAAAATAATTTTTATATTCCTTTTAATCCATTCACGTTCTCTAATACTATCAATTCAAGATTTTCACCATACACAGATTGCAAGGTCTCATTTTTTTGTTTTGTTTATTATATCCCAATCTACGACTGAAGTAAAAACAAAAGGGGGAACACTAACAGCAGAAGAGGCTATAATAAAAATGATGAAAACAAGAGGAATAAAAATCGCAATGTATGTATGGAGGAGAAACAAAAGAAAAACAAAATTGAGAACAGATTAATAAGTAAAAGGAACAAAAATTAATTTCAACTGTCAGCACACTGACAGAGCTCCATTATGAATAGGAATTGTAGAAAATATGCCCTGCATGAAACAGAATGCTAATTATAAATATTAGTGAATATACATAATATCCAATGTCGATAACATGACTCAAGAGTTTCATGCAGCTCTTGCAATCTTCTGACCATTACCGAGTTCACATTCTAGTGGTAATGATTCAAAATTGTATTAAAATTGTTTAATTATTGTTGCCTAAAATATTAAAATTAATAAATTTGTATCATTCAAATTCTTAAGTTTGAAAAGTGAAGATTTTAAAAAATTTTTTAAATTTAAAAGTAAGTGATAGATAGAGTCATCCAGACAGATTGTTTCACTGTATTACAGCTCTTCAGTGTGGCTAATCACGATTGCTGCAAGCCAGGATCAAAACTCAACCAATTTGACATTAGAGACTCTTACCCCTAGGCTATTGGCGCATGCTACAAGGAAAGGAAACTTCAACACATTATATGCGTGATATAAGCATTTATCAGCTGCAAGAGAGCTCTATTCATTACAAAGAGCTTAGCAACAGCAATCAAATACTGTCCCTTCCAAAGTGCTCACCTGATGAACAGGAGTTTGTGTGTGTGTGTGTGTGTGAGATAGTAGTTTGGTTTGGAATAATGACATATCAACACCTTATGGGTCATTTAATGCCAAAAGTTAATTTTCTTGGGAGCTTTGGGAAAAAATTTTTTTTTTTTTTTTTTTTTACTATTAAAATCTACTGCCAGAATTTTTCTTTTTATTATTTAAATGTATTGTTGGAAATTTTACCACAAAAAGTATTTTTATACTTTCATAGTGTTTTGACCCCAGTTTGGGGGGTTCACTATTTGCCTATAAGTGGGACCCTAACAGGTGCTACTAGCCCAGGTCAGTGTGCATTTAGAAACATCAGCAATTAATAGGTGGTTCTGCATTCCCCAAAACCTCCTAATCAGGAGCCTTGCTGCCAGATGTACTTTATAGGCATATTCCAGACAATATATGAGATGAGCTAATTTGTATGAGAATTTGTACATTTGTTAGTAGAAAAAAAAAATACTGAAATTATTTTAAGTTACAAAATTAAAGTTTTTGGAGAAAATCAAAATCAGATAAATTCTTTAATATAAATGAAGTGAACAATTTTAAATATAACAATGCAATTAATTTTGTATTCAAACTGCAGAGTACCAGATAATCTGTACTTTGACAAATTCTGGTTAAGGGAAGCTGCCAAGACCTTAGACAAGATTTTCTGTCATTGTATTCAGTTTATTTTGTACTGTTAGACTGCTACAAGATCTTCCTTTCAGTCTTGAAATTACAACAAAACCAACCCTGTCTGTTTTTTTGTTGTTAATAAGTGTGTTAATTAAAGTTAAAATTAGCTCTTCTACTACAGCCATGACTTTTCTGACACTAATCAAGATCAAAAGGTTGTACAGAATGATGTAGGCAGTACAAATTGTTTACCTCAACTAATGAATAGTTTGATTAGTTAATTTAATCAAAAAAGGTGCTAATCACAAAAAGCAAGACACAGAGATGGTGGATCTGCCAGTAGAAAGAAACTGAGGATACCTATAATTCAAGACAAACCAAAAGAATACTTGCATCTAATGGGAAACACTTAGAGACAGACACACACACGGCACTGTGGTGTCAAAAGAATTTAGAAATTTATGGTTACCAAGAATGTTTGAAGTGTAAATCTTTCTTTTGAATGTTTTGTTGTTTTTCTATGAAAAGAGTGGATTACCAGTTCTTTTTGAAAGTCATATACCTTTCGGATTTTTAATAATTTAACATGTAGTTAATAAGTCTTAGAGAATAATTAGAAAAGTAGAGTTCTCAAAAATTTTAAGCAAAGAAAGTAAAAAAAAAAAAAAAAAAATAAAAAATTTTTTTAATTAAAAATTAAGAATTTATTTTTGATCTAATCCAAATTTTATAAAAGTGTATTTGATAAAAGCTGACACCAATAAATTTTGATACAAAATATGAACTGCAAGAAATATGTTGCCTAACACACACACACACACATTATTACTATAAACATTAAATATTTACATAAATATAGTTTTACAGTGTGCTATATTTATGGGTTAAAATGCTCAATATATATGATTGAGTGTATGTAAATACAAAAATGGAAACCGAAGTCAACATTAAGTGGCAACAGTCTGTTTCATACTTGAATGAAACCTCCAAGCCTGAAGTTTGTGTTCAAGCATGAAACAGGCTGTCACTGCTCAATGTTGGCCTCAGTTTCCATTTATATTTTAGAGAGCAAGAGAAAAAATAACAGGCATAACAATGGGATTTGAAGATTTTACAGATTTAATCCATGACAGAAAAAAAAACAAAGATAAAGTTTTAGCATATGTATCAACTTAAAATATTATGAGACATTCCATTTTACTTAAAATTTCAAGTAAGATTTAACAAGTCAACTACTCAATTTATTATAATTTAAAGCTTTATGCATCTCTTACATTACAAACTATTTTCAAATTATTAAAAAAATTTAGAAAATAACCAGCCTAAGTCTTCAGATATTGTAACATTTTCTATTAGCAAATTCTTTTTTGTAAGAATTTGATCGGATAAAGAATAATGATAAAGTGGACCAATAAAATCATGAGGTTTTTGATTGCTGATATACAAGTCACAAAAGATCTGCACTGTAGTGTTGGTGATAAATTCATATTGATAAAAGATATAAAATTATGATAGAAAATGAAGTAAAAATTTTACTTTAAAGATTGTGAATCTAAAAAGCTAGTTTAAGTTTGAAAACTAGACTTTATTAAATATATTTTCCACAAATCTTGTTCACATTTTGCTGGCACAATTGTTTCAATTTTTTTTCTTTTCTTTATCCTAGCAATCAAAAAGTGCGTCAAAATTATTCCTAACTTTTAGCAACAAATTACATTTTATTTCTCAACTGTCTTCAGACAACACAAATAAATGAGGGATGCCTGGCCATGGTAATTCCAACCTTGTGACAACACCCACCCTTTTGCACAAAAGTTTTGATGGAATATTGATGCCAGTGTGATGTCAGTTACCGGGCAACTCTTTGCCTTTGCGAACTCACTTGGGCTCCCCACTTTATGATGACCTTGTACCATATCCCGTTACAGTGGATGGGGGAGATGAGTAAATACCAAGTGTCATATCCATTCTCCATTGCCATGTTTCTTCCTTTGGATATTCAATTTTGTTATGAGGTATCCCTAGTCCTGGAGTTTCTATGTGGTAGCATCTCCATTACTCAAAAATGGATGCCAGGGCAGCATGACAGTAGTTGCAGCTACTGGATAAATTTTTCTTGGACCATATGTACACATGTTAAACTGACTGTACCACCTTCTGTGACAGCATAGAGGAGTTTGAGTAAGTTAATACCCGACATAATGAAGTATATCAAATCTTAACATGCCTAAAAAATTCCAAGAGAATCAGGAAGCAAAATTAAGTAGAAGAAAGAAAAACATTCTGCAACTTTTGCTATTTTACCAAAATGTGAGAATTAAATTAATTATAAATTATTTGGCTTAAAATATTCTTGTGTCTTTATTTGCCCAGTTTACTTTTTGAATGAACCTTCTGATAATTAAAGAATCATTGGATGCTACAAATTTTTAAATATAGAGTTGATTTCAGAAGACCACATGTTTATTGTGAATATAGAATGACTACAATAAGTAAGCCTAGAAGAATGGAGATGCTCCTTGCTAGAGCAATACAACAAATAAACCATATGGTGTTCATATGAAAGTTCATCTCATACCAATCTGGAAAGGAATAAATCTAAATATTTCATATTAAAAACTTCACAATTTATCATCAGGAGTCCAAGAAGCCATTAGGGGTAATAAGGGCACTACATGTACTATAGCCATAATAGTGTCTAGGGTAAGCCCAACCTCTTAGGAAATTTTTCAATTCAAAGTTTTTCTTCTCAACTAGAAATTGAACTCGGCACACCAATCCTACTTTCTACATGCATAACCACTACACTAATCACATATCTCACAAATGTGTGTGTATATATATATATATATATATATATATATATGTGCACACACAAACTAAATCTTGTAATGCTACTGAGTAAATTGAAAGAAAAAAAAAAACACAAAATTGTACTAAATTAATACCATGTCTTTTACAAAATATACAGAAGTTGTCATATATATATATATATATATGAGAGAGAGAGAGAGGGGCATGTAAAAATTCAGATATAAATACGAAAGACTTGGTAAAAGAAACTTCAAATTCCAGGCTAGTCTGTTGCATTCACTTTCACACTAATTCCGTTGAGAAAGATTGTGATTCTGTCTTCTCTCCCTCCCAGCTAAGTATTAAATAACAGTATACCTTGCTCTCTAGCCTTGGATGACAACCAGTCTAAGAGGAAACCCTTGTACTGTCTTTACAAAGAATTTAAGACAAATCACAAATAAAGAGAAGAAATCTGAAGAGACACGATCGCCTACGTCCTGAAAGGGACATGAAATTCAAAATTAAAATGACCGATCTATAAAAACTTTCAATTTATTTTTCACACAGATATTAAGAAAAGACAAAAAATATTTTAATCTTTCAACTACAGCATTTCAACTTTTTAATTCTGTTACTGTTATTATCATAGATTCTCTATGACAAATGGTTTTTTGTTTGTGCCACTGATTATATAGGTCAAATTCATCACATGTTGAACTAGTTACAAATTTCACAGAAATAATGAAATCCCTAGTTTTTATTTAATAAAACAGATACCCAATTTGTTTAGAAAGATATGAAACAAAATTAAAATGCGCTTCCCGAGAGATTTTTGAAGTTGGAATGTTTTTGATGTGTTATTCTGATCTTTAACTCAAGGATAATATTTTTGTTCTTCGCGTGATAGTGTGTGAATTTCTACGTCTGTGGCTGAAAACCTAAGAGTTCAAAAAACAAAAACAAAAAACAAGGGAAAAAATAATTATTAGGAGTAAGTTTTGAATACGCTTACAGTCTAATTAATCGAAACCGTTAAATAAGCGATTTCTTGTACTTGTAAAATCTATGTCCACGAAGTGAACAATGTTAATTTTGTAATCAATCATATCAAGCAAATAATCACATCACCAGCCTCCGTTTTTATTTCAGATTATCTCCCTTTAAAATGCAAGCTATACACTTTTTAGATAATGAAGAGACCAACATTACATAAAAAAGACTAGAAAGGAAAATATAAAGTTTTATTTACACTAAAATAACCATAAAATACAGTCATTTAATAAAATTAAATTACTAAAGGATATTTAAAATCTAGCAATCTTAGGCATTTGTAACAAGCAAAACAAAATACACTTTTTTTTAAAGAATTTTTTCGCTCACGTAAGAGTAAGACAAACTTGTTTTCAAAACAAAATATACACTTAAAATTTCTACTTTTAATAATTTTCATTTTACACGTTTAAAAACTATTTTTTTTTTTTACAATCAACATTATTTTTTCCCCTAAAACAATGAGAACACCAAGGATTTTTAAAAGAAGCTAAGATTTTAAAAAAAATAAATTACAATTGGCAAAATAAATATTTGCAGACATTAACAAAAGAAAAAAAATTGTTGATAACTCTTTTTTTTTTTTTTAAGTAATTATGGCTTAATAATTGTATTACATACCAAACAATTTTTAAAGTACACAAAGTGAACACTGAAATAATTTAATTAAATAAATGGGGTCCCTTAATTGACACTTGCTTAATAATTACTTGTATTAATTATCGATCTATCGAACTATTATCAATTAAAAAAAAAACATCGTAAAAACAAAATCATGATTCGACACGTGGCTAACGCGATTGTTTTTATTTTTTGTTTAAATAAAAATTTTACAGTGACCACACACGTAAATACAATAAAGTATTTTCATTTAATATAAATATATATATATATATATATTCAGCAATTTAAGAAAAATCGAGTTTATTGCAAGTTTTTAAAAATTTTCATTACGATGTTGAACGAAAATATTGAAAACTAAAAAAAAATATATATATATATTTTACAAACAAGTCAACCATGTGGGAATTAAAAGCATGTTTTTTTTTTTATATAACAATTTTTTTTTTTTTTTGCTTACAATAGAAAATAAAAATGTTTCGGTAAGAAAACAAACAAATCTATATACCATTCTTTTAGAAAAATAAATAAATGCCATAAAGAAAGCTAACTAAACAAAGATGAACACAAAAGTTCAAATGATTCTTTAGGATAAAAAAAAAAAAAAAAAAAAAAAGAGTTAAAAAAGAAGGTATTTTTATTTGTAAAAGGTTCTGCATTGTTGGAAAGAAAATAGGTTAGGTCAGTAAACAATGCGATAGATTAACAATTATAAAGAGATCTACAGAACAAATTTCGGGATGTATTTTTACAAGAATGAAAAGAAATCGAGCTGAACTAAAGTCTACGTTTGCAGTTTGATCTAACCCCCCTTTTTTTAATGTTAAATCTTGGTTGGCAGAAAATAACTCCCTTTTTCAGCAAAAACATCGACAAAGAAACGTTTTTTTTAGTCTTCTTACCTGCGTTACCATTAGCAAGACGACTAAGAGTTATATCGTGAGGTGCTCTTGGAGCCTGTTCGGGTTCGTTTTTACCCGAATGACTAGAATTGGCAGGCGGAGAAGCTGGACTAGACGAAGACATGTTTGTGTTGGTTTGGGGCTTCTGGCTCGGGACTGTCGTCGCTTCTCTCTACCGTTTCTGGACTCGAGTTATCACAACACGACGACAACGATTTCGATTTTTATCGGTTGATGCTTGTCCAGTTCAGCTCCATGCAACGAAAAAAAAACGCTTTTTTTCAGCAGGATTCCATTTGTTTCTCTTTTACTTAGGTTCTTAATCTGCTGCAGACGGACGACCACAGTAGTTTCTTCTATTCACCCTTGCTCAGTTGTGTTGAAACGGGTGCGAGTGAACCTTATGAGCATGCGCCGACGGAAGTTGACGGAATTTGCCGAACATTGTTCACAAAAAGATATGCATACATAAATAGACGTAAAGCGAACACATTCTCGTATCATGTTAGTGAGATTCGTTAACAAGTATTAGAAGACGAGAAAATGACGGAATTATATTCACGGCGGGCATCTGATTAATGAATAGTTGAGAGTCGATAGCATTAACAATATCACAGAAATGGGCATAAATACTAGACGCTGGGTTGGTGAGGAGCTCTGCTCTGGTAATTAAAAAAAAAAAGGAATTCAAAATTATTTAGCTATCGTATAATGATTTCAGTGACAAATCAGAATGATACACAAAAAAGTATTTTCGAACTCAAGTGTGCGCACACACACGCACGCATAATGAAAATCTTTATAACACCACCACAATATATATATATATATATATATATATATATATATATATATATATGAGAGAGAGAGAGAGTTTGTCACCCCTACATAATATAATTTTCTATTTCAAATGGCTGACATAAGCTCCTACAGTTTGAGAGAGAGAGGGTTACAGGGTGACAAGACTATATATGTGTGTGTGTGCGTGTGTGTGTTTCTTCTACGGATTTTGTAAGCTTTGCGTTTAGCATTCAGCAGGAAATAATTCGGGCATTGGAAACCTGACAATGACAAAGCCTACAAAATCCACAGAAGAAAAATACAAAAATCCACAAATAATAATAATCCCAACAACCATATATATATATATATATATATATATATATATATATATATATATATATATATATGATCAAATGGATAAATATAGAAGAGAAATGGATAAATATACGAGAGAGTGTTCGTATCCAAATACGCACACACACACACACACACACACACACACACACACACACACACATATATATATATATATATATATATATATATATATATATATATATATATATATATATATATAGTGTAAAAAAACAATGCTCAATGTTAAATAACAGAGCTATTTAATATATTAAGAAATATACACAATATCTCACACTGATTGCACAACTTGAGCTTCATATGTTTCTACATTCTTCAGGTGTACCTGAAGAATGCAGAACGTATGAAACTCCAAGTTGTGCAATCAATGTAAGATGTTATGCATATTTCTTTATATGAAGAAGAAGAATAAGAATACGTGTTATTCATAACTTTATTACAGTAAAAATTTTGCTGATGTCTTAAGGTATCCATGATAACATAGTGTAATTATTTTTTAATGGCAACGCATTTCGCCTTCATGTGTCTGACTGGTGGCTTCTGGTTAGAAATAAAAGTAAAAACAAAAAAAACACATTTAAATTTTAAAAGATGTGGTGGGGGGTCTTTCATTCCGATTGGAAGACGTCAATCTTGTTTGATAAAAAAAATCATTTTTACCTGAAGAGGCTAGCCTAACACACGAAGGCGAAAAGCGTTCTCATTAAAAAGCTTTTCCACTTCATATATATATATATATATATATATATATATATATGAAATATACATAGTTGAGAGTTAGCTGATTCCGCTAGCTTGATTTCAACCTTTCGGTATATTCAGCCGATTTCGGTCAGTTGATTTCCTAACGCTTTATGTAAAAAAATAATAATGAACGCGTTATTATTTACAAATAAATAATTAAGTGCACGACATGAAGTGTGATAGAAAGGGAAGGAGGGGAAAAGGAAGAGTATTGGAAATGTATCGGTCGGGGGTTAAATGAAATGTACATACTTTTTTTTCATCTCCGTTCATATGAATTCAAATATAACTGGTCATAATTTCCGATCTCTTATTCAAAAGGTTATTTTTTGCTCTGGAAATGTTATTATAGCTAACATTTCTTTTTGACAAATGTTGCTGATATTATTATGATTATTTTAAGGTTTTTTCTAATTTTATAGTTGCAAAGGCAAACTCAAAGACAATCTGAAGCGATGCAGCATCACCCTTTTTCCCCTGAGAATACAAAGTGTCAAGGCGAAGGGTCTAGTGCTTTTCCTGCTTTTCAACTATACAAAGGTTTGATCAAGGCTGACTTGAAAATGGGCATCAACTGCGTGCATATATTAAAGTTGACAGTATACTGCGCCTCTCAATGATATGATTATCTGCCACTGTAGCTTTAAAGCAGACTTTGATCTCCACTCACGGAAACACGTGACACTTGATCTTTAACGATTTAAGCAAAATGGGTCAAACACATGTTCCATCTATCTAAAAGTCTGCAAAACACCTGCAGTCCTTAGGAAAGAAGTGTTTTCAATGTATTTCTCCTCTTCGTGTTTGAAATGGAAGAATACAATTATTTACCATTCCTTGATATCATGTTACACCGCGTTAACAATCGTTTAAATCTTGTTGTCCATCGGAAATCAATCAACAAAACGACGTAATAAATAAAAAATTCTAATCTCATCATAACGACAAAATAAATTCCGGTATAATCATTGGATCAACAAAAATCCTTGTAACACCAAAGATGAACTGAAGGCAAGGGTTATGGCAGCATTCACCAACTTAAACAAAGAGACCGCCCAGAGAGTTGTATGAAATTCCAAAGTCGTCTTGAGGCCGTCGTTGAAGCCAATGGCGATATTATTGAATAAATTTTCTCTTTACTATCTCAAGATATTTTTGTATAGATTTGGTTAATATATCTGTTAAAATGAGATGTTAGTATTATTTTAATTTCTGCGTAATTTAAACGACAATTTATCCATCGCACTCTATATGTATTCATTTAGATATTAGGTAGTGATCATTTTTTCCCCTGATAGATTAGCTCATGGCTGATAAGAAGGAGGAGACACGGTGGAGGCACGGTGGAGTAATGAATGGCACGGAGGAGGCACGGTGGAGTAATGGATAGCGGTTCGGATTGAGGAATCGGAAAACGGAGTTCAAATTCCAGTCAAATCCATTACATTCACTTACGTGCTAATATCCTTGGGAAAGGTATGAATCCTCATCTTCTCCCCCCAGTTATGGGTAAATAGCAGGACAGACCGGTTTCTATAGCTTTCGATGGCAACGCAGAAAGAAATGGCAACCTACTGTGGGGGAAAAAAGACTGCGTCGTCAGTCATGTATCGAAAGATAAGCGTTTATTACGCATGGCACATAACTGACTAAAACGTAAATAAACTGCAAAGTCTATACTTTTGGCCCACCCTATATAATGGCAACGGTAAGATTAACCGTTTCCTTATAGGAAACGTTCGACATTCATTGACCGAACAGTCAGCGTTAATCAGTTTAAATGTATAAAATCTTTTCTTGAAACAGTTTTTCAGGGAATTACACTTCTTATGTCCATTAACAGTTACCGCCCTTTCTCGTATTGATGCATGTTACCTTCTTAACCTTTTGTCTAATGTAATGTGGAAAGCCAATTTATTGATATCATTATTTGGTTTTGAACTTACACGTACTACCCATAATTGTTGCCGTTAAAAGTTTACAAATGATGTGGTTTTTGTTATTTGTTAATGCGCTTCGTGATTTTGTAGCGTCAGTCTATTCGGCTGGATGAAAGTTGTCTTCTTTAAGTCCTAAAGGATTATTTCTCTTGAAGCCATTTTTAATCATTGATCTGAGAAAGGGTTGTTTAGACATTTCTGGACGAGTTGGGTGCTATGCTTGATATCCATCGAGATCTGTAGAACCTATTACGCACAAGACGTTAGCAATGTTAATTTATAACTCTAAATTCTATATATTTGGCAGTGCCAAAAAGGAAATCTATTGAAATGCATTCTTAGTCTGAATTTCAGTGATGAGTAGCTACCATTCTTTAAATTTGGACTAAGGTCCTCATCCTTATTATTATCACAAAGTTTCGGCCGTTGTGACTGACCTTCTTCAGGAGTCTGTCGATTCAGGTGATCTCCAAGGAATTTCGAATTGAAAACTTTATTTATTCCAATTACTATCTCAGAATTACTATTTCATCAAAATCACGAACCAACGCCCTAATCCACTAGGTCTTTGTCTCGTGGGACAATCCTAAACCGAGAACACGGAACTTTAAATGTAATATTCTACTTTCCAGACTGTTGCTGTCATGCTTGACCCCATTCTTCATCGTTTCTCTTTACTTGCTGCTGCTGAAGACATGCGGTCATTTCAGTTTATTAAATTATAACAGACACATTATTAAAACATATAAGCTGACAAACTTCAAGCAAAATAAAACGTTTTTATTATAGTACATCGATAAACCGTATGTTACATTCTTCATAAAATCCAGATCTTCTGATTTTTCTTTCTTTCTTTTCATTGTTTATATTGTTATTCTATTTATTGATTTTATTTAATTTTACTTCATATATAAAATGCTAATAAAATCAGTTCAATTATTTTTTGTTAATTTAATAGAAAGAACACGCATTTGCATTATCACAGTTTGGTCTCAGACGTATTTGAAATGTTACTTCTCACGGATTATGCCATCGTTCGGATCGCTCTGACGACGGAAGATTTTATTGAGCAATTTGCAGCGTTAAACATCGGCGTAAATGAGGCAGAAATAAATGATTGATTAAGTGCAGACGGCCCTGAGACTGAACGCATAAGTGACCGCCCATAAAAATACTAAAGAAGAAAAGGATTTCTGTCTATATTTCTGAGATGAGGTATTATGTACATTATTTACATTATTCGCCATATGTCGCCATATTGATTACAACGTTTCGGCCGTTGTACGCTCCGGCCTTCTTCAGGTGGTTGGAATGTCGAACTGAACCCTTTATTTCGCTCACTGGGGTAGACTGTTCTAGTTCCACGTGCCATGTTTAATAGATGTCAGTTATCAGTTATCTCCTGTTAATTTTCCCTCTGAATGTTCTCCACTGCCTTAACCGGGTATTGAACTCACACTCAAGGACACATGGCGCAGTGGATAAAGGCGTTGGTTAGATCCAGTGACAGGACCCAAAGAATGTGGATAACTGTTAACTGACATCCATTAAACATGGCACGTGGAACTAGAATAGTCTACCCCAGTGTGCTTGGTAAATATTTAAGTTGGATCCGCTTTCAACCAGAAGCTACCTTTACCAATAGACCAACTTTAATTCAACTTTGGGGATTAGAAGCAGAAAGCGCGAGGCCAGTCGGAAGAAAAACAAAAAAAAAAGACACATTTTTTCGTCAAAAATAAACTGGACAAAACCTTGAGCAAAGCGTTTGAAAATATTATTTGATGATAAAAATGTTAAATTTCACTAAGAGATGACTTTTCTCATCAGTCATTTTTGATAATTTAAGTATTCAATTATCCGGAATTTTGAATTATTCGAACATATTTTTTCAGTTCCTGTCACAAGGAGTCCGGATAATCGACGAAATACTGTAAATATTATTAATGAAACACGAGATTCAAAGAAATCAACTTAAAATAGAATATTGTCAGTTTATAAGTTACATAGATAAAAAAAAATACATATCATTTAAAACAGGGTTTCTCAACCTGGGCGATATCGCTCACCAATGGCCGATTTCAACTGTTGGGTGGACGATGAGCAGGAGGTATGCAAAGAAACTGTATGAAAAATAACACCCCCCCAAAAAAAAACAGGAGGCTCAATGAGTATAACTGAGGCGCATTCCTAGATGCGATATAAATATCCCCAATTCCTAGATGCGATATAAATATCCCCACAAACAAGGAATATTTTGATATTTTCTATATAGCGTTCAATGGTTACGTTTGCTTTCGTTTGGTCTATAATACGGTAGTAACAGCAGCCGCATAAGTATTATTTTTTACCTTCCTTTGGTATTTTTACTACATCATGAAGTCTGTTTACGGACCAATAACAAACTTTTACCAAACAATTTTGGTATGCTTTTGAATATTTACTATACAGGTGGGCGATGGAAAAATTTTCCATGTGAAAGTGGGCGATGACGCAAAAAAAGGTTAGGAACCCCTGATTTAAAACTTTCATCAAATAATCATATTACAAAGTTGTTGATTTTTTTTTTTATCTTTCTAACATTCTAATATAATTGGGCTTTTCTCTTCCCTCGTTAGCTCGCACTACCCTTATGTCCTGCCAATATCTCATAAATAATGAACTATTCCGTTTTGATTACGTGGAAAAACATGACACATATCGAAGTCGCTACTTGGTTTCAGTGAAAGAAAGAAAGAAAGAAAGAAAGAAAGAAAGAAAGAAAGAAAGAAAGAAAAGTGTTTAATGCCTGTTTCAGTGAAATGGAAAAAGTTGTCAATTTCAATTCTTTTCATTTGTACCCACTTCTTAAAATAATGATTGCAATATTTTGTAAAAGTTGTTAAGCGTAAATATTTAACGATATGACAGGGGAATTTCTACGGAAATTTCATTGTCGTAGAACTCGCCATGACCTTATTCAATAATTAACTTAAAAATATTAAGATTCATCAGAAAACAGTGAAATTCTCACATATCTTTCTTGTCTATAATTTTTTTTTAAATGTTAATACCATTCAACTAATTTATTGATATTAGTTTAAATGGAGAAAATAGCGTCCCCCAGGCCAATCAAAACAACTTGTTCTTTTTACTTTTGATAAAAATCATGTGGATCGTATTTCGATTATAAGCCGCATTGGTTCCCTTGAGCGGAGTTATTCGTCAACCTTTGTTATTTGATTATGTAGAGGGTGTTATAACGACGATGTGTTTCTTCGGCCCTACAATAGCAACATCACCAAGTATAGAAACGGCAGTAAACACTAATATAGATCTATAGAACAAACAATAACTACTATTTATTAGGCGGAACACTGATGCCATGGAAAAGAAAATGGATGAGTCTCTCTCAGAGCAATTAGTTCTTTGAGGAAACGGCAAGCACCGGTCATAAATTTCGGGAACGTATTTGGCTGTAGTATGCGAAGCTCGTACTTACAAATAAATCCAATTATCGTCTGGGCGTTAGTTCCTTGTCCGGGAGTGAGTGGAATTTTACGATACCATTGTGTCGATCAGATGTGTCATTCCTGGTCCGTCGATGTGGCTGCTACACTTCTGCCGCTATACCGCTGTCTAAATGTTGATTCTACCTGCTGATATCGGTAAAAATAGGCTCAACTTGAACACAATTTTAGGTTCGCGATCTTCCGTTTGATTAGTCAACGTCAAATTCTTAATTCTGATTTCGGTTTTGTTATTTTACTGAAATCACGTCCGCACGTTGTTTACGTTAAAGCGTCTAAATGTTTTAACTAATGCTTTAATCCTGGTCATGTCCTTCACTGCGTGGGAAAAATCTTTTAGGTTTTTGAAGGTGGGACAACCTTTTAGCAGGATTCTCGCGAGAATTCTACCCATAATAAAAAAAAAAAATAAGTGTATCACTTATTTTTTTTATTATGGGTAGAATTCTTTTAGTTGGCGAAGTATGATTTTATTAATTTGTTTGTGTAAAGGGTTCTTGTAAGCAACGGCTGAGGGTCGGTTTGGGAGCGATAGAACCCCACAGCGCAAACGAATTGTACATTTTCAGGACAAAAGCTTGTTAATTTCAGGACAAATTACTCACCTGTAAAATTTCTTCTCGTACGCCAAAGGATGTGGCGATTGTGTCCTTGAAATCCTTCAGTAATAATAGAGAAGTTCATGAAGCCTCACGTATAGAACAGGATCCTAGGTTCGACACCAGAGTGTTTCGTGTGGGCGGAGCTTAAAATCAGGCGATCCGCGACTAGAAGCTTATTTATCTTCAGGACCATTCGAAGAAAATATGGCATAAGGCCGAGTTTAATGCAGGGATCCTACGTGGGAGAGCCACATAGGACTAAAGTCCCAAAACATTCCTGTACTCTCGACATTGCCCTTTTAGTGATACCTCAGGAGTCAGGTGATGATCCTAGCCTCCTACCGAAGGAGTGGTACTATTTAGGGGGCAAACCTCCTGATACTATTAGGTTGCTGGGAAAATAATATCCGATTTTAGAATAAACCTTTTAACTGTGTCCTAATATATTATTCTTATGGGCACGTGACCGAGTAGTTAGAACGTTCGCATTCTGACAATGAGACACGGGTTCGAGTCTCACCATAGTCGATTTGTTTGGAAAGTGCCTGAAATCCATACCACGGGTTGACCCAAGCCTTGTGAGTGAAATTGAGTAGACGTAACCCTTGGGTGCCGTCGATAGCTGTGCTAGCACGGAATCACAAGTCATCGTGGCCGAGGGCTTGAGCGTGCTGGCCTTGTTCAAATTGTTGATCACGCTCTTTACCAGAAACTGTAACTACGGTCTGATCAGCATAGTTGCAGTATAAAAGACACAGATGGTCTCTGTGGGTGTTAAATAAACACAAATGCGCCTGAGCAAGCGTCTGCAATAGGGATTGGCTAACCGATCTAGTAGAGAGGTATCCTCGAATACGAGTGATCAGGTATACACACAATATATTATTCTAATAATTGTATGAAAGTACATTGATCATACTTTATCCTCTGTGTTAATTTTATGACAATCTCTTTCAGAATTTAACTTAAAATATTATATACCCCTCATCTTGAACATGCAAAAAAGAAGAGATGCGTTTACTTATTTTAGATGAGTTGGTCATAATGCTTCTCAAATTGCATCCAAAGACTCACTTGTGATCGGACTGTAAGTACTAGTTTCCAAATTCCGCAGGGGAAATACGAGTCTTGAAGATCAAGGTGGTAGAGGACGTTCATCTGCAATTGACAATCGACATCTGGAAACATTAGTCGAACAAAACCCACCTCAAAACGCCTGAGAAATGTCCCAGATAACTGCTGTCAGCATTTCAATATCGGACCATCTCAATAAAATTAGCAAGGTAAAGAAACTCGATATATGGATTCCACATGAATTCGGTGAAAGTCATAGTTCGAAGTTTTGAAGTCTTTCCATTGTTGCATCTGCGAAATTCGAATGATCCATTTCTTGATCGAATTGTGACTTATAACGAGAAATGGATCTTTTATGCCTATCGTAAACGATCGGTTCAATGGTTTGATTATGACAAACACTTTACAAAACCCAAATTGTACTAACAGAAGATTATAGTGACTGTCTGGTGGGCCGCCATTGGCGTTATCCATTACAGCTTCCTGGAATCTAAACAGAGCATCACTGCCGAAGTTTGCTGCCAACAAGTGGATTAAATGCACACTCAGTTAAGCAAAATACAACTGGCACTGATTAATCGGCGAAGTCCATTTCTGCTTCAGGACAATGTTCGGCCACATGTTGCTAATAATGACACCACAGAAGCTCACTGACTGGGGATACAAAACTTTGTCACATTCACAATATTCCCCAGATTCTTCGGCCATTGACTGCCACTTTTTTATGCACCTTGACAATTTTTAAAGACAAAAGACATTCCGTTGCAAAGTAGGTGCAGAAACTGCATTCAAAGATTTCTTGGCTTTCAAACCTTTACTTTACGGATCCTTATAATAACTAGCACTTCATAGACAGACAAGCAGATTCTCACAGTCTAATTGGTTTTACACAGCACTTGTACATGCATTTCTCTATACTGCACCCTCATGCACACTGCACATACATCACTTTTCAGTCAGCCACGTTTGAAAGAAATTGTGGTCAATTAATCCCCACCAGTATACGAGAAAATAATAAGGCGTGATAAAACGTGAAAAATGAGAATTATCACTTACTGGCAAAAAATGACGGTCGTGCAGAGAATGATGACACACGTTTAAAATGGTAAACATGGACCCGACAGCAAGTCAAGAGACACCTAGCGGTCGGCACTGTAAGTAGTGGCTGGGTGTGTTTTCTTTCAAGCAGTAGCAGGATACGTTTTCTTTTTTTAGTTCTTTCAATGGGAAGCAGTTGATTGGGACAAGACCTGTATAGCGAATATAAATGTTAATTTTTATGATTCTCACGGTTAATAATTCCCACTTTAGAGTTTTTAGTAAAGACAAAAATAACCTCGATGGTAGAAATGTACAGATATTCAGAGTTCCTATTTTGACTGATTTAAACACTGTTTAAATAAATTCATTCAGGAATAAAAGTTGATTCAAAAATCGGACATTATTTTCCGAACAATCTAAAGTATTAATGTACGCCTTTTAGGCCTATATGCTAAAGCATTTAAGTGAATTTTAACATTCAGTTTGTGGTAACAGTGACTGGTTCCCAGATTGGAAAAAGTCATAGATTAAAAAGAACAATTTCTTTTCTCTTTTTTTACCAATATGTACAATGGAAAATTAAATAATATTAGGCGCCGGATATGTGTTAGATTAATGGTTTAATTAAAATCCAACAATACCAAACGGCTTTAATACAGCAAAACAAACAAACACAATGTCTGACAGACGGTCTTCAAGTCTCAAGTCAGGAAGTGATAAGTTAGGGTAATTAATGCGATTTACTATAGCCACTTATCTTCAGAGATCCCAAACATTTTTCTAACACTTTTGTCTGTCTTTTCGTCAAATTGATGATGCCAAAGAAAACAGCTTTCTCCGGTGAAACGCGTCTTTGATTAAAAATATTCCACTTTGTCGTATCATCTTCACTTAATGGTTCATGCACGCTAAAATTAGTTCGCATCATTTTCACGGCGGCGGTGTGGGGGCAGCATCATGTTGGCGCGGACCATCATTTTTCAGAACTCTGGAGTGATGCCTTCAACACTTACAGTTTTACCACACTTCAGCTGCTCGATTGCCGTTGCAGTTTCTCGTGTTGTTGGCGTCGAATTCAGTTTTTTGTTAATTGTTCCGGATTGCAGTTTCCTGAATAACAAATATTTGATATAAAAGTTCTCCGGCCAGTGATTTGGAACGGATTCTTTGTTGATTAGAGGACGTTCATGGTCTACATTGGGTTTAGTCCTGGTACTTTGGGCTGTCACTTTCGGTAGGAGGTTAAGATCATTACCTGTCGTCTGCGGCATCATTAAAAGAGGAAGTGCCGAGTGGACAGGATCCTTTTTGGACAGGATCCTTTTTGGACTTTGGTCCTATGTGAATCTCCCACATAGGACCAAAGCGATATTTCGTACGAGTGGGTCTGAGGGTAAATACTCTGACTTTGGCCTGTCACTGCGAAGTTAGTTCGGCATTTGTTTTATACAGGGACGGTGCAAGAGTTTCATTCCCCGCCCCAAATGTATGATACGGTCCCCAGCTCAATCTATGTTACCCACCGAAACTATAATTTTCTTATTAAAGAGTTAAATAATTCTAACACATTTAATATTATGGATAAAAAAGGAATTTTATATAGTGTTTTTTCGATACTTAGCATGCGCAAAACAAATTCACGGGTTTGGACGAAAATAATTAAAAAAAACTTCAGAATGACACCAAAATTCGCAAAAAATTTTTATCGTTTAATAGTCAGTTTTATTTATTTCAATTTGTAACGTTTATAAATATAGGTAGAAAACTCCATATGTTGATAAAATAGCGAGAGTTATAAAGCACTACTTGGGGTCGCCAATCAGGCTCCCTTCGGTTTGAGGATAGTACGCATCGGCACTTATTTTGCATAGTAGATAGGTTGCTTTAGAGTGTGTGAGATGCTTGCGATTTACAGCAGTATCTGGTAGATAGGAAAATGTACCACCCTTAAGAATTAATTAAATCTCAACAGATGGCCGACATTCGTTTTGCGTAGCGCAGAAACTGTTTTAGACGGTGTGTCGTGCTGGGCATAAAATAATTTGGAATTCTGCAATTTTTTTACGTCCGGGTGATGGATGAGTAGAGATGTGTTTGATGTAAGAATTGAATTTTTTTCCTCTCGTTCTTGGATTTTTAAGTTGATTTTTTCGAACGTTTTGGTATCTTCTTGAGAAACCGGTGCACATTTACAGGTTTCTAAGATGGCGAATTTCACATGAATGCAGAGAACATCCGTGAAAGTAACTTTAAACTGACGTCTTAAATCAGGATTCCAACTTCACTTGGAATTCTACCCTAGATTTGAACCTAGTCAAATCAGATGGTCTTTTAGAATGCTCTGTTCAACTTTGGTTTGAAATGAGTTTACGATGAACAAATGGTATTCCACCTTATGTATAACTCGTTTGGTGGACATCTTTTTAGTTCATTCTGTGCAATAGAATGTAGTCAATGAAATGCCAATGATCTCAGTGGAAATGCATTCAATATTGAAGAACGCGTAACGTTGTGACACAATACGTCCCTGCTAGATTATGTAAGACATCCGCGAAGTCAAGAGAGCTGTAAATTATTTTATCTAGGCCTAATTTGTGACAACCATTCGACACGTGAGTATCTGAACGCAATCACCCGTAGTCTACAAGTAGGGAAAAAAAGGAATAAAATGAATAAATAAATAACTTTAGGAATCAAGTGTGAATCGGTCGGAAGAGAGAGAATTCCGATTGTGAGCTTGTATAGTCATGGCGCATTCTAGCATGGCCAGTCAGAAGTGAATGACAAGCTGTCCGTCTTGGTGTAAAGATGGGCAGGGAGTTGTAGGAGAAAGTCGGCAGCTAGTGGTGAGGCAGAAACTGTCTGCCAATATGTAGAGAATGGCAGTCAGAGATGGACAGAGGAGTAGTTGGAGTTCTCGCTGGTCGAAGGAAAGATCTGGTTTATTAATCTGTCGTGAATAAAGAACCCAGTATATCGAAAACAGGATTTTCTTTTCTCTTCGTGGATATATTTAACTTCTCGTCCCTTTGTTGAGCGTACACAGGGACCTTACAACAGATAAGTACTACTCCACACAAACCAGTCTTTACTGAGTGGCCGTTCGTGGTCACATGACCAACCAATCTCGGTTCATACTAATTGCGGAAGAGAAAGGAAAGTTAACCCTATAATGTCGATATACAGCTTCACAAGCTCGAGTGAAATTAGAAAAGAGTAACATTGTAGTATCGATCCGTATTTGGTGTCTCGCATAGTTCCCATTTTCCATCAGGCAATCTTGGAAGTCGTTGTAGTATATGATAGTATTACTAGATGGCCTGGATCGAACGTAATTACAATAAGGTACTTGGGAATTTGATCTGTGATGATCCCAGTATATGCCAAAATAGATTTGCACTTAGAGAACGCCAGAGAAGCCAGGTGCATCAACAGATGCAAGTGAAAGTTTTCATCATAGACACCAGGTGTAGAATCAGGCCTCGCATGTCAGTAACAGCTGCCGACATATAAACCAATTTATCAACCCAGCTGCGCTTGAGAAACAGGTGACAGAAATATATATAAGCGCTTCACCCGAAAGGAGAAGGAGAGAGAGAGAGAGAGAGTCCCTAATAGAAGAAGAATCCACGTTTGGAGAAAATTCCCAAAGCCACACACCTACCTGCTGATATTAAATGACGAAGTCCGGAGGTGAATTAATGTTAGATATGGCAGATTTAGTCCCGTGTTATTAATCACAACAAAAATAACATCACATCGTTTTACCTTTGATTTGAATTTTCTTTTGTGTAGTGTAATTGTTTTTGAAGAAGCCTCTTAATCGTGATAGGACAATAGTAAAGAGCGATGACAAGCTTTCTTTCAAGTCATTTCGTCAAGGTTCTTATACATGTGGAGCAAAAATAGCGCTGGAATTGGATAGTGATACGTTATTGTCCAAGATGCTATCGGGTGATACTGTTGTCTCACCGTTACTATATAATTTACAAAGGTTACATGATTGTGGTGTATTTTATGTGAGTGCATGTTCAGATATGATAAGCAAAGAAGAAACATACAAAAGTCCAGGTTTCTATATGAACCGTTTTTTATGATGACTGTAGTGAAACAAAGTTCTCAATGTCTCTTTGGTTGTCCCTTTTTTGGGGGTTCAGGCGTAAGTTATGGTAAGTAAGGATAAGAATGGTTAAAATCGTCGAGCTCAAGTTAGCTTTGCGCTGAGATGAAATGACTAAATTACCTACTACATGACTAGGGCTACAAGGCACGTCCGAACGATGTAGTTGGAAAGTAGGAAGAGCAAAATTCTGTCCTTTCTGGAAGTGGGGCCATAAAATGGCGTAGATGATCATGTAACGGAGGTTGAATAGTGGTGTGTTTATGTTAGTATTTAAAGTAATTATTCCGTTGTTATATGTAATTGTAAAAGTAGTTGATAGAGGAATCCTTTTTACTTTTTTATACTGAAAAAGAAATAAATAAAAACGTACAACAATAGCATAAACAATAATACTCGAGACACGTGTTGACATTAATAACAAGAATTTGCATTTTTCTTTTTCGTGATGTGATTTACAGGTATTGGTATGGTGTGCATTAAAAATGTTCTCACTGTCTCTTTTGTTTCTTTAAAAGTTTGTGCTTACTTGTTTTTGCTTGTTCCGAGAATTTCGTTGGTGAGGATAACGTTTGAGATCGTCAGTTTTCGATTTTCATGGAGGGATGATAATACGTATGCATTGGGCCTTTTTACTACTGCTACTGCCACTACTACTAGTGTGTTAGTTATTGTTGCCACACTCTAACCCAGTGTTTCTCAAATTTTTTTTTATGCAACGGCACACCTAGGAGCAAATGAAAATATCACGGAACACTAAACAAAATTTTTAAAGGGTATACATTTAAATGTTATGAAATAAAACCATAGATTAAAAAAAAAATATACACATACAAACATGAACTTTATTTCAATGTTTCTATTCGACTATTTGTGCAGCTCATTAATATAAAAACTGAGTCTGGTGTATTTTACGCGATTTCTACAATGTTTGGTCGAATGTGCAATAATTTCTTCTTCAGTTGGACGTAGTCTTTCTTGCTTCTTATTTTTTATGTTATTTAGTGTTGAGAAGCCTAATTCACATAAATAAAACAAAAATTGCAATAAAACTGATAAAGCCGTTTAAGCTAATGTGGCATATTCCTTTTGTATTAAAATCCAAAATGTATCAATAGGTACCATCGAGAGTTTTATCTTGAGCCCTCGATCACTAGAAATGGTGGCCAATTCTTGTTCTTTACATAACTAAAGTCCAATATTAGAAGGAACATATATGAAGTGATTTCGATTCCAATCATAATTTTCTGTGATCAATGACGGAAAATAAAAGTTGATGTATTCGTCATTTTCGTCATTACTGCTTCCACGGACACACAGACGCGCGCGTGCGCGTGCGTGCGTGGTTCTGTGTGTGTGTGTGTGTGTGTGTGTGTGTGTGTGTGAGCCGTGACAATAGGCGCGGCGATTAACAATCACTTCTCTAACCCATATTCTCCTGGTGTCGATTTAATCTGATGCTTTATTTTTCCATATCTTTTAACCATTTTACTTAAAGTTCGTATTTTCTTAGTTTCAGATGAGAACATTGAAAATTCCCAGTATATTTAATTGAAATTCTTGCTTTCCAAACTTATAGCTTATAATTATAGTTTAGATATATGGAAACATATATATTTGATAAATCAAAGTGAAAAACTAACCCTTTCTTATATAAGCTTTTTCAAGTCAGAATGAAAGAAATATGTGTGCGCTTCTGACAGACGGAAGTTTACATGCTTTTTTCTACGGTGGATATATCTGTAAAAGTTACTTGTGGAATATAACGTGAGCTTTTTTAATACAATTTTTAATTACCCCGTAATCTTAAAAATCTAGAAAATATTCTCTGTAATCTAATGTTTTATTCAGTTTTAGGTACTTTGACTTTAAATTTACCCTCTGTCTAGATTTCTGAGATGAAGTATTGTAATAATTTTCACTATTTACATTATTCGGACTGTTGTCCACATATCCGTTGCCATATTCACGATGTTACTGGCCTTCTTCAGGTGATTGGGATGTCGAACTGAACCCTTTATTGGTACTGAAGTCACAACTCTTTGGGTCAAATCACTGGATTCAACCAACTCTTTTATCCACTGGATCATATGCCTTAAGGACATCAATGTATGAATTTTGGGACTTATATACCTAATGCCTCAGTAATCATTTTTTTTTTTACTTGAGCTCATACTACAATTTTGTTGTTATCATTGTTTATCTAGCACGCCGTATTACTGGTTCCCATATTGTATTCATTTCTATGCTTGACCGACTAAGGAGATTTTTGTGGCCTAGCATATGTTCTGATTCCTTAAGTTTTCGTATTTTCCAGTGATGTTCTCTCTTATTTCAACCTCATCCCATAGGGAACGGTGATCTCCCTTTTCCCTCCATATATGGTCAGCTACGCCTGAGTTTTCTATTTCCCCCCTGTTACGGCTTTACAGTGTTCCTGCAGTCTTAAGTGGGAAGCCTGTTTCTCCTTTATATTTCTTACCACAGCTGCATGGGATGGTGCACACTCAGTTCTTAATCATGTTCTTCCCTTATGGGAAGAGGTGACTGAGAAATGTTAAACCATTTTTGAAGGTCTTGATGTTAGATCTTTTGTATTTTTTCTGATATTTCCTTCACATAGGATAGGCAGACTAAGACTGTTTTTTGAGTGTTATCCTCTTATACCCTTCTATCCCAGTATATCGGAACTGCTGTTATGTACCCAGGGTAGTTGTTACATTGCTTATACTAACCATTTCTTATTCATGTGTCTCTGGTTCTTCACTTTTGATTTTTACTCGATGTTGTAAGCAGCGGACGACCCCTTTCTTTACACTGTATGGGCGATGGGAGTTGAATGTTGGCTTGCGGTATACGGATGTCTTGAACCCATGCAGAGCCGTCTTAGTGCATGGGGCCCGTGGGCACGAGAGTAGGGGCTTCATGCTAGTCTGTGTATGTTAAGTGACTTGTGTCAAAGAAGCCCCTTTTTAGGAAATACTAAAATTAGAAATTATTACAAGTCACGCGTATTGCGATTGGTGAAAATATGTCATAATAGAAAGATACATTTCATTTTAGTTGGTTCTCGAATAGAAAAAGAAAGTGGGAGAATGTCCCCTTTTCACCTAGAAGACACCGGAAATGGCGAGGACTTTTATTCAAAGAGGCCGCCCACCTATATAAATGGAAGGGCTTGTTTGTCTTGATAGGTCAGTTCACTTCCAGAAAATTACGCAATCACGGAAAAGATCAAAGAACCGACCTTGACTCCCGACGATCAGTCTTCACACAGTCCTAGCACAGACTCGCGGGTAAAACTCTCATTTCATTTCTATCCTTTAAATATTTGTGACCAAGACTACCGTTGACATTCTGTTGGAGGCAATATTATCTTTTATTTTTTCCCTGGTTTGATTTAATTCAATTTCCCCTAGACTGAATCAATATTGTTTTGAATGTTTAATTGTAATATATTCATATTTTTACCTTTGTAAATAAATTTCTTTTGTTATAGAACTCTAGCGTTGATATTATTTATTTATTTATTCTCCTTTTCTCTCTCTCTCTCTCTCTCTCTCTCTCTCTCTCTTTGTCGCAACATTGACAAAATGGGGGCTCGTCTTAAGTTTTGATGTTCATTTCAAAATAAAAACAGCAATTCAGCTGTCTTAACCAAAACAAATAATTTTCTCATTCGATATTCATTTAACAACAACAACAACAACAAAACTAAAAGTAATTTATATTTCTCTTCAAATATTTTTGGATAAATCTGACTTTTATTTGTTTGTTTATTACCAGCAATACATTTTGAAAAAAAATACCAGCAATACATTTTTGGAAAAAAATATTATCAGCAATAAAAATCTTGTCGGCATTAAATAATCCACTGAGGTTGATATGTCGTAAAACAAACCAAGCCACCGAAACTTCTACGTAAAACAAAAGAAACATACATAAAAAATCAAACTTTAAAGGACTAGTGCCAAAACATGAACTTGGCCTCAGGCTTTTCCAGTTGAACTCAAGAATCCATAGAAACTAGGTTTTGTTGCTGTAAAATTAAAGTTAAAGCGGAAAATGTCGACTTCAATGAAGAGAATTTATTTACCAGCATTGTTCTTAATCACTTTTTTAGTTATTTTATTTTTATATTTTAATTTTTAATTTTAATTTTTAATTTTAATTCTTTTTTACAAAATATTTTTCTTAGAATCTTTCTTGACTTGATGCAACAACTGCAAAAGAAACAATATCGTATGAAATTTTGTGAGAAATTTAACAACTCCCCAACCTGAGTCGTGACTTGATGAACAAAGTTGATAAAATTGAACAATTTGAAAACATACTTTTGTATAAGAAATATATTGCATAATGAGAAGAGAATAGAGGATTGCTAAAAACGTATTCTTTTAGCGGTTAAAAGTCAAAGCATTGAGGACTAAATCAAAAGACATATTTATTCATTTAATTACAGGAATTGTGGTACATAGCCGGGGGAAAATAGGGAGGGGCTGGTCTTCCTTAGTTGTTTTAGTCCTAGTTAATCCGACTCGCGACCCATCGGGGACGAAATCTAAATACATGTCTGTTTGAAATGGATGACACATTTACCTGAATCGTGTTCATATTCAGCTTGTATTAGTTACTTTGTCCTTGCATCATTCAGGTTACCTCGTAGCCAGCATTGCCTGTTGTGGAAGTGAACAGAAACACGTCTCTTCGCTTCGTGTTCTTCGTGGAGTCTCTCATTAGGACACGAAAGCCTATTTCCCACCTAATTTTGGGTCCTACCCATTATCACCAGTTTAATAGACTCTTCTTATTATCACCAGGAGTTATATATCAAAGGGAGATAACCTATATTTTTTATAATTTCTGTTAAAATTTCACTTTTTATTAAGTGTTTTAAATAAATATGTTTCATATTAGTAATATTAGCTTGAAGTTAAAGCTAAAATAAATACTTCAAGAAGGATTTTTTCATTTTTTAAAATTCATTTTACGTTTCTTTGGAGGTACCTAGATGTTATTTTAAATTTTACTTATTTAGGATTTAACGAACGTTTCTTCAAGAAAGTGTACCGGCTGCAATAAAAAGAATATATGTTTTATTTGTTATTTTTATTTAGGATTCCGAAACGTTCTTTAATGATTCCTAATTCAAAAGAAAATAACTTAAACAATCATATTTTAATAGTAAATGAATAAATATGTATTTACGAAGTAACCATTTTTTATTCGTTAACAAAAATGGAGTATTTATTCACGAGATAATCATCATTAACAATAAAAAATATTATTAGGTAATTATTATAAAAATTATGATAAAAATATTAATAATTATAGAAAATTTAAATATAAAAATATAATTTTTATTTAATGTATTTTGCTTGTGGTGGGCTTTTGTCCGTTTTTCAACTTTCGATAGCAACTTTGTTTTTGTAACGTCCAACCGAAGAGATTACTATATAAACAACAAAAACGATTCAACCTCTTTTCTGAAATTCCGCCATAACATTGTATGTGTTATTTTTACTGAGTGAGTAGGTGGAGCTTGTGATGTCAAGGTTCAGAGTTGTATCGTTTTGAAACAAACTTTTAGATCAAAGAGCAAGGCAGACGGCTCATGGGGCACAGAAGACTAATGTCGCGGTTAACCCGTTGTAAAAAAGAAAATTCAATTTTATAAAAAAGTTATTTTTGTGATAAGCATTTGTTTTTGTTGAGGTGGAATGGGAAAAGAGTAGAGGTCACCTATCTTATCACGAACGTTAAAAAGGCGCAAACATTTAAGATACAACTATTACGTGAAATTTAAATCAACAGATATTTATTACAATACATATTTAAAACAAATACAATATTTCAATAGATGGGTTTGCACAAAAATTTATTTTGTGCGCCTTATTTAAAAAAATAAAGCAGGATAACATATCAAGCCTTATACACGTGATTTAAATTAAAGAAAAAGATTTCAAAACAGTTTTCGAAATGAAAACTTTGAAAAGTTAATGCAAATTTAAGGCAAGGCAGAAAATACAAAAGGTGCACCCACCTAAGATGAAAAAAAAACTACCAGAGCCCGAAGGGATATTAGATAATTTTGAAGTACCTATGTTACGGGGACTTTCTTTATATTTTTTTCTTTTATAGAAAGATTATGTCAAGGAATTTCTGTTCCTTTAAAAAATTCTTCTCATGAAGCAGTCAGAAAATGGTTTCCGTTCTAGATCCTTATTCTACCTTCTGGGTGAAATTTATTTGTCAGTACATCTTAGTTGAGATATTTAGTTCTTGTTAGAAGATTTGAAACATTTCGCAACCAGCAGGCTCCGTCCCCTTTGCGTAACTTATCACTCTCTTCTGCTTTGAAACCTCTTTCTGCCTTTAAGTCTGATTACATTCTGCACTTATCTGCTGGTTAGTCTCCTTATATAGGAAAAAAAGAAGCACCAACTAGACCGTAACTTAAAAATTTACGATGGCATAAGCCCACGATATTGATTGGACAATAAATAAAATAGTACATATTTTTTCCAATTCAAAAAATGAATTTGCAACAATCCGCCGAGACAGAAACAATTTTGGCGTTTCTTCAACCGCTAATTCTAAAAATAGAAACGTTCACAGACAAATGTAACAATTTTTAATAAACCGTCTGGCTTTCTTTAAAATACACTTCTCTAAAACGTACGTATAATTAATAGAAAAACCTAGATGATTATAATATTTATTTGTTTACGCTTTTTAATTAATTAATAATTATTTCATTTTTACATTACTAATAATTTTTTTATAAGATGTAAAAATTTTATTCCTTACCAAATCTAAGTTCTTGTGTCAATCACAAAAACTTAGTAGGAATAGCAAGTCATAGACGCAAATCAAAAATAAGATTCAACCACTGCGTAAAATTTTAAAGGAAAAAAGTTTATTACACAATTACGAAAAAGGTACAAATACAAAGTTTGCACAATTTTTCATTTTATGCGCCTATTAAGGCAGGATACCAAATTTCTGGTAAAAAGGATTTCCATCGAAAAATGGAAAAAATACAGCTTGGGAAATTACGAGGATTTTGAAGAAGACAAAAAGAAAAAGAAAAAAACAATACGAGAAAGTAGAAAAACAAAGGTGCAACCACATTTCTGAAAAAACAAAACAAAAAAACGGAAACACCTACTTTTACTTGACCCACGAGCGTCTCTGAGACATAATCATTTTTGAAAAGTCCCGTCTAAATTCACACAGTTCGTGCTTGGGAAAAATTTCTTACAATTCTTTTCTTTCTTTGTTGTCCAACCGTAGGAGAATTTTCACTCGAACGTCAAAATTCTCTGCAGCTGGCCGATAACTGGCACCTTCTTGATGCTGTCAAAAGCTTTCTGCTTCTTGATGTTGATTTGGCTTGTCCCCTTGCTGCCAAAAACTTTCTCTCTTCGTTTGGTTTGGTTTACGGCATATTAACCTCAATGAGTTATTTAATACCGACAAGATTTTTATTACTGACTAGCAGTAGAGCCCGGCTTTGCCCGGGGATGTAACAGTAAGAGATAGATCAAGTATCGACCATCATAAAGACTGAAAAATAAAATTGACAAAGATTATTGTTTAAGGTTGACGGACTTTTTTTTTTTTTTTTTTTTTTTTTACGAATTGGTCAAGCCCAAACTCAAACAAAAACATTGTTTTCAATCGTTATGAGTCTATCGATTGAATAGAATTTTATTATAAACAATTGTCTTGTAAATGGAATTTTTAAAGCATTCTGAATGTAAAAATAAAGAAAAATATATGCAAGACAATGAGAAACACTACCTGCCAAAAAAAGTGAAGTTTTGTTTAAATCGGTAGAAAAATGTAGGAAATCCGATCCCATATAAAAAAAAGAACATACACACGCACACGAACAACCTGGGTTTTATAATAAGTATAAATCGATATGACTTGTCCCCCTATCATTCTGGCGACATAATCGTGTTTTATCGTGTTTTCAAATCGTTTTCATGCAAAAACAATTGTGTTTTTCCAGTTTTTGGCGCTGTCAGAACCACCGCACGGTAATTTTACGCAGTCCTGTGAAGTTTTGTTGAAATCGGTTGAAAAATGTAGGAAATCCGATCCAATATATAAACGTACACACACACACACACACACACACACACACACACAATCTGCGTTTTATAATAAGTAAGATAATTTTTTTTAAATGCATAGCTGGTAATATTTTTTTTCAAAAATGTATTGCTGGTAATAATGTATAGCTGGTAATAATTTTTCTTCAAAAATTTATTGCTGGTAATAATTTTTTACAAAGTATTCCTAATAATAAAACTTATCTTTACATTTTCATGGTGTTTTGACCGCAGTTTCGGGGTTAACTATTTACCCATAGCCGGGACCCTAACAGATGCTACCACCCCGGGTCAGGGTGGACCTGGGAACACCAACAATTAAGAGGTGGTTCCATGCTCCTCAAAACCTCCTGATCAGAGGCCTTTATCGTCTTACTGAAGACGCGGATGTAGTTTATTGTCATACCCAGGATGCGGATATAGTTTATTTATCGTCATACCCAGGACGCCTTTTTCTCTCTTTTCGTCCACTGATTTGAGTTCGGAAATTTAGGCACACAGACGGCTCCGTCCAAGTTTTCACAAGGCCATGGCTCTCATTAGCCACAAAATACGAAAAAAAAACAATTCTCCGTCACAATTTTGGCGGTTTAACAATATTTTTTTGGCATTCATAAAAATACAATTCTATCATGTTCTTAAAGAAAAACAACCTAGACGATTAAACATTTATTCAAAACCAAGGTTCTTAAAAGTAGTAAAAAAATAAAAAAATCTACAATGTAACCGTAAGTTCTACGCTAACAGTTTCTTCTATCGCACTTCTATTTGTGGAATTCTCTTCTGGATTTTTGCTTTCCCGCCAACTTTGAACTACAAAGAATTAAATGGAATGTCAATTGTTATCTTCTGATACTAGGCACGCCGCTGTCTGAGCATCTATTTTTCTCGATGAATTTATAATTAAAATTTTGTTTTGTAAAATTTACATACAAATACTTTTTTGTTTATCATCCGGTTCACACTCTTCCCAGGACTTTTGAACAGGATTTGAAGTTCATCCTTTGTTTTCTGTTTAGGATTGATTTTCCGGTCTCTACTTATTAAAAGTCTACTTCATCTCTATTTTTAACGTCTCCGACTGAACTCTGAAATGTTAGTTATCAGTTATATTCACTAAATCTTGACCTATTCAAGTCTAAAGTCTTTCATGCATAGCCCTAAGAACTTCAATTTTTGTCCTTTCTTTCTAATACAATACCACACAGTAATCCTCTACATCAAGTGACTCTTGGGCTTTGTATTGGGTGAACATTAGTAAAAAAATGTCAATACCAAATTTAAATTCATACTTTTAGGGTTGGCGCTAAAATATCATTATTTATGATAGATGCCATTTACAATCTATTTTAGTCGACTGAGTGTCCAAGGGCAGATAACTCAATGAGCCTAAATTTCCCGCCATATTTTGTAAAAATCTTCATTAGCAATCATGTGGAGCACACAGTCAGGTAATTTATTCACTTCTCAAATGTCTTGTTTATGTTTTATTTGACTTTTAATGTTATTCGTAATTATGGAAGCCTCTTATTTTAAATGTGTGTAAGAGTTGCTTAAACGCACCCCCCAAAAATAATTACACAAGAAGATAAAAATGAAGTTCGTATATGTTTAAGTTAGACACTATTGTACGTCTCTAACAAAAAAATAATTACTTTTCTGCTTTCAGTTAGATATATTTTACTATTTCTACTTATTGATTTTTTAAATTTTCTATCGCGAACATTGTATTGTTTTTTAATGTTGCCAGTAATTTTTATGAACTACGAAGCTCGCTTTTAGTTTTCTTATGTGTAACAAGCTCAATTGTCTTTTACGAGGGCAATAAAGACTTCGTAAATAACATTGTCCATATCGTAGTATTTTAGCGCCCCCCCCCAAAAAAAAACTATGAATATACCTAGAATTTGTAATTAAAAATAGTTCTTTTTTTCATTATTCGCGTTTTAATATCGAAATAAGAAAAGAAACGTAAGCAGTTATTGTAACTTTTTTCTTTGTTAAATGCGAAGATAACTAAGATTGATGTACATTACGTACTTTTTACTCGTTTACTTACTTTTTTAAAAAAAAATAAACAGTATTTCAAAACTAAAATCGAAATACCAGGCTGCTATTGTTGTTATTTATGCTCTATCGTGTAAAGTAAAATTAGTTTTCAGAACAACAGTAACGCTGTCACTTAAGCTCATGAAACAAAAAAAAAAAAAAGAGTCAGTAGAGAGAGAATCAAGTGTCCCCCAGACTTTTTACGCCATCACCACTCCCCACCCTTCATCGAATCCATTATCATTCAGTGACACCCAAGCATGTACAAAAATTAAATTAATAATAAACCTTAATTTTAATTTTTTTTTTATTTAAAGGTAAAAATTAATTTGCTTCTCCCTTCATTATTATTTCTCGATAAAATTTTTAGCTTTACGGTTATTTCTTTTTCTTTCAATTTCTATTCCTCTTCCTATACGAAACGTGTTTGTTCGAATAACAACAGGTACCCACCAAAAAGCGATACCCAAATTTTAAAAAATGAATAATCTTATTTAATTTTAGTTTTAATTCCAAGCTAATAGATTTTCAATATAATTTAATGTTCCCAATAAGCAAAATACTTTGGTGTACTGTGTTTGTAACCAAATTTAAATTGATTGGAATCTTTTTTTTTTTTTTTTACCTTTATCAGTAAAATCGATGAATTCGTACATATTGACAAATCTGTCAACACACTAATTCTTTTTAAAAATCTTTCAAAAATAAAATATGCTTTTCAAAAACCTTCAAGTTCAATTAAGTATAACTTTTAATTTGAATCGCAGAAAAACACTGGGTTGGATTGGAAGTGTTGAGTAATTTTTATTGACAGCCTGATATTTGGCAAACATTTAGTTACCGAACTGAAAAATTACTTTAATTACAAAGTGAATCCTTTTTTATATAACTTTTTTTTTAACTACACACTAATCTTAACAATTTAAGAAAATATTGTAACCATTCTAATATTTTATTGAATTTTTCGTAACCTTATGAAGACATTTGGTGAGAAATTTATAACATCATTTTTACACTTCTATAAACATCTCACAATATTTATCGTGAATTTCAAACAGTTGTAAAAAAAAAAAAAATTAACAACTGCACAAATCTCATGAATAGTATAAATTGTCTTAAAGATGAAACTAAATTCTCATCCATTTGTGCAGTCTGTTTACAATATGCATTGGATGAGCAACTAAATGTATATGCACATATATGATTGTGCATTTTGTGTTCTTGTGATACAGCCCACTTTAAACAATGTGGTGTCCATAAAAAAAAATTGTCTCCTGCACTATGTGTAACAAGCACATCAGTAGTGGCTAAACTATAACATGCATTCCACATCAAATATTATTTTCTAAATGTATGTTAAAATAATTTTTTTTTGGTTAGATGTTGCACAAAATGTTAAGCTATTAAAAATAGGAACAAAGATGAAAACCATATATTTTTAAGAACAAACCCCAGTTCTCAGAAAACTCGCTTTCTATAAAACTGACATCCAGGAATCCCTTGATTAGTGTGGCTAATTTGTACATTGGTAACTATAAAAAAAAAATCAATTTTCAATTACTATTGTTAAACTGAAGAATGTTTTACTGCACTAATCGAATTTTGGTATATAAAAACTTTAGCACATTAATCAAGGGATGCTTGTATTGTGTTGGGTACTATCACAGGCATCTGGATTGCTATGTCTCACATAATGCTGTTGTCAATGTCCAATCATCAGTACAGTGTAAATTGAAGTATGGATTTTGGTGCCTGTGTATACATCAACAATAGAAGCAGATGATCTTCACTTCCAAAGTGACAACACCCTGAAGGAATATTTTCAAAACTCTAAACTAACGGAATTATATTTAGCACATAGTACCAGTAAATTAAGCAGTTTTCAACATGGGAACAGACATTCTTAAGTACAAACATAAAAAAATAGGTCCCAACTGACAGACTTGAATATGTCGTGTTTTGTACATTAACAAGTAAACTGAATCCTGATTATGAAAAGTTTTCTAAGCTGCATTAATTTCTGTAATAAATGTATTAAATATGAAACTATTTTCTCAAAGATTTGTGCAGTCTGTTGACAAAATGCATCTAATCTGAATAAAGGTCAAATTCTCTCTGTCCATACTTTTCTGAAACCCCTTTAACCTGGGCCACACTTGCTCAACAAAGTCATATACATTTTGACACTGACTATTTGCATATGAATGATACTGGACAGATATTAGCCTAATAGCCAGCATGAGTCTTGGTCTGGGACTGAGAGAGCTATATAACACTAGTTTTTTCTCAGTTGAAAAGGAGCACTCTCAACATGCAGACATGTGGAAAATCAGCAAGATGAAAACAGTACAATCACAGGCATCTGGATTGCTATGACCCACACTTTGCTGATGTCAGTATCCAATAAGCAGTACAGTATAAACTGAAGTATGGATTTTGTGCCTATGTATGCTTCAACAAATGTGGAAATAGAAACAGATGATCTTCATTTCCAAAGTGACAACACCCTCAAAACTCTAAACTAGGCAGGATGTGTGTGTAACGAATGGACAGACACAATTTTCGACGGATTTGCACCGAAATTTACATGCACATGCTTCAAGTTAGCGGGAAGGCCAAGACCGACTTTGCATTTCCCAACTCCCATTGATAGTAGAAATAATCAATATTTTTCATGCTTCTACAGCAGTTTTCATGTAGTTTGCAGCCATTTTGTACTGACCAGAGTGAGAGCCAATAGCTGGCTGCCACGAATAGGCAGGAAGATTCTATTGGCCAGCGTGAGAGCCAACAGACACAAATGTTAACTAGCATGCCAAAAAAATCGATAACTGCATTCGTCACAAGTGGGAAAAATTTAAATCTGCATGTTCCCATGTTGAAAACTGCTTAATTTACTGGTACTATGTGGTAAATATAATTGGCTCATTTGCTTGCTTAAACTCAACGTTGATTCTGATTCCACAGAACTGGGTTGGGTGTGAAAAAACATTTGTTGTTAACATTCTTTTTTCATTCGGTTTTTCCAGTTATGAGTCCTTTTTTAAAGCTGATCATTTTGTGTTCATTTTGTTTAGTTCTTTTTTCCTAATAGATTTCATGTTTAGTATAGAGCTTAGAAAAAGTTTGCAGTGTGAGATAGGCAAGAAGTAAGGCATGTAACAACATCAGCACGGCAAAGAGAACTCCTTTAAAGGCAAGGAAGGGCAGAAATATTTTAAGTCAAGTGATAGCGATTGCTGCATGAGTCGTATGATTTTTGAATCAAGCATGGGCAACGCCAGGCCATACTGCTAGTTGAATTATATTTAGCACTTAGCACTGGTAAATTTGACAATCTTAACTTTTCCAGCAAATTTTGTTCATTCTTTATTTCAACATACATTTGGGAACAGACATTCTCATGTACTAACATTGACAAATCACAAAATAGGTCTCCTCTGACAGATTCGAATATGCTATCTGTCTTGCGTATATCAACGAGTAAACTGAATCTTGATTATGAAAAAGTTTCTTGGCTGCACAAATCTCAGTAATAAACAGGGTTCGTACAGGTCCTGGAAACCTTGGAAAATTGATAGGGCCTTTTCCAGAGCTTGAAAAGTCCTGGAAAAATGGCAACATCCAAAAAGCTCCTTGAAAAGTCATGGAATTTTCTAAATTGGGCTGCTCACACATCCCTTTTCTCAATTCACAAAAGTCAAAATGCCAAATCCAAAAAATCTGGTTTTTTTTTTTTTTTTTTTTTTTTTTGTTTGTTTTTGTTGTTTTTTTTTTTTTTTTTAAGCTAAAACTGTCCTTTAAGGAATATAATTTTTTTTTTTTTTTTTTTAATTTTAGTCATCAGTAATATTTGGCAACAGTGAATGGTGGTTTGTTGTTTCCTTGATTAAAATGAGTTCATGACCTTGTAGTTACTTCTGTATTTCCTTGTCTAGATGATAACGAAAGAATATGAAGGTGTATCTTCTAGTTGCTACCCTCACTCAACAAGAGGAAAAACAAAAATAAAAAGTGTCAGAAACAAGTAAACATTTGTCAAAGATAAATTGATACACACTCATTGAATTTGTAGTTGAAAGGAAAATAAAAAAAATAATTTTTTTACAATAATAAAATGCATTTTAGTAAAATTTTGAAAAAAAATTTTCAGTGTTTTTTAAAATTTGAACAATTGAAGAATTTTTATTCACCTGTCAATTTAAAAGTAAAAAGTCCTTTTTGATCTCTAGTCAGTGGTGGGTTAGTTCATGCTGAAAATTGATACTTTATTCATCCTGTGTCAATGTGTATCTATGTGTAAACTATGTTTGTCTAAATTGTTGCCAAAAATAACAAGTTTAAGGATCAAACTTGACTCAAAGAGAATGTAGATGGGAAGGATGATAGAATAGAAAATGTGCCTTTGATGTGTCTTAGGAGAGGATGGAAAATGCATCTTTGAAAAAAAAAAATAATAATAATGTTTTTAAGGTTTGCAGGCTAATAATGACCTGTATCTTTTGTAAGTGTGAAAAAATAATGAAATATATTAAAAAAAAAAAAACTTTAAAAGTTCAATCTGGCAATCCTGTCCCTTTTACTTTGATGGCTAGAAAATGTACAAACATGTGAATGACTCCTAGACTTTTAGCCAGATGTCATCATGTCCCCAGACTAAGTCCTTCTCTAGGGTCCTGTCAAATGTGAAACTGCAGATTTTTGTGTCTGCTTAGAAAGACATTGAACTGTTTCTGGTAAAATATCAGAGCGATAAATTACCATTGCTTCTTTTCCTCACAGGTCATTAAACTGTTAAGATTTGTAAAGATTTGCACACTAAAAAGATAACATTTTCCAAACTGAATGAATTTGTAAGAATTTTATTAAACCTAAACATGCATAAAGATGCTGCAAAGATCGAGTATGGATTTTTTGGCTATGCAAAATTTATCCAAAAAAGGAAATATGTCAACAAGATCTGTTTGCTTGCAGAATTGCAACAGATACAATGTTCATCACAATCATTGAGAAACTTCTGGCAAAGTCTCCTCTTAGACGCCCTCTTGTAAGTTTACTTGCATGGCTGAACCCTGGATCCATTTGTGAAAAAAATAATGCCACAGAAGACAGTTCAAAAAAGATGTCTTTCCCACATGATGGACAGAAAACAAGTCAGCAAGTCTGATTGTGATGATATCGTCAGTCCGTACAAAGAGTTTGAGGAGGAGGAGGAGGAGGCTGCTGGAAATATTGCTTTCAAGAATTTCAGCAAGCATGAAGACCATCTGGACACTTTGTTCTCTTTTTTTGTCTCGAAGCAAAGAATATCAAAAACTGTGGAAAGTTGTTTGCAGATTTTTAGTACTCTCTCATGGACAGGACTCAGTGGAGAGAAGCTTCTCAGTCAGTAAAGGAAATTTCCATTGACAATATGAAACAGCAGACTCTGGTTGCACAGCATATTATCACGGATTATTCCACATATGGAGGTGCTGGGAATGTTCCCATGACTAATGCTCTTCTCTGCAGTGCTTCCAATGCTAGAACAGAATATAATCAATATTTTGAGGCTGAGAAGAAGAAAGGCATGAAGAAGCATCTGGACAAAAAAAAAAAGAAATCTATGCTTATGGAAATTGAAGAACAAAAAACACAAACTTGAAAGTTGCACACAAGATTTGCTCAAGCGAGCTGACAGCTATGCAGAAAAAGCTAAACAATCTTGGAACTTCACATTTATCGCAAACCATGAGCTGAAATGTATAGCAATAAGAATTGAAGTGTCATTCAAAATTTTCAAGTGTAGTAGAACTCCGATCTGTAGAATGCTACACAAAATGTAGCATAGTCAGGTCTGAATTCACTTGTGTTTTAGCATTCAACACTTTGATTTCTTTACTGCTTTCAACTGCTCCATGTAACATGAATTATTGAAACCAACTGTAGCTTTTCTTTGTACATCTCATCTGCCAAACTATTAAAAGATAAATCACAAAGTTTGTTTTTGAAATTGATGAACATTCACTTTGTGTGTGTGTGCACGCACACCAGTTTCAGTCCCTGAAACTTCTTAAGATAGTCCTGGAAAAGTCCTGTAATCTTTTTTTACACAGATCTGTAGGAACTCTGAATAAATGTATTTTTTACCTCGACAGAAGTAGATATGTTTGTATATCATCTGCTTCACACTCCTCACTGGTTATTTGAATAGGAATAGAGTTTTATCCTATTTTTCCTGTTTAGGATTGGATTTCCAGTTTCTTCTAAAGTTTTTTCCTATTCTTTTACTCCAGTAGCCCCTTGTCAGTGGCATTATCACCTTGCTCGGGAGGAATTGATTTAAAAAAAAAAACCCTTCTTACAAGCTATAGTTTGAATAGCAGTGCAGACTGGGATCCTTAGCCATAGTGTCACAACCAACAGAGGAGGATAACTCTGAATTTGAAACCATAAAGGAAAGAGTGTTAATCTGTTATGCAACATCGATGATCCTGTATAGCAGTGAATGGTGGCCCATCTCCTCACAGGTGAAAAGACTTGATTCTACAGAAAGATGCTTGAAACACCATGGATTAAACATTTCAGTAATGAAGAAATTTTAAGGAAAATGGAAATTAAAAAAGAGATGGTTGAAATTTCTAATTAGGATTCCTAATGAGGGAACAGGGCTCAGCAAATCTGACACTCACTTGTCCCTATTGAAGGACAGGAAAACAGTGAGTAAGCTACCTAACAGGCTTGTGTAAAATGATTGGCAGAACAGCAATTGGGAGAGATGACTAAAAGACGTCGTGTTACTAAGAGTTACAAAGGATAAGAAGTTGTGGAGAGCCATGATTGTCTACATCCTGAAAGAAAACAATACAGACACAAAGAATATAATCCTGCTAAAATGCATACTGTATAGTAAGTACCTCTACAAAAACACAATAGCTAACATTTAAAATTAATTTTTAAAAAAGAAAATTCTTTCTTGAAGCTTTTATTTTAGTTTTAATTTCAAGCTAATGCATTAAATTTAATATTTCCAATAAGCAAAATGCTTTGCTTAATTTCAAAAGCTAATTTAAATTGTCTGGGAGGAGTTTCATTTTGAAATTCCTAAAATCAACGATTTTAGCACCATTTTTAGCCTTCTGTTATTACAATGTAATTCTATTTATTAAAAAAAATCTTTCAAAAATAAAATATACTTTTCTGAAACTTGAAGAATATTAGCTGATTTAAAGTTTAATTAATCTGATTTGAAACCAATATTACTTTAAGCTTAAACTATTGCAGAAATGCATTTTTAACACTAGCTGTCTATTTAAGGCATTAACAGCTTGACTGACAGACAAGTTTATCTAATTTTTTCTGCAGTGGATATGTCTGTAAAAATTATTTGAATATAACGTGATCCCCTTTTCTATACAATTTTAACTACCTAGTAATCTTTAAAATATTCTCTGTATTCTAATGTTTTGTTGAATTTTAGGAACTTTGGTTTAAATTTTCTATAGTTACTGCTCTTATTTTCTGATAATGTGGTGTATGAATGGCCATATTTACAAAAATCAGCACATTTATACACATGAAAAAAAATTCAGAATTCTTTTTAAAAATATTGGCGGTCCCTAAATTGTAACAAGTTTTTCATTTATAATTATTAAATATAGTTTTTACTTTACAGTATCACCAAACTGGTACAAATAAAGACAGAATTTTAAAAGATTTAAAACTTTATAAATTACTATAATTAAAATTTAAAAAACTGAAAACAATTCTTGAAAAATTCATTATTCATTGAAAGTTTTTTTTCTTGAAACAATAGTGATTTTAATATATCTGATTCATAAAAAGAATTAAAAGCTTTTGTAATTAAATAATGTCTTAGTTTTACTGTATTTTTTATTTTACAATTTAGAGCAGATTTTCGGTAACTGAGTGTCCTATTTTATAAAAAAAAATTAGTGATTTAAATTCTCCAAGGAGTTCTGCTTTTAACTAATGCAAACATTAAGCAGTACAAAATTTTATTTCTTGAAATTTCATAAATTAAATAAGTATGTTTGTATGGTGGGGTGTAAGGGAAGAGTTGTAAAACACACACACACACATTTTATCAAGATTTTCTTAAAAAAAAAAAAAAAAAAATTTTTAAGATAATTTCATTCATTTGTGAAAGTTTCATTAAAATTCGACAATTATTTGATTTATTTTTTTTTATTTTTTTATTTATTTATTTTTATTTTTTTTTGCAAGAATTTTGAAAAAAAAAAAAAAAAAAAAAAAGATGCTAAAATTCCCTGTCTTTGCCCACCCTCTCCTGTGGATGAAAAAAAATAAAACATCCCAAATTTTGTGCTTTCTAAATTGGAGAAGAAAGACAAAATGATTTTTTGATTCCTAAATCATATTTTTTTTATATGATTTAATAATCCAAACATCCTTTTGTCTTTCTTAGTAATAACCAAGATTTTGATGCTAAAACTTTGTTTTTATTAAGTTTGGGATATTTTTTTTCATCACGGTATGCTAATTTTTTAGCGAATCACTGGAGGTACCTAATAGCTATCGAAAAGATTATATAGTTTATGACTATGATCTCAACTGTGATCGATGTAGTAGGTAGGTATTTGAATCATAAGTTGGTGATAGGCAAAATTCAGATGTGATAATAGAAAATGAAAGTAAAGCAGATTTAAAACCTTGCATGTTTCTCTTTTTGTAGTTGATGACAGTTACAACCCTAATAATGATAGCCTGCAAGGAGGTTACATGGCTGGACGGCCAGGTGGTGAGGAGGACGAAAAGGTAAGCTGAATCGGGAAATAACCAACAGCTTATGAAAAGTGGTGTTTTTTTTTTTTTTTCACTCCAAAAGTAAATACTGGTAATAATAGTAATATCCTGAAATCTTTAATAGACAAAACATTGTCAGCCATTTTTAATTTTTGACTTTTATTTCATCTTAATTTAATTTGCTTATTTTATTTGTTCATACTAAATATAAGCCAAGAAAACTCCATTAAAATAGTAATAATAAATGAGGTGTGTGATATGAAAAAATTAGGAAGTTATTAGAATAAGGAGATTAGTTAATGATTGACCCTTGACTAGAAGAGGTCAAGATTAAAGTATTCAGGGAAAGTTTTCCACTTATAGTATTAGTATATTAGTAGCAATAATATTATGTGGAATTTTTATTAGATGAAGCATTGTCAGCCATTAATTTTTAACTAAGATTTCTTTCATATTAATTTCAATTGCTTTATTTCCATTAGTAGTGTTAGTAGTAGTAGTAATATATGGAATTTTCATCAGTTGAAGCATTATTCTTTTTTTTTTTTTTGACTAGAATTTCTTTTATCTTTATTTCAGTTGATTTATTTAGAAAAAAAATTAATCATCTTTGTTTTATTTATTGAGGAAAAATTAAATTTAGAGATAAATAATACAAATATCCATATCTTGAGTTGAAGACCTTCATTTTTAATTCAGGTCTCTTTCACCAGTTATTCGTGTGTAGAGATAAACTTAAATGCAGTATACACTCTGTTTATAAATTAATTCCTGAAGGCTGTTTGTCACTAGTTCCCATACAATAAATAAAGTTAAGCGACATTGAGCTTAGTCAGTACCTAGATGGGTGACTGCTTGGGAATTCCATCTACTTTAATCTTGGAGGTGCAAGCGGTGTAATGTATAATGATTTGGAATTGTTTATCAGAGAGCCGAGTTCCAATTTCAGTTGGGCTCATTATATTCACTTAAGTGCAAATACCTTTGGGGGAAATGTATGAATCCACTCTCTCCTGCTCCAGCTATGAGTTAATTAGTAAGACTTTTATCACTAAATTATTATTACCTGAAAAAAAAATCTTACAATCTAAAAATATTTTTTGGCTTTAAATAACCAGCAAAAGATTGGTAAGTTGTAAAAAAACAAAAATGAATCAATCAAATCAAATAAAGGCTGTTTGTTACCCAAAACTGTTTTCCCTAAACACCCTCATAATGAATTCTGGTTTAGTACACAATTCGTTTCACTGAATGGTGACATCATTCCACTATGCCATTCCCAGCTGGAGCATACGGGTAACAGAATTCCCCACTCCTGCGCAAAATTTCTGAACTCCTTGCTGCAAAAAGCTGTGTCATTGTCCATAAGGAGCTCATACAGTGGGCCACACTCTAAGAACACTATCTCCAGCTGCCGAATTAGACTTGCTGAGTCTTGCCTTGACAACTGCTTCCAAATGGAGAAATGTGACAGGCCGCAGTCTATGAGGGTTAAGAAATTGCACAAACAGAATTGCGTTATGGCCATTCCTAACCTCTGCCAATTCTTGTTCACCTCAAGCTTTCCCTTTTTCCAGCAAACTGGTGCTGGTTTATCAATTGGCATTCTTTGCACCCCTGTATGGCTGATTTAACTGCTGCTTTTGTCACTGCTGGGCAAACTCTCCTGATGAAGTAAGTGGTGCGCTATACTCCCGGGTGCCCACCACTCCTGTGGTTCAACAGGATTTGACTTGCATCCAGGTCATCCACGTAGGCAGCACCGATCAATGGCCCAGGTCCATTTTCTTTCTTCGTCATGCTAAACTACCGCTGCGGCACTCTGGTCAGTCAGTCGGCCATGTTTTCAGGTGATGTAACCAACATCACATCCACACTGTCTTCTGATGCTTGCTGTCTTGGTATGCACTCATGTCTTCCCAGTAAGAGTGTCTGATACCCACTGGTACAGAGAGAGTCCGTCTTAATGTACAGCACCTTGCTCTGCAATTGGAGAGCCAAGTTAATGCCTTTTAATATGGCATCTGGTTCAGCCAGGTTTATGTAATGGACATCGTTTTCTGGTCACAACCAACAAGTGTCTTCTAGCACAGTCTTGTGCCTCTCCAATGCTACACTGATTGCTAAAGAACTTGCATCGACCCGCACGTTCATCTTCTGACTGTCCATGCACCAATCCTCACAAGCCAGATCATTCCGCTTCACTGCATCCATGGTCTCAAACATCAAATGCTGGAGAAGAGTGTCCTTCACTTCATCATCCCAGCCCTTCATGACCGCACTGGCTCTCTTCTTGATAACTCCACAAGCCACTCACACAGCAGGAGGTGCCCAACAAGCCTCCCACACAAGGAGAACATGTTGGGAACTTCTAGGACCATGTTTCTGTGCTTCCACCACAATTCATCGTGTTCCATCCCAATGGTCAATCCCAGCGCTCATGCACCATCCACCAACCTTTCTGGATCTTTGTATTCCAGTCCAAATTGAGCCAAGTGTTCTCTGACGCAGATCACGGAAACATCTTTGTTAACATAGATATTGTCAGTGTAAGCTGAATCCGCACAGTCAATATCTTCTTCCTGCAACACCACTGTGCTGACAATAGCCTTCATGATAAGGGGGGCCACATTTAGGCAAAACCCCAAATGTGTCAGGCAGTACTGCTTCCCTTCAAACTTTACGGTCTGGAATGGACACAAAGTCTTGTGGACATGTACTTGGAGGTATACTTTCCTGAGGTCCAACAGAGATACGTTTGAACCTTTCTGCCGCTATTCGTGTAGCTTAGCTGCACAGATATCTGTGTTAGCAGTGAACGCGCCAATGTGATGGTTGAGCTCCTCATAGTCCATCACAGGGCGCATCTTTTCTTTATTCTGCTGCAGCAAGGCCATCAGAGGAATTAACTCTTTGGGAGGCCCCAGCCTTCCTTCTGGGTATGGCACAAGCCAGCTAATATCTATCCATGTGTGGAGCTACCAGGTATTCTGACACTCCATTTTTCAGTCCTTCCAGTGCACGGTCCTCTAACCACTTCCATGCTGCAGTCCATGATCAACTTAGATGGTTGAAGGTGGCAGTGAAATCGGGTTCATTGATGGAAATGGCTGCGCACATAGTGATCTTCCCATTGCCGATCTGCGCTGATCCTGTTGGCCCAACAAGGATAACTTCCCAATGCTTTTATTGCATCAATCCCCAGCAGAAGGTCAAAACCTAGCGGTTTGCCACGCACCACCAGAACGTCAACCTTGGAAGAATCGCCCTTGTCTGTGGATATGGTGACCACTCTGATACTGCAACACACATTGGGTGTACCTGCAATCGTCCTGGCATCCACCCTTTCCTGCCTCCAGGATCAGCACCAATCTGCATCTATTATTGTCCGCAAACAACTAGCGTCAATTAGCGCCGAACATCGCATCCTGCCAACATAAATGCTCGTCTCTGTGAGCGCCGTGTTTACATTTTGGAGTGGGAGAAGGTTGGCACTGATGTCTCACCCCCTGGCTTGTTTCCTGGACAGTCCCAAGCCCAGTGCCCAACCTCGCTGCATCAATAGCAATGTGTTCCGCATCTTTTGCAATCCTTTGCTGCGTTCCCTTGCCGCTGCACTTGTAGCAGGTTAAGCTGGTGCTGAGGCTGCTTTTGTTAGGGACCATGGTATTACTGCGAGGTGGGCGCACTTCTGCGACTACCTCATGACTTTGGTTCCCAGCTGTTGTCACTAATTGCGCTCTTGCTATCAGGTCTGCCATAGGTAGGGTGTCAATGTTTGGTGCCCGTGGATATGATACCAGAGAACCCAGTGATGAAAGTAAGTTTGGTGAGCCTTTCCAGCCCAACTCCCTTGAACCTGGCCAATCCAGCCAACTGCTTGATCATGTTTGCGTAAACGTCTACCTGCTCACCAGCCCACCTGACCAGGCTCAGTTTCCTGTAGGCTGTAAACGCACCATTGGAAAATGCCTCCTTCAACCAGGCCTCTATCTTATTTACATCCCATTGGTCGTCTTCATCCGTCTCCATGTAGAGGGCTAGTATGTCGCAGTCCACATACAATGGCAGCAGACTTGCGATATCATCCACCAGCTGAAGTCTTACCACCAGCCTCACCCTTTTCAACCATGCTATTATGTCTCCTTCACCAGTAAATGGCTTTATTATGTCCCTGCTTATGCACACCTTCACCATAGTAATGGTGCTGAAATAGCTTGTAGCAGGAAAGCGGGGATTCTATGGCACAGACACTGGAAACTCTCTGGCAGTGAATTTTGGTTTAGTAAACAACAACGTGAACTACGGTGAACACACAATTGTTTCTGCCGACTCAACAAAAATTCGCCTTTTTTATATGTTCTTGCCGAGCCAGAGAATTTGCATATTGGGCATGCTGCCAGCCTCGATCTGAGTCACACATGCGCTTCTTCATTCCAGCGCCGGTGCTCAGAGAGTCTGCCTCACTAGCAATTTGCTCACACATATAGGCTATGCTACTCTAGCCCTCTTGGGTCTACGAGGTAATTCTCCACGTGATAGAACAGGGTTATATTATCATATAAATACCTTGCTGATGTTTTTACCATAAAAATCTACTTTGAAAATGATTTTTCTAACAGAATTGGACTTTTTATTTGAATAATGTAAATGTATTGCCAGAGATTATATTATTTGCTTCTAAAAAATTTTAAAAATGAAAAAGAAGAAAGCCTGTTTCTGTGGGGGTAACACACCAACTCAACTGATAATAGCAAGTAGTAACAAAAAAACGCGAGGAGGGTAACCGACAAAACCGGTGTCACACGTCCAAAAGCCCTCTGATCCGAAACAGAAAAACGCGCCTGCTTTATACAGCCAAGGAACGACCACGATTTGCATGCAAATGACGAGACGAGATTTCGCGTTAACTAACCGAGACCGCCCGGCATAAAACATGGGCGCCGCCATTTTGGTTCCTTTTGCCGCTAGCAGACCAGAGTTTGCATACTGCACAGATTCGCAAGCGTTTCCGAGGTAGGCCATTTTCACAATTTTCCCCACACTCCCCCCTGATCTCATGATCACAAACAGGGCAAGGAGGTGGTGATTGTTGCTGTCGCGTCTCCCTCCAAAGGGGGACAACACAAGCTTCATCCTCATGCGTGTTCTCGTCTGTAGTTTGAGTGTCAGTAAACACTGTGTCCGCCAGGAGGCTGTTATTATCAGAATCACTGCCCTGCAGGTCTAACTCCAAGCAGATCGAATGCTCATTACTCTCAGACTCAGAATCGCTTTCATCGCTCAGTAACGGTAGCGATTGCTTCACCGGTCACAAGTCTTTAATGTGACGAGGCACCCCATTAACTCTCACAGATTGCGGGCTGGTCACCTCCGTAACACGTCCAGTGCCGTATTTTGTCATACACTTGCCACATGGGTTTTTGACCCAAACAACATCTCCTTTTTTCAATCTCCCTCCAGTCACTTCTAGTTCAGGCAGCGGGTTGGCTTCGATGCCTTTCACTTGGACATGATATTTGTGCAGTGCATCAGCCGGCGCCGTGGATGGTGAAACGTTATCTTTCGGAGCGACATTATACCAGTAAACCACCTCCGATACTGTACAGCCCTTCCTGGCTGCGATGGTCTTGACGGTTCTGTGGTTTCACTCCACGATGCCGTTCCCACTCGGCAAGTAGGCACATCGAAACCGCAGATGCACGTCCCAATTGTCCGCAAATTTTTTAAAGTCCCTACTGGTGAATACAGTATCGTTGTCGGTCAGTATTTCCATGGGTGGGCCTCGCTCCAGGAAAACATTCTCCAACAGTCGAATGACGGTGCTCGCATCTTGTCTGCAGCAGCGCCGCCATACTGCAAACCTGGAGGACCGCAATCAATAAGCGCTAAAAAATTCTCACCATTGTAGTGAGTTATGTCCATCGCTAGTCTGCTCCAGTTGCTCTTCACGCTCAGTTCTCCTCTTTCCCAGTGAACGGGTGCCGGATCGATTGACTGACAGGTTGTGCAGGCCTTCACAATGGATTTAACGCTTTCTCTGGACACCTGCGGGTCGACTAACCTGGCGAAGTACAGAGTTTGTTTCACGCCCGGATGTCTGCTTTGACGATGGGTATTGGCCACCTGGTCCTCGGCCAGTCGTCTCCCTACCACTGCACAGTTCTCGAGCGCCAGTTCTCCTCTCTTGAGCAGTTCTAGCCACCTGTGCGGTACTCTGGTGAGGCGATCCGCACGGTTTTGACAAGACTGTACGAGTGTCACGTCTATGGTCAATCATATTCTTCCACCAGCGATCGCAAAATGTCCAGCCGTCGCCTAACCAGCATCTCACCAGCCGCCCTTGTGTTCACCTGTGCCTTAACAGTCAAGGTGTCGGAAATCCACCGGTGCACACACACCGAATCAGTAACCAAGTGCAATGTTATTGCCTCCCACTGGAGAGCTAGATTCACTCCTTTAAGCGCTGCATCGAGTTCAGCCAAATTAATATGCCTGGCATCATTAGTTGGACGCAGCCAACACGCATCTTCAATGACATTTCCGTTCACTTCCAATGTCACTCCTGTCGCCACGGAACTCGCATCCACCCAGACTGTGATCTCGTCACCACTCATGCACCAGTCTCCTCCAATGGGATCCAGTTCCCACACTCTACTTAACATCTCCGCTAGTATGCGACAGAGAGAGGGATCTTTGACGTTATCATCCCATCCATTGGTTGCTGCGGTTGCCAGGCGCTCGACAAATGCAACTGCCATCCACACACGGGGAAATGTCCAACAAGTTTCCCACACACCGAAAATACGTGCCGCCGGGTCAATACATCAGGGACTTCCGGAATTTGACTTCCTCATTTCCATCGAGGGTGCCATTTTCTTCCCAGACTTGCAAGCCAAGAACTCTTGCTCCATCTCTCAGTCGCACCAGATCCTTGCACACCAAACTGTAATCCGAAAAGTGTTGTCTTACACACGATGCAGAGGCCAAACTTTCATTAATGAAAATATCATCAACGTATGCTGATGTGGCACTTTCAATTGTGCGGTCTTGCGATGTGATGGCGTCTATAACGGATTTCATAATGAGTGGCACAACATTTAGCCCAAATCCTAGCCGCGTAAGACAGAAGCGTTGGCCTTTGAAAATAACCATTTGAAATGGCCACAGCGCTTCTTCAATGTGGATCTGAAGATATGTGTTCCGCAGATCCAGAAGCAACACATTGACCACCTGCCGCTGACATGTTCTCAACTTATGTGCGCACACTTCTACATCGGCAGTAAAAGCATCCCCAAAGTCGTTCAATTCGCGGTAATCAAGTACCGGACACACCTTCTGTTTCTGCTCCTGCACGACTGCCATCAAGGGAATCAGACCCTTTGGGGTCCCAGTCTTTCCTGGGGGTATGGAATCAACCAGCCGTTTACAATCCACTGTTGAAGCTCTTTCTCGTATTTTCCTCTGATGCTGTCGGGAACTTTGTACTCTGCGACCTTGTTGTGAAGCTGAACTGGTGGGTCTTTTTGGGCCCATTTCCACCTGGCGGTCCACACCCTCTCGTCGGAATTGAAAGAGACGTCAAAATCCAGCTCACTGATGCAGAGCGCTGCACACACCTTTCTTCCTTTACCCAGTTCCACATTTCCGGCTGGCGTGATTATCATGCCTTCTAACGCTCGGATTGCATCAATCCCAAGCAGCAGGTCGTAACCGAGGGGCTTTTGACGTGCCACCAAAACGTCTACCTTGGCATTCATCTGAATCTCGATTTGTTGACTGCTCCACGCATCGATCCGCACTAACGATCGATCGAGAACATCCAGTGTCAACGAGCACCGAACATCGTTTACCCTCAACACACACGTTGACAACAGGCAATGCCGCATTTACTGACCGAGAGGGGCAAGGGTTGCGACAGCAACTTGTCCCCGGACTCGTTTCCCGAGCAATCCTGTGCTACATGGCCTAACTCTTTGCAGCGATAGCAGCGTATTCATGCTTTCGTGTCCGTCGGGTTGCTCCGCCTCCCTCGTCACGCCACTTCCGGCAGTCCCTAGAGAAATGGTTGGGTCCATCGCACTTGTAGCACTTTGGGCCCTCCCGCGGTGTCTCGGACGTTCTCACAGCTGCCGCGACCTGTTCCGTGTCTTTCAAGATGTTTCGGGCCCTGGCTAGCAATTCGTCAATTCCCAGTGTGTCCAATCTTGAGGACGCTCGCAAGAGCTGACTAGTTTCGTCGGGAAGTCCTGCCAGGAAGCCGCATTCCAGTATGCAGTCCGTTGCTCTGCCAAATGGTACTGCCAGCCTTCGCAAATCAGCCAGGTAAACATCCACAGTCTCACCCAGATCGAGCTGTCGTCCGACAAACTGTTTCCAAGCGATGAAGGGGTCTATTCCAAAGGCCATATATAGGGCACCCTTGATCTCTTCTAGGTCAGCATTGTCCCCGAGTTGTTGATATACAGCGTAGGCTCCCCCCGTGTGTCTCAGTGGGATGACCAGTGCAGGTTTCTTTATTTTGGACATCCTGCAAACACGTTCGGCCTTTTCAAACCATTCGACGACAGATGGACCCGTGAGGGAGCCGTCAAATTCTGGGATCAATTTTAGATCGAACTTGTCCATCGCCGAAATAGCTTGTGGGGGTAACACACCAACTCAACTGATAATAGCAAGTAGGAACAAAAAACCATGAGGAGGGTAACCAACAAAACCGGTGTCACACGTCCAACCTTCTCACAAGCCAAAAGCCCTCTGATCCAAAACAGAAAAACGTACATGCGTTATACAGCCGAGGACCAACCACAATTTGCATGCGAATGACGAGACGAGATTTCGCGTTAACCAACCGGGACCGCCCGGCATAAAACATGGGCGCCGCCATTTTGGTTCCTTTTGCCGCTAGCAGACCGGAGTTTGCATACTGAACAGATTTGCAGGCATTTCCGAGGTAGGCCATTTTCACAATTTTCCCCACAGTTTCAGACCTTAAACCAGGGGTTGGCAACCCCCCAGGCCACATGTGGCTTGCAAAGGATTTTTGTCCAGCCGTCAACTGAACCATAGTAAGGAATTTACATTTTTTGTTGATAGCGTAAATTGTTATACTGTTATTCCTGCAGTAAAACAAGGAACTGTGTTTAAATAATATAATATTGTTGTTTTTTATTTAAACCTCCAAGGCAGCTTTCTGGATAGAGCTGCCTGAGGTCAAGACAATTTATTACAGCACATTTGATATTATGGCCCTTCTTTGAGACACTGCATAGCTGTCTGGCCCGTTCCCTCCAAAAGGTTACTAACCCCTGCCTTCAAACTTAAATCAAGAATAGTTTTGTGTATGTAGCTTTGTTTATTTTTTCATAGAGGTTTTGTTTGATATTTTTTTCCACATCAGTTTACTGACAGAAAAATTTAGATTTATGTCAGGTGAGCTACTATCTTTTCATTTCTTTGTTTTCAGGAAGATGACCTCTTAAATGTTGTTCCAGTCACCATCGCAGAAGTGTTGAATGCCACTCAAAGCAAATCTAAATTCTATTCAGGAAAAATTCCTTTGTCGCATGTGAGTTTCCCTTCTTTTTTTTTTTTTTTTTTTATTATTATTTATCTACACCTTTTATATTTGAACTATTGTCCTCATCATTGTTGTTATCACATTGTTTCGGCCATTCAGCTCTCTGGTCTTCCTCAGCTGTATATCAATCTGGGTAACCTACAGGAAATTCTGAACTGAACCCTTTATTTAATCTATGGGGATAGACTGCTCATGTCTTGGGATATCATCTATTTCTTATTTTATTTAGCACTGTTCAGTTATTGCTCATCCAATTCCACTTAGTACAAGATCATACTGCCTGACCCAGAGGTTGAACTCACAACCAGTGTAACCAAATTCACAAGCCAATACTTTTATTAATTAGGCCATTTATTTCTTTTTTATTTATTATGGGATTTATACTGCAGTCTAAAGGAAGGAAAATTCTGAATTTCAAACCAAGTGGAGACAGCAATGGAACTATGGTCTCAAAAATCATGGTAATTAACTGATGATAAAGGAAAGGAATCCGTGGAGAATCATGATTCCATATAACATGAAGAGACATGACATTAAAAAAAAAAAACTAGGAATAATATATAATAAAAAAGAAATATGCTTAGAAGATATATGAAAATTGCTCAGAGTTAACCTGTAGAAAAGACAATATTTATAAATATAAATGACAATAGGAAAACTGTAGTTATTGCTGACGCATTTCGTCCACTGTGGACTTTCTCAAAGCAAAAAACGAAATGAATTTAATTAAAGAAAGTAATTAATAATAACAAAAAACAGAATGTTCTTAGCAACTGGAGGAATGTAAAATCAAAAGAAAATGGTTGAATCCGCCAACACAGCTATAATGACAATATTCTCCACACGTGGCAATAACTGACGTTATTTTCAGTTAACAATATGAAAATAGCGTTCTCTACATTCCTCCAGTTGCTAAGAACATTCTGTTTTTTGTTATTATTCCTATTGTCATTCATATTTAGAAGATATAGTTTAATGGTATATCAGCATCCTTTTATGGGTCATTTAATACCAAAATCTGATTGCTTGCAAATGCCTGATTACAATTATAACTATTCATATAGCACAACCATTGATGAATTCCAAATAGTTTTATCTATTTGCAAGGCTCGGGTCAAGATGTGGTGTGATTTTCAGGCACTTCCCCACAGTGTAATCATCTACCCAGTCTGATTTTATCAAGTAATCACCTTGACAAAATGACTATGGAAAAATTCAAACTTTTATCTCATGGTCAGAGGACTAACAGGCTAAGCATTCAGCCATGCACACAATGCTTAGAAGGTATTAAAAAAAAATCAGTTGAAATTTTCAAATCATTCAATTGTTTTTTTCTCTTCTGCAAGTGATTAAAACATTGGTGTTCTGATAATGAGGCCTAAGTTCGAATCTCACCAGGATCAATCTGTCAAGGCTGTTGTATTGACTTGGGCAGGTGATCTTGGTATGTAGCACTGTTGGAAAGTGCCTGAAAACTGATCCATGGATAGTTCCAAGCATGTGTGAATAAAATTGGGTAGACAAAACTGTCTGGAAATTATTGAGGGTTGCACTATATGAATGTGTGTATATATATATATATATATATATATATATATATATATATAAAAAAAAAAAGAAAGAACAGTAAGATATAAAATCCGGTGTTCTTATAGATATTTTATTTTTACAAAATAGTGCTCAATGTAAATTTACAGAGCATTTACAGTGTATATATATATATATATATATATATATATATATATATACACAAAAAATAAGTGCATGATCAAATGGTTCAAAAATTGGTGTTCTGATGATGAGGACCATATAATTGACTTAATTGTCTTCTTGATGTTATTGGCCTGAGGAAATGATCCCATCATCCAGAAACCTTATGAGTGAAATTTGCTAATCAAAATTGTTTGAAAGCTGTTGATGGTTGTACTAGCACAAAGTCACAAGTCATTGTGACTGAGGATTTTAACATACTGGCCTTGTTTATCCAGATAATGTACTCTCTCCCAGAAACTATAATTCAGGTTTGCTCCTTATAATTGCTGTTATAAACCACAGGTTAATACTTTTGGTGTTGAAGAGACACAAACATGCATGAGCAGGTGTCTACAACAGGGATTAACTAGCCACTGTAGCTGATGGTTATACTTAAAAATGAATTTCAATCATCACAGAAAAAAATACCTCTAAACATAAATATTCTTTGTTGATATTAATTATTTATTTGGTCAAGCTAGTTTGGACATTCTATCATGCCAGCCATCATGGTCCTGCATCAAGGTCATTAAGGTGACATTCTGTCATAACATAATTGATCAATATAAGTGATTGCTGTCTTGTACCATGGCTATGTGTTCAAAGTAGTAGATCACTTGCAAGTTTTTGTCTTGCTTGACAGAAGTGTCCTGCAAAGCATATTCTGTCTACAAGTTTGTAGAAATATCGGGGATGGAGCCATAAAGCTGTGATTTAGTTGGTTGTTGTCTCCAAGAGATGTTGAATATAGATCTCAGCATCCGTAAGCTCCATCAAACTTAGGCTCATGGCCGATATTAATAGACCTATATAAAATGTCTGTTATATATTCTTGAGAGAGGAATTTAATTAAAAACATAGATAAAAGTGGTATTAAATAAATAATTTTAATAGCAAACTAAATTACGTTTAAAAGAAAAAAAAAACAAAACTTCTATTTAAATTCTTGATAATGTGTGACATTTAAAAAGAACAAAAAAAAAAATTCTTTTTAATCCACTAAACAATGAATCAAGGGAGATAATCTACATTTTTCCTGTTATGATTTTAAGAAATTATCAATCTTGACTTTTCAGTTTGAGGGTCGCATTGTATATTTTGCATATTTTAGTGAGCTAAATAAAAAGATCAGTTTTATAAATGAGTGAATAATTTTTATTTGGATCATATTTTGGCAAACTTTAACATTTGTCTAAAAAAAAAAAAAAAAAATGGAAAACAGTGTATGGAATGCTATAATTTTGTACTATCTTCACTCACTCAGCAGTGGTTATATATAAGATTATAAAGATATGTGAACGAAGTACAATGTGATATTTATTATTTATCATTGATAAAGAAATTAAAGTGAAAAAAATATTTTTATTCAGAAGTTTTTAAAAAAATTACAAAATTCTCAAATTATGTAATCCAATTACAATGCATTATTTATCATTTACCATTTTATAAATAACTATGAAAACCAGTTTTTTATTTATAATATAAAAATATTGAATTATAAAACATTTATTTCTTTATAAATTGATAAATGATAAATATTGCATTAGTCATTTCTCATTTTCAGGGTTTGCATTTTTAGGATGTAAATATAAAATTATTCTTGTAAATAAACAATATAATAAATATTGTTTATTTTTATTGTAAATTCTCAAAGAACAAACAAAATGTATAAATTCACATTCATATGTTTTGGCTTTATTAAAATTCTAATCATCACTTTTTAAAACAACAGTCCGGTTGCACATAAGCCACACATACCTGACCCATTCATACTTGCTGAAGAATGAAGATCAAGCAACATGTACAACATGCCAAGCTGTACTCATAGTGAAACACATTTGAACTTAATGTAGTCACTTAGCACCTGTAAGACATAAATACTTCAAGGAAACCAATGTGAGAAAACTATTTCAGAATACTGAAACCGTCAACATAATGTCCTACCTTAAAGAAATAGGTTTATGTCAACACATATAACACCTACAACAGATTATCTACAAACTATATACCTATAAAACATGTTTACCCTGAAGATACTTGTAAATGAAGGTATATAATTGCGTTCAAAACATATTTAGTTGAAGCCATAAAATTCTGTTCAAAATACTTAGATTTCAGTTTTAAGTAACCCAGAGAAGTTGATATGCTGTCAAATGAAATCAACCAAACCAAACTAAAACAACAAACATTGCTGAGGGAGTGAAGGTAGTTACAATAATAGTGGTGTCAAAGGAAAAACTGTCTTTTTGACACACCGTTTTCTTCTTTTGTTTTTTTTGGTGGGGTGCATAAACTTTAAAGATTGTTTTGAGGAACATGGAACCAACTCTTAATTAAAACATGTTACTAAACTTGAAAAAACTTGTGTAAAAATGAAGTTGGGTTTCAGATTTCATACTAACAGATGATTACTATTCTCTAAATGGTATAAGTATTATCTATTTATTAAAAGTAATTACTTATTCACGTTTTGTCAATGCCACATCTGTTGAAGGATTACCAAGAATGAAAATAAAACATAGGTATTACCATGAAAGAACTCTTTCATGACCTTAATCCATATAATATCATACAATTTTTTTTTTTTTTTTTATCAAATTGTATTCCAAAATATAACTTCAGTAAGACTATAACAAAACATGCATATCATTGCCTCTAGTAATTCTGTCCACACAAACATTTATATGCACAAAAGCTGCATATCATCTACCATGTATTCAATTGTGAAAGCAGAATAACATAATTTTATTACTTCAAAGCTCTCAAGAAAATTAAGTTTTGGCACGAAATGATCCATAAAGAGTTGATATGCTGTTAAATCATTAACCATGTCTGGTGTATTTTTAGGTGCAAATCATTGGATGGGTGAAATCAGTTGAGGAGTCGTCCACAAGATTTGACTATGAGATAGAAGATTACAGTGGTGTACCTTTAACTGTGAAGCAGTTTGTACTCAATGAGGTAGGTGAAGTTTTCTTATCTTCCATATTATCTCTTCCAAAAGAAGACGTGCACAAACACATTTTGGCAGCAACCTTTCTTTCAAACATGTTTTCATTGATTATGACAGAAGGAAAATTTTTAATTTTTCTTTGAGAAAATGACTGAAAAAAGAAATAGAAAAAAGCCAGAAAGTCAACTTTCCTACTCAGTAAAGTGATCGAAGTCTAGATTGTCTAGACTTAGTAAAAAACACTTTCCAATGTTAAATCCTGTTAAAGGATGGCTCTAGTCATGACCCAAGTTTCACGCAACATGATCTTCAAATGACTTTGCATGAAACTCGAGTCACGACTAGAGCTGTCCTTATTTATTATATATACATAAACATATATATAGTTTATGAAAAACTAGGTAATCCGTATAGGTAAACCTAAGGAGGATAAAATCCAGAGAGCTCAATGTAAATCCAGAGCAAATAATTTAAATAAAAACAGACCACTTTAAGATTCCATGTAATAAATTATTTCCCCACTGCCCTCTTAAAGGACTGCGGATCATCAGACTTTACTTCCAAACAAAAAATGAAAAGAAAATTTACACGTTTTTGACAGGCCATATTAAACATATGTAAATTAACAAAGTGAGGAAGTGAGTGGGGAGAGAGAAGACATGAGTGACTTAGCAGACATTGACACCTTTAAACAGTTAACTTAACGGAAGTTATATATTGATCGAAGGGGTAGAGAAGAAAAAACCCAACGAGAGAAGGAAGTAATGAGAGAAAGTGTAACTAATTTTCTTTGTAAAAAAAGGCTAGAAACAGACGCTGTTATTTTGTTTTACTTTGAAAGTGTTATTTTGGGGGTTCATAAAGATTATAATGTTTGATATAAATTTGAATGTCTCTAAACTGTCTACAAATGATTTAATTTGATGTTTGTTAGTGATTAAAATTTTGGAGATTTTCTATGAAATAATCAATTAGAAAAATATTCATAGAAAGTACATTAAAAGAATAAAATTTTATTTTAAAATATAAGTTTACTTCTAGTAATCTTTTTTTTAATCTCTTTAAAAAAATTTTTATTATTGATTATTAAGTTGACATCTCTATCTGTTTGGATATTGTCCAAAATAACACTTTCAAAGTAAAACAAAATAACAGTCTGTTTCTAGCCTTTTTTTTTTTTTACAAAGAAAATTAGTGACACTTTCTCTCATAACTTCCTTCTCTCTTTTTCTCTCTATGGGTTTTTTTCTTCTCAACCCCTTCGATATCAATATATAACTTCCGTTAAGTTAACCGTTTAAAGGTGTCAATGTCTGCTAACTCACTCATGTCTTCTCTCTCCCCCCTCACTTCTTTAATTTACATGTTTAATACGGCCAGACAAAAATGTGTAAATTTTCTTTTCATTTTTTCTTTTTTTTAAGTAAAGTCTGATGATCCGCAGTCCTTTAAGAGGGCTGTGGTGTAATAATTTATTACATGGAACCTTAAAGTGGTCTGTTTTTATTTAAAAATATATATAATCTAAAAGGATATTACATCAAAAATGTAAAATTGCTACACAATTGCAGTCGTGTTTCAATGTATCTCAACAGGAGATAGTAAATTACTGATGAGTGAGCGATTTATTTAGATTGAAAAGCAAAATACCTGTTTTTTCTAAAAAGAAAAAAAGGTGGTTATAGGGTTTGAGGGCTTTACTCTGATCAACCAATCAAATATGACTTACTTTAAATTTAAACTAAGCAAAGAAGCAAAACTGAAAAATTATTTTTTATAAATGGGTCATGACCCATAGATGGGCAGCTAACAGCAGCCAGACTTAAGCTTAAACCAGATACATAAGGTTACATAAAATATATAAAACCAGACAATACAGTTTCCTAAGAAATAATGTAGGGAGTAAAGCGGCAATTTAACAAAAGCCAAACAAAATCAATGTAGCAATGCTCGCACTGTTTCAGAGACAGTAAGTTGTCTGTGAAGTCCCATCAGGCTAGTTCCAGAGAAATTTAAATTTTCATGGGTAATTTCATATGTAATACACTTATGTCACTAAAAAGTGTATACTTGATACTACTAAAATCATGTTTTACTTTTATAGGAATTGAAAGTCAAAGGTTTCAAAGTTGATTTTAATGGAGAATAGGGGAACATTTTCATCACAAATTTATTGGCCAAAGTATCTGAATGGTCAAATCTTGAGTATTCATTTATCCCTAAAATTTTTATTTTTGATCATTAAAAAAAATTTTTTTTTAAGTTCAGTTCATTCTGATTTTAAATATATCTATTTTTATATATCAACACCATTTTAAATATATCAGCACCCAACAGAAAACTATTGCAGATTTTTAAAAATATGGAGAAACAGCTAAAAAACATCTCTGTCATGTGATGGCCCTAACTTTTGATCTATCAGTTAGATCGAGCTAAAACCCATTTTCTCAAATGGGATGTTCTCCAACAAAGAAATTTCAAAGAGAGAACTTTTATTTTTTTATTTACAGAATGTTGTTTATTGATTTCCAACACCCTAGCATTGTTGAATTTTTTGTTAATTGATGTCTGCTTCAGTTTATTTATTTAATAATTAGAAATGAATTTACTATTTACATTGTTCAGACTATCATTCTCATCTTTGTTGCCATATTTATCACAGCATTTCGGCCGTTGTACGTTCCGGCCTTCTTCAGATGGTTGGAATGTCAAACTAAACCCTTTATTTCACTCGCTGGGCTAGACTGTTCTAGTTCCATGTGCCATGGATGTCAGTTATCAGTTATCTCCTGTTAATTACCCTCTCCAAGTTCTCCACTGCCTTATCCAGTGACAGGAGCCAAAGACTGAGTTCAATACCTGGTTATGGCAGTGGAGAAATTGGAGAGGGGAATTAACAGGAGATAACTGACATCCATTAGACATAGTATGTGAGACTAGAACAGTCTACCCTAGCAAGTGAAATAAGGGGTTCAGTTCAACAGTCCACAAACCTGAAGAAGGCTGGAGCGTACAATGGTGGAAACGTTGTGATAAATGTGGCAACAATGTAAATAGTATACATAATACCTCATCTCAGAAATATAGACAGATAGAAATGAATTAAAACAAATTACTATACACTAGGTACCGCCACTGAATTTTCGATACCTAAACTTAAAAATGAAAAAGCATTATTGAAGATTTCATTTTTTAATTGAAAGCTAAATTGGGTTATATTTTAGGGCCAGATGAATGAAGATGAAAAGATGAAACCCTTTCCTGAAAAGACATATGTCCGTGCATGTGGCAAAATCCGATCGTTTGGTGGTCAACGCTGTGTTGTGGCAGGTAGAATTTTTGCATTGAGCGATATGAATGAGTTGACCACTCACTTGCTGGAAATTATTCATGGCCATATGATGTTCTCTACCATCCAAGAAACAGTAAGTATTTAACCAAAGTCTGTCTATAACTGCAAATTAGAATGTGGCCAGTTTCATTTTTTCATAAACCTAAATAAAAAAAAAAAATAAATAAAACAAATTCTGGCCTTTAGAAATTTTGGAATTTTCTGAGTTTCTTTACTATAAGTTGGCAGGCCTAGAATATTCCGACTGTATCCATTGCAGAGGAATAACCCAAATCCCATCCTGAAAGTAGCCGCCTACAAATAATTGCTTACTGACACAAATATATACAACCAGCATTTAACTGTCCCCGAACCAAGTAAATGCTTAGAGACTCAAATATAAACATCCAATATTTACCTTCTCCAAACCAAGTAAAATGCTTATAGACTTAAATCAAGGTTATATTTATAACGGGGCTGACAGTCATGCAACTGGGGCCCACACCTGAAGGCAGACATTTAGGCCTAAATTAGTACTGAATATTAATTTCAGAGAATGTTTTTAGCAAGGAATGTATTAGTAATATCCTGTAACTAGTTAGCTACTATACCCATTATTAGGAAGCATTGACTTATTTCCATAAATGCAAACATACAAAGAAAGAACATATTTATCACAACGTTTCGGCCGTTGTACGCTCCGGCCTCCCGGAAAGAACAAAACTAATCCCTTCTATTGACTCAATGCACAAAAAAAAAAAAATAATTTTATTCCCCAAAAATTAGGAACATTTTAGATGCCATTGCAGAAATATCTTTTTTGTTTAGAATAATTAAACAAAAACATAGAAAATATAAGTATATGATCCATTGAGAAAACAAGAGTTCAACATTTCACAAAATTGTGTATAAACAAAGTCTGAAAATACTTGAGAGGAAAGAAAAAAAAAACAATGAATCTCGGTCAAATAAAAATTTGGACAATGTTTGTAGATTTTATTTTGTGATTTTTTTTAATTTTTTTTTTTTTTTTTTTTTGAATCACCCCAATCTAGGCAGTAGTGACATTAAGGGACAAAGGGTTACAGCATATTGAAGAATTAAGGAACAGAAACATTAATGAGCAGAAAGAGAAGATAACAATCAGGTGGACAGTAGATAGTGATTCACATTGCATTTAAATTTTTGCAGATTAAAGTTGACTGGAAAGCATAGTGCCAGAAGAGTGTTCCACAAGCAAGAAGTGTGAGAGAAGAAACTGTTAGCATAGAATTTACAGCTACATCTAGCCAGCTCAACTGTAAATTGATGAGTCTAGTGCTGCATTTAAATTCAAAACCTCTAGGTACCATAGCAAAAAACTCATTCAAACAAATACTATGAAAGTATTTATAGAAAAGACACAGAGAGGTGACTTTATGGTGGTGGGAATGTGACTGGAGCTGAGCCGTCAGATTAGACAAATAATATTACAGATTCTTCTTTGGATCTTATCAAAGTGTTCAAGGTAAAAGCAGGGGAACCAGACCATATGTGGCAGCAATATTCTAAGCATTGACATCTACAGGTTTATAAATCTTTGTTTTACAGGTGAAGAAAATACTTATTCCACTATATGATAATAGATATTACCAGTAGACATGGTTTTAGTTAAAATAAATTTAAATTAACAGAAACACAATTTTAACAGGATAATTTTGGTCAGTTAACCAATTCACCATAAAAAATGTGCAAAAATAAAAATACCCATTTCTCTAATAAAAAATAACTTTTTCTGAATGTATAAGTAATTTTTAAATTTTATTTCATGGATGTATTTTTACTACTTGAAAAAAAATAAATTTCTTAATATTGATTATTTCTTAATTGGAATTGTATAAATATTTTTATCTTCTAAATAAAATTAAAATACTGCAAGTTCAGGAGTTTTGTAGACATGGCCTTGAGAATATATTTTTATTTTTCAATATTACATGTGAGGTGTGATGAACTTAACTAAGATGCTTAACAAATTGTCTTCAGAAACGAAACCCTCAAATCGATTGGATTATTCTACAGGTTTATAAATCTTTGTTACTTTTTACAGAATCATAAACAGTCAGTTAACAATAATGATTACGAAACATCATCTTTCGGAATTCCTGGCCTTGGACACTTGCATAACCAGGTAAGTGAGGCTTTTTTTTTTTTCGTCACTAAAAGCAAAAATAAAACTAATCTGTTTAGTATCTGTCTATATTTCTGAGATGAGATACTGTAAATATTATTGGGGGTGTCAGGGTTTCAAGGGGGAAATTGAAGCCACAGATCGGTAAACTCAAAATGTTAACTCTCAAACTCCTTAAGGTGGCACAACCTGCAATGTGCATTGATTCGTGCAACTGAGAGGTCCCACTGGATTCTTTTCCCGCAAGTTCTTATGTTTTTTGTCCCTACAAAAATAATCCATGTAATTGTATATGTATTGATAGGGAAAATAATGAAGATTTTCAATAATATATGCATATTATTTGGAGGTGGGGTGGCTGACATCCTGACCTATATTGAGAACCATTGGTTTAATTTATTGCTGGTGGGGATAAGTTTGTGTTATTTCCCAAGTGTTATGTAAGGTTAGGCAGCAGGCTAGTCTGGAATTTGAGCTTGGCTCATCAATAACCATTACACTACCTGCACATTCAAATAATGACATAACTGATTTAATTTGTTGGTACAAATTGGGGTAACAACCAACTTTTCTTGCAGGCCATTATGGCTGAAGTAAATTCAGTCCTCACTGGATGATCCACACTTGTGGCTTTGTTTCGTTTGTCTCTTTATAGTGCAATTATGTGACACATCCAATATAAAATTGGTCAAAATACAATTATTTTTTTCTTTTCTAAGAAATAGGTGCCACATGGATATTCAAAGAGAAATTTCAGTGTTTATACATTCAATTTTCTTTTTTTCTCTCTTTTTTTTTTTTAAAGGACCCCTCCCCTGCACACCAGTTGTCTCTTCTCATTCTTTCAGCTCCTCCCCCATCATCTCCCTAGTCGCTCTTCCTTTCTTTCTTTTTTGTTTCTCCAATTGCTCTCTGTCAACTCCCTTTGTCACTGTTACTCCTCTCTAACAAGCCCCTGGTAACCTCCTGGTCAGTCTCTCATTTAACCCAAATGACCTTACATACTACCCATTCTTTCTGTTTTTTAGATGAATGAAAACTTTTTCATTTTGATTTTTCAGGTTCATCAGATTATAAAATCCACACCAGATGATGAAGGCTGTGACATCTCCAAAATCTTTAGGCAGCTTCGTGGAGTCACGGAAAACAACATCAGGTAAGCTTTTTATGTTTAAACTTTTTAAGACCTTCACATTTGTTTTTCAAATAAATATAATGATTCTCTGTAGTAATTGATATTTTCATCTGCTGTTATTATCATGTTGAAAGTATTGACCATTATCACCAGACCTAAATATCTATATTCATTTCTTTTTTTAAAAAAAACAATTGTTAATATGATTTTTGCCTTACTAATGATCCAGATTTGTGTTTATTTTTTACTTTTGATAAAATTATGAACAAATTGTGATGCATTTTCTTTGTTTTGACTTTTGTGTATTTAAAATTAAGATTATCTAGTACAATTTTAATGTCTTTGGTTTAGTTTCTTTATTTAATTAAAAATTTTGTAAACTATCTCAAAACCTAATTTTAAGAGCCCATAGCAATTTAAATTATTTCGAACAAAGATAAAATGAAGATAAAAATAGTTTATTTGCATGAAAAACAGCATTTGACAGCATTCAATTTCATATTTTCTAAAATATCAAATTTATAAGGTGCCAAAATCAGTAAAATCATGATTTCGGCATAACAAGTTGTTCTAGAAAAAATGTTTTAATCCTAGACACCGAAAGAAAAAAACTTCTGTCATAATCTTCAGACATGTAAGAATATGTAGTAAAAATATAAAAAAAATTTCTTAAACTGCTGATGAAAGTAGGCAAATTTAAAGATGTTAAAAAAAAATTGAGTAATCTTCAAACAGTAATACTGACATTATCCTATAATGGATGAATATGGTTACTGCAGAGAAATGATCTATTAAGTCATGAATTTGGATGCTGTATCTGATATACTTGGTAAATGAGAAGCTCAAAGTGGACAGCGTCTTTTTGACTATTTTCAGACCCTTATAAAAATAAAAATACATAAGACACACCTAAGCTGTTTATATTTTTGTAATCTATAATAAACATTAACTCTTGTCACCAAGGTTCAAATTTCAAGATGCTCTGATTTTAAAACTAATAAAAGATAAAGATCTAATATTTAGTATTTATCAATAATTTTGATCACAGAACATCTGAATTTTCCAGATTTCTCTGAGAGGGTCACTTGTGGCCATTGCTCAATTTAAGATAGACTGACCCAGATATTTTTCTATTATTTAACTTCAATCTACATTTTTTATTCAGGTTTCATTTGCCAGTTTAAAACATTTTTGTTTATTTTGTGCATGCTTATTCCATTTATTAAAAGCCCACCTTGACTGGTGAAAAATAATTTTTTATTTTAAAAAAAAATTATTTTTTAGAATAAACATGATAGGATAAAGAACAAAACAAATAGGAAATGTTTATAAATTTAGTGAGTGTTACTTTATTAAAGTTTCATTGGAGAATGAGATCTGGAGAAAAAAGAAAGAAAAAAAATTCTGGTATTTTTAATTTAGCCTAGATATATCACTACAAATAAATATACCCATTACAAAATGCCTCAACCACCTAAAAGAAAAAAAATACAAAGAACTTGCTCTGCCTGTCCATAAAATTAAACAAATCACTAACCACTGTTTCTTCTCTTTCAATAAATGTTTTTATAAGTAAAAATTTGGTTTATATATGGGATCACCAATAAGCAGTATCCTTGCTAGTCTGTTCCTAGAATATTTAGAGTGCAACCCATTTAAATATTTCACACCTAAAAACTCCACTTACCTTGGATATTTAGAGGATGATATTCTAATATATCCTCACAATGAAAATTTATTAATCGTCATAAAGAAACTTAATGTAGAACCTGCCATCGAATTCACACAGGAATATGTAATAGGCAAAACTCTACCTATCATTGACATCTTATTAATATATAACAATAACAAATTAGATTTTAAAGTTTAGCACAAGCCCACTAACAAAAACAATTTAATCCATTTCTATTCTCACCACAACCAAGAAACAATATCGGGTCTAATCATAGTATTTTATCTCAGGAACCCTTAGGATATGTAACCCAGAATACCTAGATGAAGAAGAGGAATACATTGAAAAAAAACATTTAGATTTCTTCCCTACCCACATCATTTCATCCTTAATGCTAGAAAATGAGCACAGAAATAAAAAAAGAAAAAAAAGTAGACACTGCCAACAGCACTTCTAATATCAAAAACACAAAATTCATAATCTTAGCCTGCAACACTATGTAAAAAATAAGGTTTTTACCACCACCTCCAAGACAATTGGAAAAATAGTTAGGAAGAAAAATAGATCCAATGCCACTTCAGATGCCAGGATTTATAAAATAAAGTGTGTACATAGAAAATTACATTGGTGAAACATCAAGAAATTCAAAAGCTCGCAACTATGAACATAAGAGAGGCCTACATTAAAATAGCAAACATATTGTTTTATGCAGGAAATACTTTGAGGGTGGTTTGATAAATATCTTATCATCTATAACCGCCTGTCAAACACACTATATTACATCACTAACTTTTATAAAACGCATACTTTAAGAATCTGTCTACCTACTACTATCAACACTACAACTAATGATACATAAAAACGTCCCCAAATCAACATGTGAACAACCACCAAACATAAATAAAAAATGCCTACTAGGACACACACATTATCATCTGAATCTCGCATAGATAAATTAGAATCATGATACATTTACACACAAATTTTACACATGAACACTGCTTGACAAGACAAATGCACATGAAGCTTACCCAATGAAAAACAAACAACACAAAAATTTAAAATACTAGAATATTTTTTCCCCTTTATTTTTCTCCATGTCCCATTTGCTGATGGCGCTTTAAAAGCGAAACATTTTAGATTTATAAATGTTTCCTATTTGTTCTTTATCCTATCATTCTGTTGAATTCCGATCTCTATTTGATCTCAATTCAATAAACATAATAAAATTTTAATAGTTTTGTATCGTCCTAAACTAATTTTTAATCTCTGGCTCACTTTCTTTGTGTAATTTAAACCCTTCTCTCTTTTAATTTGCAGAGATGTGATAGAGTTCCTCAGTGCTGAAGGTCACATTTATTCAACTATTGATGAAACACACTTCAAAGCTACCGATGGCTAAAAGACCCCAAAGAATTCTACAAAGGATTACAATTATTCATTTTTGACTAGTTTTACTTTTCATCTTATTTTTGTTGCAATACTGAGATCATTTTACAATCTACGACCATCAAGTAAACATTTTGACTATCTGAACCCTTAGATAATGTCTTTTATATTTTTGTTACTCTTAGAAATTGCAGTATAAGACTAAATTTTATTTACCAATAATAAAAAAAAACATAAGTTTCTTAACATATTCACTGTAACCTTGAATATTTGAACCCTTTTGAATTCTTGTAATGGTTATTGTCCTCACCATTGTCGATATCATAATGGTTTGGTCGTTGTGTTCTCTGGCTTGAAGAAGGAATGTAGTGATAACAACAAAGATGAGGATGTTAGTTTGAATGTAAATACTGGCTGAGATTTTTTTCCTCGTCTTTCCATTGTATGTATTTGTGGGTATTTTTTTATTTGTTATTTACAAAAAAATCAGCTCTGCAAACCAAAGTAATTTTTTTTATTTAGAGAAATAAAAAAAAAAAAGAGTAAAATCTTATGGCTAAATTTTTTTTTCTTTTAATTTTGGTGTTGAAGTCTTATGTAAATTAAAAAACCTGTAAATAAGCACATCCTCCAATCTGTGCTATTGAGTAGAAACCATGTCAAATGCATTGCTGTAGCAAATTCACGTTACCTTCCACAAAAGCAATATGCAGTGCATCATGTAGAAGTCAACACTGTGAATCAGCAATGAAGACGCCTCTGATGAGAATCTCACTTTGAGATCCAGTCATGGAGGCCCACCATCAAGTATCATTCATATTTAGCCAAATAGCTGCACTTTCTGTGGTTCAATTGTATGTTATTACTGAAGATTGATTCAAGGATGTGGAAATCAAGTTCAAATCTCGTCAGAGGCTTTATTTTTATTTTTTAAATTCTGACCAGTATCATTTTCCAAATGGTAGTAGAATGTAAAAACCACCTGATTATTGCAATAAAAAGCAACAAAATTGAAATGAAAGTATTTGAAAGAAATAATGGTAATTCATCTTAAAATCTGTGGCAGCAGAAAGAATTTCATGTTTATTAATCATTAAAAACTTTGAATTGTTCACATTTTCAAGAACATGATCATGATATGATCTTAAATAAACATAGCAAAATCAAGTCCTTTGAATATTTAAATTCATTGTGTTTTTTTTTTCTTTTTTCTTTCTTTTTTTTTTTTTCATACATATATACAAGGGGAAAGTCAAAAGTATGCACACTTATAACACGTGATGGTGAAAGTGTAGATAATTTTTGACATCTATATCTATAATTCCCAAAATGTGTGTGTGATTGGATGTTGTTTATGCGTTTCCACAGTTTTCATCTGCTTTCGATGAAATTTTTTTTTGTTTGATAGATAATTCTTCAGTTCCAGTTTTGAGTCCAAATTGACTGGAAAAAATTACAATCTTGGTGAAAAATAGAAAAAACTGACTTTTTTTTATTTTTTTTTTTTACACTTTGCACAAAAATCAAAGGCAAAATTTAATGTCTGTAAAAAAAAACAAAAAAAACAGCATACAATCAATTTTGAGAGTTGAAATCTAACGCAAAAAATTATTAGAATTATTTAAAAAAAAATTATAAATAAAAATTATCGTATATTATTATTATTATTATTATGATGGTCCATGGAAGAGGTTCCTTCCTTGCAAGATTGAGAATGCAAAAACGACCCTTTTCAGCCTCCACTTCAAATTGTTTGCTCTCTCAACCCCAAATTTGGGGATATGACTCAGCTGCACCAAATTGTTGTTATATTGATTTTGGGGTAGGCTGACTTTAAACTGCTCCAATTGAACACCAAAAACTCCCAGTAATGACCCCCCCATCAAATACAGGTTATACTACTAATATATATATATATATATATATATATATATATATATATATATCCCTGAACTGGTTTCAGGGTAATACTGTGAACATACGCCCATATCTGTTAGTCAGCCTTTCATTGGCTGGTAAACTTCTGTCCAATGCTATTGCCACAGTTCAATTTCAAATTTGGTGGGAGCAAAGCAGAAGAAGGCCAAAGAAATTGAAGGTAATAGAATGCACAAGGAGAAAAGCGTAAAGTTCAGCCATCTTGAGATATCACTTTGGGGAGAACAGAAAAAAATGTCTGTTGGGCAACCTTTTTTTTTTTTATTCATGGACTGCCTGTAGGTAGATAAGTTACATATACAACATCTTTGCTATTTTTTTTCTGTCTTCTCTCAGACTAACTGACCAGATCTTCCCTTCAGCCAGTGAAAAGTTTCACTCCTTATTTTATGACTGACACTCCAACTGCCTCTCTCCACATCTCAACAGGCAGTTTGTGAATGCCCTTGTTTAGAATGCAGCCCAAGCCCATAACCAGAATTCCCTCTCTTCTGGCTGAGTGACATTTGATGTTGAAGGTTTTAATTATTTTTTCCTCTACTTATAGTCAATGGGTGGTTACTTTGGAGCTTTCACATCTTAATTTTATTGGTGAGGCCGTTGGTCACCATAGAACCAGTGACTTCAAGCCTAGATGCACTTGTTTGGTGTCCTAACTTGTTTGGTTTATAAAACAAAAGTTGTTTCATAAAAAAAAAATGGGGTGAAGGTGTTAGCCGTTAATTATTCTTTCCATGGCTTCCACTGATATAGGGAGGTCATAGATAAACAAAGGCCAGAGAATTCTGTGGAGCAGAGCGTGTTGATAAATCCACGCTTTGAAACGTCTCGGAAGTCTGGATTTGTTCACCTCGGATGGTCGAAGTATCCTTTAAGGAGCTGTTAAATTTTTTTCCCAGGCTTTTCATGGGTCTCTGTCAACGATATCAAGAAAAGGAAATTATCTGCTACAATTTTAATTATACTTGGTAAGCGGGTACAAAGTACAGTTGGTTTTACTAGAGTGCGTCGCTTCATACAATAAATTTTTAATTTTTTTTTTTTTGAAAAATTTAATATACACAATACTTAAAATATTTTAAAAACAATTTAATAATTAAGATAACAAATACTTATTTAATAAAAATGCATGATTGTTTTTCTTTTGTTTTTTCTTTTGCATATCTTTTCTTTAATTTTATATTTATATATCAGGCGGCCTGACGATTGCATCTAGCATGAAACAGCCTGTCGCGTCTGAGTGTTGACTTCAATGTTCACTTTTATATTTACTTACGCTATATCTCTGATATTGAGCACTTTATCCCATAAATATAGTACACTTTAAAACTATGCATATATATATATATATATATATATATATATATATATATATAAGAATGTAATTTCCGGATCGCCCTGCTTATGCGAAAACTATAAACAAATCTTCAAAACAAGTTGGAATTTGGCTCCAGAAAGAAATGTTTACTCATGGCCAATTGTATGTTGCATGCTCAAGAGTAAGAAATCGTAGGAATTTATTCTTCGCTCTTAAAAAGGAAAAGCAATTTTCTTAAATATTGTCTACCAAGAAGTCCTATTAAATTAATTATTAAACCGCAAAGTAGTTTTCTTTCTGAAGTATTTTCCAAACAAATCAGCTTATTCAAAGTTTGCAAAATGGAACGAAATGTAGAGTTTGTAAATCTCAACAAAAATGTTAGCTATAACTTCAACAATATTAAATACTGAAGATTTCAACATGCATCAGCATGTTGCAAGAACAATTCTACTCATAAAAAATTCATTATTCATAAAAAACAAAAATTTTCTTAAGTGTCCATAATATAATAATTTTATTTGACGATTCAGAGCAGATTTTCTGTAACTGTGGATCCTGTTTGACCAAAAAAATGATTTAAATTCTCTAAGGATTTGTTCTCATAACTAATATAAAAATTAAAAGTTACAAAAAAAAAATCTCGAAATTTCATAAAATTAAATAAGTGGTGGGTAACGGATGTAAAAGAAATACTAATAATAATGTTCTCAAAAAAAGAAACATTTCAAAACTAATTTCATAATGATTCATTCAGTAATAAGTCCTGAAAATTTAATTAAAATTCGACAATTATCTGATTTTTGCAAGATTCTCCAAATCCATGTGTTTTTCACCACAAAAAGACGATCAAATTGCCCATACAAATTTAAGGTCTCGTGTTGACACCAGGAAAACAATTTTTAACCAATATTTTCGAGGTACTAAAAAAGATTTTCAAATATTCTTTAAGCTTGCATCTTAATAAAGGTTTTGACAATAAAATTTTGTTTTATGTATTATATAGATAGTTTTATATATTATATATATATATATAAATTTTCGTCGTGTACGCTCTTTTTTAGTAAATTTTGGGAGGTACCTAAAAACACTAAACAAAATGTGTAAAATTACTCAAACTTAATGTAATTCAAGGCGAGCAGTATTTTTGTCAATAAAGGTATCACTGCAAAACATCAAAATCACTCGAAGAATATATCATTTGAACTTTTATTAATTTGGCATATATATTTATGTGTGTGTACACGAGCGTTTAATTAAAAATACGATATATCGTATTTGACGGGATATAAAACACGCTTTTACCCCTAAAAATGTTGACAATACCGGCTTGCGTCTTATAGGCGAAGTTGAGGCTACTCGTAGGCTGAATTTATCCTCAATTCTCTCCACCGTATGCTATAATTTTGCCTCACATGCTCACGTCTACCTCATCCGGCTCCCTAATAATTTACGCAAATGACTTATTATAAAAAAGGAATTATCCTAAATATGTAGTGTGACACTGGGATCCCCGGAAAGAAAGGAAGAGGAAAGAGTCTACTAACTGCATTATAATTGTTGAAATTCGCAAGATGAATTGAAAAGTTAGAAAAAATTAAAGACAAAATGCGTTGAAAAATCACGTTTAATTCCAAGGTGAATCGAACCCAAATTGAACTAGGCGGAGTTCACTAAGATTGAGTAAAACCAAGACAACCTGTTCTTCCCCACTTCCAAAGAGGCCATTAATGTATCTGCGAATAAATCAAATAGAAAAACGTTGTCGATAAAGAAATCTGGATGATCACCGAAATAGTAACTTTAGTAACCCTGCGCTGAACTTCTTTGTTCAGCGCGATCTTTAAATGTTATTTCGGTGACCATGGAAAAGAAAAATCTAGTTTTAATCAGTCACCTAGAAGAGAATTGTCCTCATTATAATTTCTGTGACATTCATCAAGAAATATTTTCTGACAAACATTAATTCGAATTCCTTTGAATACAAGTGATAAAGAAAAATTAATTACTATTTTGGACTGACCATGGATATTTTTATCACTAAAGAAATAGGGAATTATTTTCTTTCCCACTTATGACAATTCTTGAGTGGTCTGGCCGATCGAGAAATTACAGCATGGGACAAGCTGCTAAAGAAAGATTTATGACTGAAAATTCTTTTGGTTTTCGCCTATGCCATTTGAAAGTTGGATCCGTCACAAAAACAGTGTACCAGCCCATGGAGTGGTCTGAGGCTGGATGCTGAAAAAGTGGGATAAGGAAGAGAGATTATCACCGCCTATATGGAGCGATGGTGTTAGGTGAAACGTGAAGGGAATTGGAGTTAAGGAATGGCTTGATTCATGTGACCACTCTCAAAAGGTGGGGCTAGACAACCCCAAATTTGGAAAACCACTTGAGTAAATATATTTTGAATATATGGAATTTTAGAAAAAGATTGATGCTAAAGGTGGAAACAACTGAACCCAGTCCCTAGTCAATCCCACCCCTGCCGGACGCAGGACTCCATATAAGCTGGAGTTTTGGACAACTTGAAGACTCCCCACACTACTGATACTGGAATTCACATCGTTCTCCGAGACCTCCTGACCAAGAATTTATGCCGGCCTGAAGACAAGAACTTAGGAATTTAAGTTACTACTAACATAAGCTGCAGACACCAAAGGGATCCCAGTGTCATTTGATTATAACTGTAAGTGGAAAGGGTTAAAACTGCTGTATACAACAAACCATATATAAACTAAATTGTTGCTACATTTTTAACCGGAGTTAATTCTTTATTCTAAATTATTCCTTTTGTGTAGCTCCCAGTTGTCGAGCAATCTTCAGTTCAGTTTGCTTCATCAGCGATCTTCTTACCCGCTGAGATAAAAAAAAAAAAAACCACAACGTGCAGTGGAGTGAATGTTCGCCAGCTAAGTCGGGTGTGCACAATCATCACGATACTAGCAACAAATGAGCCACGCGTTAACGAGTCAGGAGTCAGGTAGATGGTAACCACGGTGGTCTGAAGGAACTTGAGGACAACGCGCGACTCAGGACTACATTATTGGTTGCCGTTGACAATGATCGACGCGTGGGGTTACAGTATTCTGTTTTATTACGGTAATCACGTCCGCTAGTTTCACTGTTGTGATTCCTTACTTTTATGTTTAGTTCTAATACTACCTACCTTTTTATATACAGTGATATTTTCTGCGGGAGTTATGAAGTGGTTTTGTGATATACTTTAAACTCTATATCCCTAAATATACTAAAACTTTTTTCTGTAAATGTCCTGCTGAAATTGGAGTGTGTCTAATGAACCGGTGTTGAAAAGGAAATGCTTTCAAATACAGAAAATATATATTTAAGTTTTTTTTATAACTTTGAAAGAAGTCTTTAACATCGCAAGACTTACTTGGAAAATTCAACTCCTCTCTGCTATTGACCGTGTTACTATAATGCTTCGACCGATCCATTATTCAACCATCTGCAGATATATAACGCGTGAGGGATAGAAATGTCTTCCTCCTTCACTCTCTTTTTTTAATAATGAAAATCTTTAATTTCAGAACATAAATAATATAAAATTGTTAGTAGCTTCTCGTCCTGACTTGACGCGACCATATCACGGTGATACACCGGTCCCCGTAAGATCACCGAAAAGTATCGTTGAGCCTGGGTGGGTGACCACAGGTGCTGGAATTTCCAAGTGATCACTAACCAGGCTCGACGATACGGTGATCATACGGGAACCGGTGTATCACCGTGATATGGTCGCAAGTCAGACGAGAAGCTACTAACAATTTTAAATTATTATATTGGGAAAGGTATGAATCTTCTCTTCCCAACTATGGGTTAATTAGTAAAACTTGTATCACTAAATTATTATTATCTCCGAAAAATATTCTTACAGTCTAACGATATTTTATGGCTTTAAATAACCTGAAAAGGTTGATAAACCGTAGAAAACGAATCAATCATATCAAAAGTTCTTTCTTTATTCCTGCTGTGGAGAAATTGACAGTTCAGGTGGGGGAAAAAGTAATGTACTTACCTGGGTTGTTGGTTCTTGTTGACTAAAAGCTGTTACTTTTTACTAATTTTTTTAATAGTTACAGCGTCTCGTGACTTGTTACCACGTGATCCCTGAAATGGTTATAAAGGAAATGTTTATTCCGCCTTTTCATCGCTCTTCTTGTAATTCAATGCAAGTTATCAGACGATAAAGCTACGTCACGGAAGGAAATATTTTTTCTCAACTTAAGGTAAGTACTTTTACTTCTTTTCTCGGCCTGCACCGTCTCTGGACTATTTTTTGGTTTGAGATTTTCTCGACATTACTTAATGTTAATTTCACTTTCAAAGGGTATTCGACTTAGAATATTTTGATCAAAAGTAAAAATAGAATTAAGGAAGTCGAGGCAATATTTAATAATGAAAATCTTTAATTTCTGAATTCAAATAACTTAAAACGGAATAATAAATATCATATCGTTATTGCTATTTTGGCGTGTTAATGTCGGTACCTCCAAAAATACGCTAAAAAGGCATATCACTATGAAAAAAGGCCCCAATCGTCAAAATGTTTGTTATTATTAAGAGGTATTTTTTAATTATTTTATTAAAATTTTTAATCCTTTCTAGCACGTCCTAAATTTTGGTTAAAAATCTTGTTTTTCTTGCGTCAACGGGTGGGCCAAAGTTTAGTATAAGTAATTTTAGCATCACTTTTGCCATTAAAACATTGTTTTGGAAATTCTTGCAAAAATCAAATAATTGTTGGATTTTAATGAAACTTTTAGGATTTATTCACAAATGTATGAAATTATTTTCGAAATTATTTTTTCGAAAATCTTGGTAAAATTATTTTACAACTGTTGCTGTAACAGATGTAAAATATTTTTAATTAATTTTATGAAATTTCAAGAAATTAAAATTCCACACTCTTCATATTTATATTAAGTAAAAGCAGGGTTCCTTGGAGAATCTAAATCATCAATTTGTTTTTTAACAAACAGAAACACCATTTACCGAAAAACTGCTCTGAATCGTAAAATAAAAATGCAATAAAACTGCCATTATTTAATTAGAATTTTTTTTTATTGCGTTTATAAATCATACGTATTATAAAACCCAGGTTGTGTGTGTGTGTGTGTGTGTGTGTGTGTGTGTGTGTGTGTGTGGGTGGGTGTGTCTGTACGTTTATATATTGGATCGGATTTCCTACATTTTTCAACCGATTTCAACAAAACTTCACAGGACTACGTAAAATTACCTTGCGGTGGTTCTGACAGCGCCAAAAATTGGAAAAACACAATTGTTTTTTGCACGAAATCAATTTGAAAACACGATTAAGAGGCATCGCGAGAATGAAAGGGTGCAATTCATATCGAGTTATACTTATTATAAAACCCAGTTTGTTTGTGTGTGTGTGTGTGTGTTCGTTTATATATGGGATCGGATTTCATACATTTTTCAACCGATTTCAACAAAACTTCATTTTTTTTTTTTTGCAGGTAGTGTTTCTTATTGTCTTGCACACTTTTTTCTTTATTTTTACATTCAGAATGCTTTAAAAATTCCATTTACAAGACAATTGTTTATAATAAAATTCTGTTCAATCGGTAAACTCATAACGGTTGAAAACAATGTTTTTGTTTGAGTTTGGGTTTGACCAATTCGTAAAAAAAACAAAAAAGAAACTAATTAAGACATGCGTGTCCGTCAACCTTAAACAATAATCTTTGTCAATTTTATTTTTCAGTCTTTATGATGGTCGATACTTGATCTATCTCTTACTGTTACATCCCCGGGCAACGCCGGGCTCTACTGCTAGTAAGATAAGGACACTATTGTCTTAAGAAAGAAAAAATTCGATGAATAAAGAATTTTTACAACAATTGTTTTCATTTTTTTATTTGAATAATTTATTAAGTTTTAAATCATTTAAAATTCTGTATTATTTCTACCCTTTTACATAATATTATTATTAAATAAAAACTATATTTACTAATCATAAATGGAAAAGTTTAGTACAAATCATCAAACATCTATATTTTTAAAAGAATTTTGAATTTTTTTGTATGTGTATAAACGGGCCGATTTTTATAGATACGGGCGCCCTAACAAAATTATGAGAAAATAAGAGCGATATATATAATAAATTTAAAGCCAAAATTTCTAAAAATCAATAAGCATTAGATTATGGAGAATATTTTCTTGAATTTTAAAGATTACTGAGTACTTAAGTTATATATAAAAGGCGCCCACGTCATTCTTCAATTATACTTTACAAAGTCCCCGTAGAAAAAACATTAAATCTGTCAGCACGTCAACACATTGAATAAACAGTTACTGTCGGGTTAAAATTTTGATATTTTAAACTTAAAATAAATAATATTTGTTTCAAATAAGATTTATTATAATTTAAATCAGCTAATATTACTTAATTAAAATTTCGGTAAAGGATAATTTATTTTTGGAAGATTTTTTAATAAAGAGAATTAAATTGCAAGAAACAGGGGCTAAAATGGCGCTAAAATCATTTTTTTTTTTTAGCAAAGAAAAACAAAAAACCTCTTTCCAATCAATTTAAATTAGTTTTGAAATAGAGTAAAGTATTTTGCTTATTGGGAATATTAAATTTAATCTATTAATTTGAAATTAAAACTAAAATAAAAGCTTCAAGAAAGATTTTGCGTATATAAAAATTCATTTTGAACCTTTAGTTACCGCGAATTAGTAGAGGTACCTACGTTAATGTAAATGCCAACAGATATTCGTCTTAGAATGTTATGATAAAAAGTAACAATAAAAGGTAAAAATTACGACAAATATTTAATCTTGGAATTCAAGAAATTTAAGTCTATTACTTTAATTTAATAGCTTCTCATAAAAATCTACTTGAGCATTTCTACCACACGCTACTTTAATTATCAAACGTACTCGAACTAGAATGTTATGAAAAGTAACAATAAGATAAAGAATATACGAGTCGAAAATTAAGAATGAAATTTCTTCCTCTCAAAATTCAAATAATTTAAACTTTCTTTTTATATAGCCACATCTTTATTCTTCCTATTACTTTAGAATGCAGTAGGTGACTAAGACTAGAGCATAATGTGGCCTTAGGGTTGCCCACCAGAAATACATGTAGGGACACCTGCGCATGCGCGGCATGACACTACAAATACCCTGGCATTATACAACTGCTAAAGAGAAGCCTCTTTAAGCGCTAACCAAAGAGTTTGGGCTCCTTACTACCAGTCGGATGCAGTATCCACAGAACTGCTAACCCGGTACCCTCATAATGAAAAGCCGCAGCCACTGATCAGTCAAATCACCAAAAAGTTAAGATAGGGTGACGGAAGAAGAAAGAACCAATAAACGATATTCTATCCAGGAAACACGGGATAAATCTATATTCCTGTTCAATAAATAAAGAAGGAATGCTGTCCAGGCGATACGTGACTAAATAAGAAAACAATTTTTTTTATTCATAAATTTATAAACATTTATTAAATTATTAAAATATGTGAACCAACTATAAGTAAATTCTTATTATTTACCATTTTATAAAGTTCGAATCGATTGTCAATTAGCCGATGTTTTGCCAACCATTCCAATAAACTATAATAAATAAATAATATAAATAAATAATCTAGTAAATAAATAGTGTTTTATTTTTGTTGCCAGTTCTCAAGAAGAAAGAAAATGTATAAATTCACTTTCATATGTTCAGATTTTATTAAAATTCTAATCATCACTTTTATGGAGACGGCACTTTGATGTCTGCTGTATAAGCTTGCGTAGGTGGTATTGAAATAAAACTGGTTTTAATGTCGGGACACGACTAACAGTTGAAAGACCTTTTCGATTTCAAGTAACTTAAACTATGGCATACATATTTAAGCGATTGTTTTCTTGAACGAACAAAAAACATTATTCAGTGATGTATTCAAGGTTATTTTATCATTGTTGACAATTTGAAACCTGTGGACAGACCCGGGGTGCTTTTTTGATGCCACAGCACCATTGTGTGTGGGAGACACATCTTAGTTGTTATCATATAAATTTTAGTTATTTTCTTTGGCAGAAGTTCGTTTGAGTGTATGTGTTACTCTATTTTTCGTCTTTTGGGCCTAGAGTGATTCACTATGCAATATGTTGTATTTTGGGGTGGGTCTGGGGTAGGGGAGAAACACACTTTAGCTACGCCAAAGATGAAAGGTGGGCATTTGATCTAGAACTCGAAGAAAAGCAACAATGAGATAAAGAAAATCCGAGTCAACAATTAATAATGAAAATCCTTCGTTTCGGAATACAAATAATTTAGTAAGTATTTTCTTACTTCAAGTTTATTGTTACTTTACATTAATTTAATTGTCAACGATTATCTGGCTTAGAATGCAATGATAAAAATAACATTAAAATTCAGAAAAAATACGTAGTTATGAAAATCCATCCAACATGACCTTTGTGCCCGCAAAAAAATCAGTGTCAAAAGGACAGTTTTCCCATAACATCGCTATTATTTTAACTGCGTTCACCCCTTGGCAGTATTTTATAAAATAATGATTAGAATTATAATAAAACACAAAGTGAATTTATACGTTTTTTGTTCTTGAGAATTGATAACAAAATTATTAAACACTTTATTTATGAGATTGTTTATTTACAAGAATAATATTATGTTTTTACAACATTTTAAAAAGTAATAGAATTATTGTATGTTAATGCAATAATGAGCATTTACCAATTTATAAAGAAATAAATATGAAAATACTTTTTATTCATTAATTTAGAAATATTTACTACATTTTTAAAATATGTGAACAGACTATAAGGAAATCCTTATTATTTATTATTTCATAAAGTTTGAATCAATATTCAATTGGTAATTATTAGCCAATGTTATGCCAATCATTCCAATAAACAATCAATCAAATAAATGAGGTTTATTATTTTTGTTTTCAATTTTTAAGAACAAATATAATATATAAATTCACTTTCATATGTTTAGGTTTAATTACAATTTTAATCATCACTTTTTAAAAGAATAAACATTGCCGAAGGAGGAAGGCAGTTAAAATAAAAACGGTGTCGTAGGAGAAATCGTCCTTTTGACACAAATCTTTTTTTGCGTTTTTTTTTTTTTTTTTTTCTGAAAATCCTTCATGTCAGAATTCAAACAATTTAAGATGAGGTAAGTACTTTATTACTCTTCTTTCGCATTAATTTAATTGTAAACGGGTATTCAGCTTAGAATGTAATGATAAAAATAGTAATAACATTCAGATAAGACCACATAAAAATTATGACGAATCTTTAATGTCAGAACACAAGTAATTTAAACCTTCTTTGTAGCTTTTTTAGTAAAAAGCTACCTTTTTGTTCTTAATTCCTGATACTTTGACTGTCAAAGAGTTTTTGATTTAGAATGTTAAGTTAAATAAAGAAAACAAAGAAAGAAAGTTTAGGCAAAAATTAATAATGAAAATCTTTAATCTCAGAATTCAAATAATTTACGAGTCGGTTGTGAAAACAGACAATATGGTGTGAAAAATGAAAAGTAGACAGATGGCAATATGGCTGTAGAGTGGAAGCTCAATAAGCCAGAGACTTCAAGAGCTGGGCAAGGTGTCGTCAATAGAAGACAGGATCCTGAGACGCTATTTTTATAATTTTTTTTTTCCTTTTTTCTTTTTTCTTTTTTTTTTTATTCCGGTATTTTTGTTCAACCTTGAAATTTTGAATAAAAAAGCAGTAATAAGTTGAAGAAAAAATTAGTTAATAATGAAAATACTAGTTTGAATAATGATCCAATTTAGCTTTCATGCAAATATTCCTGATACCTACGGCGTACACACACCCCTCTCTCCCTCCCCCCCTCTCTCTCTCAGTCTTTCTCTCACACATACAAAAGTAGTTTGATGAAGGACGAAAGGTGTCACACGAAAAACCTTTCCCACTTTGTCAAAGTTTTTCCCTAAAATATATATATGTGTGTGTGTGTGTGTATGTGTGTGTGTGTGATTTGCACCAAAAATAGGCCAACCAGTGTATTTTGTGGAAGATAACGCTTTTAAGGTAAGCAGTCTTTATAATTAAAGTGCTTAATATCAAGACACCGCTCTTACTTTAACTACATTCACTTATCGGCAATGTTTATTCTTTTAGATAGCGATGATTAGAATTATAATAAAGCATAAACATATGATGAAGGCGAATTTATACATGTTTCATGTTCTTGAGAATTTGCAACAAAAATATCAAACACTATTTATTTATTAGATTGGTTAGTTACAAGAATAATTTTATATTTACAACATTCTAAAAACTGATACAATTGTATAAAAACTAATTCAAAGCAATATTTAGCATTTACCAATTTATAAAGAATTTTTTAATCATTTCACCCCCAAAACAAGGCAATAAAGCCACTAAAACTCAAGGAGTTACTGAGTGTTAGAGAATATGAGAAAAAAACCTATTAAGGAGAAAGAACAAGAATTAAGAAGACAATAAATAACGTTTGACATTGCATTTAAATTGGTGAAAATCAGAAGAGAATTTCACAAGCGACAATTGCGATAGGAAGCTGTTAGCAGATAATTAGGGTTATATCTAGCCATTTCAACTGTAAAAAGATGAGACCTTACGCCAATCTAGTACTACGCGCAAATTCATGTCTAGGTATCATAGAAGAAAGTAATATTTATTTTGAATAATTCAAAAATCTGGCACAATGCCAAAAGGGGGATAGGAGAAGGCTGGTCTTCAATCTGTTTTATCTTAAACTTAACTAGCTACAATTACTGACCCAAATATACCAAGTATTCCTTACACCAAAACAACACATTCTTACTTACTATTCTTACTACAGCCACCATAATACCTCAAAGTCTCTATGTTCCCATATGAACAATTTGTCATAGAAGAGAGTTCACCAGAACAATTACAATGAAATTATTTATAGAAAAAACACAGGGATGCTACATTACGGCAGTGAGAATATGACTGAAGGCTAGAGCCCAGGTCAGAACCAATAATTACATATTCTTTTTAGGAATTTATTAAAAATTTCTAAATATAGGCATTAGACTAGATGTGGCAGCAGAATTCAAATCAAAGACGAATGGTAGACGTATAAATGTGTAAGATATATTCTGACGAGAAAAATTGTCTAACACAACACAGTGAAACAACTTTCCTAATAACAGACCTAACAATTGATTCGGTATAATCTTTTTCCCTTCATATCAGCGGAAAAAGTTCGACCGAGAAGGCGCAATAAACCACTTTTCTTGGAGGTTAGCATCAGCCATGCTGATGGAACTTAAAAAGGGTTCTATCAAACGATTAAAAGAGAGCAGTTTCGTTTTGGAGGCGTTAAAATTAAGATGCCATTCCTTGCTCCAGTTAACAACAAATCAGATTGTTTTTTTTTTAATCAGCTGCCAATTTGACATTATAAAATTGTTCAGACTTATTATTAAGAATAAATGATTGTGTCATCATAGATACCGAATTGAGAACTGATGCCATCAAGAAGAAAATTAGGAACAACGTTGGCCCAAGAATAGGATCCTGGGGGGGGGGGCACCTGCATTAATGAAAAAACGATCTAGAAGAGTTGCCATTCAGGACAACTTTCATTTCGCGAGTTGATAAGAAAGACCGAATCAGTTCAAAAGTTCGTCCAGAAATATCATAACCTTTCAACTTGTAAGGAAGACCAATATGTTAAATGCCTTCGAGATGTGTCCAAAGCAACAGCCCGAGCTTCACCAATCTTATCAGGCGGTAAACTTTTTCAGCAATAACTATAAACACTCCAACATTTGACCTAGATAAGCAAAAGCCATATTACTTATCTGAAAGAAAACTTTGCGAGGTGAGATTCATAACCAATTCAGACTTGATTAGGTCAATTTGCTTAAATCTTTGAAGAGAGTTCCACAAGCGAGAAGTACGATCGAAGAAACTGTTAACATAGAAGTTACTGTTACATTTAGCTGTAAAAAATGAGACATCGCTGTCAATAGTACTGCACATAAGAAAATGTATAAATTCACTTTCATCATGTTTAGGTTTTATTAAGATTTTATTAACATCGCTTTTTAAAACAATACACATTACCGAGGTGTGAAGGTAGTTAAAATAATAACGGTGTCAAGGGAAAAACCGTCTTTTTGGCACATTTTTGTTGTATTTTTTATTTATTTATTCATTTTGCGGACACGAAGTTTGCCGATTTTTCTTCAGTAGTTTTTGTATAACAATGAACTGAAAAGAGGAATTTTGTTGTATACCGACGTATTTAGAGTCGACTGTATTGTAATAACACCAAAGCTGAATTATATGTTAATGCCGTTATGAAATAGCGTTTTACGACCGCATATTTTCTATACAAAGTGTAATTCTAAATTAAAAAGCTGATTTTATCACAAGCATTTGAAAAATAATATTTGATAAATAAAAATAAATAATTTTTTTTTTTCGATTTTGCATAGGATTTACATGAGATTTTCCCGATATAAATTTTCAAACGAAAGCGACTGACACAAGGCACATACATTCAAATCTTAAAAACGATTACTTGGTTACTTATTGTAGTGCATCATTTACTTATAATTATTGCCACGTGACGCAGACAATAATCAGTGCATTATTTAAACAAATTAGCCGAAAATAATCAACAGTGCCTTTTTATAGCCCTCCGTCACTTATTATCAACTAAGATTGTTTTTACATTTATATAAGTAACAAATTAATCATTCTAAGTAACGCGGTTAATCAAAATAAGTGCTGCGTAATTTTTTGCACTGACAAAATTTAGTTTTACATAAAATCCGTTTTGATCATGTAACTTTCTCCGAACAAAACAGAGAAGTAAAACTTGAAAAAAATGTTTTAAAAAAAACTAAACGTTAAAATCGACTGTAATGGTTTGCAGGTAACAATTAATTTAAAATTGCTGTTCATGGCATGATTTTAACAAATGAAGTCTGTCGCAAATGAAAATCACGAACATATGATATATACATATATATAAATATTTTTTGCAGTATATGTTTTGCGTTTGTATAATGTAAAATGGATATCTAATTTCCTGCCTGCTCGAGACACTTGGTTAGAATTCTCATTTATTTATAAGAAAAATTCGTAAGTCGAAGGCAAGGTTCGATCTGTGATGTCGATGTTTCTTTAATTATCAGCTGCTATCAGCATCTTGGCTTCAGGATGAGAGGCGTCGGTGTTTGTGGCTCCCCAATATTGTTGAACGGGGGTGGTGTCTTAACTTGCTGTTGTCGTAAACTCGGACAGGTAATTTTGTAAAACTGAAAAGCAAATAAATAATTCAGTTATGACAAATCAACAGAACTAAGTTGGTTAGACAAAATTCTTCAACTTTAGAATCAAAATATCTTTACAGAAATTTAATGAGAGAAAAATTTCAGATTAAATAATTGTAAAATTCTTTTAAAAAGAATCGCCCATATTACAAGAATCCATGTCATTTAAAAAAAGTAACTTTTGAAAAGAATGTTCTTGTAGCAACTGCAATTGCCAGTTGTAATAGACAGAGGTTGATCCTTTTCAAAATAAATGACTTCAATACGTGAGGTGGGGGTTATATTTACGGGTTGCAATGGGTAAATTGTCATCGTTTTATATTTTTAATTTTGCGCATGCGCGTTGTTTGTTTTTGATTTTGTCGACGGCACAGTAAGCTAGGTATAGAATAGTTAGTTAAGACCAGCCTCAACTCCACCCACTTTTTCGGCCTCGTGCCACAATTGTATTTTTAAATACAATAAATATTCAGTATTGTAGGGTCAGTTGGGCACTGTCTATGAGAAAAAGAGCATCATAACGCAATTCACTCCAACAGAAATTTGGAAACGGCATGATATACTGCTTGCTCCAATACGAACATTTCATAGTGAGGACAGTGCAGAGGATTCGGAAAGAGTTGGATGAGTGTAATGGTGATTACGAAGGTACGGCAGCTCAGAAAACTCACTCTGATCGTTCTGATAAGAAAAGAACACCCGAATTTGTTGGTGAGGACCTCAGTCTCAATACGAAGGCCTACGTCAAGTGCTTTGAGGAGCTAGTGCTGCCCTGGGTTAAGAGCTAAACCAAATAAGTTTTGTAGATATCTGCGTGATCTTTCTTTAGATTTTTAAGTCTAAATGACGGAAGTCGACAGTCTAAATGGCGTAAAGGGGACTGACGTAGACAGATGACAATATGGCGTAAAGGGGACTAAAGTAGACAGGTAGCAATACTACGTAATGGTCAGGATTCCTGAGGAAAAGAAAGTGGATTAAATTAAAAAAAAAAAAAAAAAAAAAAAAAAACGACTTACCACAGCACTGGCTACCATCACACCAATAGCTCCACCGACGATGACATCTTGGAGGTGATGCTTGTGGTCTGAGACACGAGTCATACCAGCCCATGCTGACACTATTAATAAAGCCATTTGCATTGAAGGCTTCAAGAAGCGGCTTATTTTGATATCAAATCGGAGTTCTAGATAAAGCTGTCGGAGATCAAAGACAAAAAGAAAATAGTTTTGATAAAATTTATTTTGGAAAACAATATTTGTAATCATTCACCACGACATTCGACACATTGGCACATATACACACAAGTACACAAACACAAACGCATACACAGTAATAGACACAGACAGTGAAAAAATATCAACCTCACACCAACAACTAGCGCAGAAATTAAATTTTTAACTTAATATAGAAATAACGAAAATGAGAAAATTTGCAGTCAATTGTGGAAACCTCTGAACGATTCCAAAAAAATCTTGTCTATGAAACCCTAGAGTCGGGGTACTGAATATAACATCAATCAGATAAGTGGCAAATTATATTTGTATCAATCTCGTATATATATATATATATATATATATATATATATATATATATATATATATATATATGTGTGTGTTCAGCAGTCTCTTTATACAGGTATCAGTGATGACAACAGACACTGCATAAGCTATTTTTTATTATATTTTTCTTGTATGCCTACAAAGATTTCTTTTTGGGGTGTGGTAATAAAAACGAAAAGAACAGAAAATAAAAAATATAATAAAAAGCTTAATATATATATATATATATATATATATATATATATATATATATAGTAGTCGGCTCTCCCGTCGAATTCGACGTATGAGGGTCAAGCAGATCAGTTTCAAGGAAACCGACAGCCCGACACCGGCACATGAGATTTGATTATAGTGGTGAAGGTTTCGTGCAGGACCATCCACACTTTTGAAGGGCCGAATTCAGAGACCTGGTGCACTAAGTGCCACAAGGTCCCCAAACGACCCTCCGCAGGTTTTGAATTCAGAGTTGTCCTTCTTTTAGACCAGTTGCCATCCAAGGCTATATAATCCAGGCACGGTGGAGTAATGGATAGCGGCTTGGATTGAGGGATATATATATATTCACTTTTGTATCCAAACGGAAACAAAGTAATTTTCTTAGGTGATGGATTTTTACTTATCAATTCGACAGAATTTTATCACTGATGAATATTTGAGAAATTTTATTAAAGAAAATTATACGCCTAATTTCCTTTAATTCCTCAAATATTCAGACCGGTAAACAAAAATACATTATTTTTTAGTGGATACTCATAGAGTTGAATAGAATTTCCATTTATTTATTAAACAGTATATATATATTTATTATATATATATATATATATATATATATATATATATATATATATATATATATATATATATATATATATATATATATAATATTTCAAATCGATTCGCTGCATAAGAGTTTTCAAAAACAGAAGCTCAAAACTTCAATTTAATTATAGAAATTAAATTATTATTTAGGCTCTACTTGTGTATTGAACACTGTTTTTTAAAAATAAAAACAAAAATACTAAAGGTTTCGGATTATTAACTTAACGGTTCTTTTCTATTTTTCTATATATTTGGACACACACACACACACACACACACACACATATATATATATATATACGAATGTTGCGAAATGAAATAGGCGATCAGGGTTCAAATTCTGTCTCAGTTTATTATGTCCTGTTTTACGCTAATGGCAAACCCATGAATCCATTAATTTCCCCATGATTTCGAATACTGAGTTTCAAGTCGAACAGAACTTTTTTACTTGAAAGAGTGGCTCTACACAAGCTTTCTTTGTTTTTGTAATCCTGTTTCAAACGAAACCACGTTTTGTTAATTCCAATACACTCATTCTCACATAGATTTCATAATCTTCACTTCTTACCACATCCTTTTTCAGTCATATCACACATCATTCAACATAACCATTTTAACAGTAACTTCTATCTTGAGTGGCTCTTCTGCCTTGCATTTAGTGTACTATTAAACACATGTATAAATCTTTATATTAAAGGGGATATATTTTGAAGGAAAAGCTATAATGTTACTTACCACGGTGTAGAGGGCCGAAAACATACAAATGGCTGCATGTCCTGATGGAAAAGACCTCATTGTGTCGATTATATCATTCTCCGACATCGCTTTGTTTGTGCATTCATAGTCTGTCACATACCTGGCGAGAAGAAAAGAAAAAGAATACACAGTGATTAAATTGTACTGATGAATTCAATGGCATTCTATAGTAACAGAATGAAATGAGGAGTCCAGATATAGGACTATTCACTAAACATTACTCTGGCGCAGGTTCTCTCTGACCATTTTCAGGTGTTCATTATTTTGATTATTTTTCCCATAATAGATACCTGCTGATGACCAGCAGGTGCATGGTCGAAACGTCGTGTCTAAAATATGATCAATAATAGTGAAGTACTTTTGTTAAGTTTTTTTAATTATTTTTTGTACGTATACAAGTGATCATTATTCTTTATTATTTTTCCATATCAGCCAAAATAATAGATACCTAATGATGAGTAAAGGGTACTTGGTCGAAACGTCGTGTCTATAATATGATCAATCATAATCAAGTATTTTTGTTAATTTTCCTATTATATTTTTGTATGCGTGCAAGTGATCATTATTTTGATTATTTTCCATATCAATCAAAATAGTAGATACCTGATGATGACCAGAGGGTGTTTGGTTGAAACGTCGTGTTTACAATATTATCAATAATAATCAATTACTTTATTTTGTTATATTTTTCTTGCATGCTTACAAGTGTCCATTATTTCTGGAGTGTTAAAATTCTTCAAATATTTTGTTGATTCCGAGCGCTTTCAGGTAAACTATTAGTCATTTTCAAGGAATTTAGTTATAAATTTTAATTGTAATCAGCAACACAATGGAGCCAATAAACATTTTGCTAATTTCTACACCGATTAAAACAAGAAAAAACAAACACTTGTACAGACATAGTAATTATACTCACCCATCACAACTGGTGAAGTTGGGTCGACATACGTCGAGAAAATTGGGTCTAAGTTCACGTACAAAGTATTTGGGAATATCAACAAAGAACTGGTTCAGCGTGATTCCGAAAAGAAAAATCGTGTAGGCTCGGATGGTAGTTGAGTATTGTGTCCCATTGCCGATTGTTTTGTCTAAGAACTGCCAATTGATCCATTCTGTCGCCGTGATCTACAATATAAACAAACCATAGACATTGGTTACACGTCTGATGTCTAATCTTAAAGAATGCTATAATTGATTTAAGAGATAAACATATTGTCTGTTCCATAAATAAAATAAACACTAAATAATAATTTAATATGTTTCTAACAGTTGATTGTATTAGAGAGATAAAAGATATGCATAATTAGCGGTCAGAGGTGTATTGTTGAATTGTTAGTAAATTCTGGTCCAGCAAGACTGATAATACGAGACCGTTCTTGAACAAAGGATACCAGAAAATAGTATATATATATATATATATATATATATATATATATATATATATATATATATATATATAAAAGATTAAGGCCTAATAGTCTTTCGGGGCACGGAGCCCTCCCCAGTGGGATATCCATTCATTGTGACTGGAGGAAGTTTGGGGTCCGATCGCCGATGATGGTTTGGTTTTCGAGACAATGAATGTAACCAGCCAATTTCCCCCCGACTGAGATGTTAGAGCTAGATCGGAGAGGAGATCAGCTGCTGATCTCTGGTCATAACGAGTTTTGGAGGTTCACTCATATATCGTCGTATCATCGACATGAGAGAGAGAGAGAGAGAGAGAGGGAGGGGGAGGATTAATACAAATAAAATCAATCATTTAGCTTATTGATGTTATATTCAGCAACTCGACTCTAGAGTTTCGTGGACGAACTTTTTTGAAATCGCTCAGTCCTCTCGTCAGGAGGTTTCAGCAATTGACTGCAGATTTTGTCATTATGGTTATTTTTACACTAATTTTAAAATTAATTTATTTTTAACACACACACACACATATATATATATATTAAGAAATGGACAAATTCCGACAATTTATTTATTAAAAACATTTTTATGTTTAACGTTCTTTTTATAGATACAAGTATTTAAGTAAATGCTCTGTTTATAATAAACAGTATTAAATAACATTTACCGGCCTGAATGTCCGAGAAATTTTCATAGAAAATATTCGTCCTTTGACAGGATTCGAACCTGCATCCTATACGGAACCGTCATTTACGCTGACGTGCCTAACCTCTCGGCCACAAAGGATCGTTCGGTCCTGATTATTCTTTTCTCTTTCCATTTATTATTAACGTTTCTGTTTCTAATTCTTTCCACACCCTGTGATCCCTTGTGCTTTAGTGGTTTGACTGCCTTGCAAGGTGGGGATACCGATTAAAAAAACAAAACAAAAAACAACTTCACGCTATTGTTTCATCCTTCCTTTTCATTTTACGCTATGGAAAAATGAGTCCGAATAGATACAAGACACACCTTTTGGAAATTTGTATTTTGTATAGTGGTTACAGAAGCGGACAAACAGTTAAGAGGTTGAAAGTCTTTTTTTTTTTTTTACAAAAGCCGGATTCGTAAAAGAAAAAGAAAATCCATTACCACAAAACTATCTTGGGAAGGACAAATTACTTCCACGCCGAACAAAGAGCCATTCTTAGAAGCCGTCACTCTAGCACTCGTAAAAGTCAGTGTGTTAAGATCTCGAAGAAAGCACACTGATATGAAGTGTCTTCTGATGTATCTTGGTGGTAAGAGAGGCGGCTTCTTGGATCTCAAGTACAATTTTAAGATCCGAAAGTAGCTTATATTCATATCTGCAGTCACGCATTATTTAACTGTTCTTACGATTCAGGAAAGACTACCATCCCTGTAAGTTTGTTAGTCTGATGCACAAATCAAACTGCGAGGTTGGTGATATTAATTATCAAAAAGCCAAATCGGATATTAAATTTAATTCTAAAGAGGTAGAGGACAGATTTACTTTGAGATTCACTTATATTTTTTATATTAATTTAAAATGTATTTCTGTAATAAAATTATTTGCAGTGAATTTATAGAGTACATCATTAATAGCAAATACATATAATAAAACCATTAACAAAGATTTTTCTGTAGTAAAATCATTAGTAAGTATTTTCTATGATAAATCAATAGCAATGGTTATCTATAAACCATTATTAATGATTTCTATGATAAAATCATTACTTATGTTTCTATAGTAAAAACATTAGTAACGCTTTTCTGTATTAAAATGATTTGCAGTAATTATCGATAGTAAATCATTTTCTTTAATAAAAATAGTAAGTATTTTCTATGTTCAATCAATAATAATAGTCATCTATAGTAAAATCATTAGCAATGATTTCTATAGTAAATCATTAATAATGAATTCTATGATAAAATCAGTAGTAATGTTTTCCTATGGCAAAAACATTAGTAATGTTTCCCTATTCACAGCACTTGCTGCAGAGGACTCGTACAAGCCCTAGCAGCTTATCACCAAGATTTCTCGTTCCTCGAGGGAATAAGCGAAGAAATCTCTTTCTATTAAGCATCTACTCAAGGGAAGAACTTTGTTCTCTGGTAAAACCCAATTTTTTCCCGCCAAATACTGGTATTTAGCTCTCTTATTCAACCACAAATGAAAGCTGTTAAGCAGTTATTTTGAGCCTTGAATTTGTTCATTCCATTCTATACAATACCGAGCACACACACGCACACACATGCACACACACACAACCGGGAAAATTCTTACAATTAGATTTTCTCACCTATTTTCTCAAGGATTACACCCCTGAAGAAGAGATCGACCGAGATGTGTTAACAACGCCGAGAAGAAAAAGGAGATAAATTGTCCGAACAAAGCTTGGGTTATTTTTTAACTTTACTCAAAGCGACATACACTCAATTGCAAGATTTTTCGATATCAGCTAAGGTTATTTTGGTACGGCGTGAAGGGATCAACGACTGCGTAGTAAGCGCCTAGATGCTTTGAAAATCGTTGCGTGTCTCTCTTTCGGACTGCTAATATAAGTGTTTAATTGCCTGACTAAAATATTGTAATTCTTTTGAAATGATAGACAAAGCACTTTACTGACAGCTTATTTTATGTTTACAGGGTGATTGAAAAGTAACTCCCCATTTTATGTCTACAGGATGATTGAAAAATAATTCCCATTTTATGTCTACAGGGTGATTGAAAAATAACTCCCAATTTTATGTCTGAATAGCCAGCCAGGAGTCCTAACTTAACACTCTGTGACTTTTTAATTTGAGGTTGGTTAAAGGAGTAAGTACTATACCAAGACTTTGGAATAACTTGAAGGGCGAATACAAGACGTTATGTCTTCCATACCACAAGAATTCCTGGTGAAATCAGTTGACACGATTCCTGAACGGTAGTTGGTAGCGAAATCTGGTGCCCATTTCTAATTTTGAATAAAACCTCAAGCTAAACGCTTTCCTCTCATATCCATTTCTTTAAAAATTATAGTTAATAAATAAATTATAAGTATTTTAAAATGGGGAGTTACTTTTCAATCATCCTGTATATTCGTAAATACTAGACAGAACTCTGGCAGTTCAATCCCATAGCAGTGAGAGAGGCAGGGTTAGGAGAATGTTTAATTCCTGTTTGAAACCAATTAAATTTCTGGAGGATTCGACTCATGCATTTGAGTTCTAAATATCTCACATTTGTCGTTCCTTCATTTTTTTTTTTTTGGTAAATTCCTGCTTCATGTTTCGTTTTGAATCGATCCTCTTCAGGTTGACTGTTGGACTCAAAAGTCTCGTCCCCCCCACCCCTTCGGATGATCCTACGCCAGGAAGGCCGATTTGCAACAACGGTTTCCCATGTCTCAGGGTCGATGTTGGCCCGTGTCAGGGATATTTTCAACTGATCCTTGAAGCGTCGTTTTGGGCCTCCGCGTAACCTCTTGCTACTGGTGAGTTCTCCAAACAGGATCATACGGGGGAGTCGAGTGGGACGCATTCTGTCATATAGAAAACTGTATATTGTATAGCAGTTCAGCACTATTTTCCTAGTTTCTAATGATATTTTCTTATCTCTTAATTCAATACTTAGTTTCTAGAACACATCTTTCGCTATTTTTCTGCGCCCCCAGATTTTAGCTGCCTCTTTCTAATTGCTAACATCACTTTCCTTGTAGTTCCTGGGCGTACGATCACATCACGTTGAAACATCGGTTCCCGTACAATCACCCAAGTTAAGCAACGCCGATCCTGGTCAGAACGTAGATGGATGGCCGCTTGGGACTGACAGTTGCTGTAAGCTTAGATATGCAGGAGGTATAATGGATAACTGATCGGAATTGGAAATCGGGGGACAGAATTTCAATTCCAGTCAGGTTCATTATATTCACTTGCAAATATCCTCAGCTATGTGTTAATTAGTAGGACTTGTATCAATAAAAATTATTATCTCCAAAAGGATTCTTACAATCTAAAAATATCTTCTGGCTTTAAATAACCTGCAATGGGTTTGATAAACCGTAAAAAATCATAATAATTAGCATCACTTTACTTATAGATCATATTTTCATTAAAACATCCTCTCTGTTCATATGTTATGTCTAAGGTATTCTCAGCATTTGTCAAGAGAACTGCATCTCTATCGTTTTAAATCTTCATCTGTTAAGCGACCATCCGGAATGCAATACCATATTGGAGGTTATATCTTCCGAATTAATTAATTAAGTATTCTTTTCTTTGTTTCTAACAATATTTTCCTGTCTTGATACTTTGCTTAGTTTCTGGGAGACATCTTTGGTTATTCTTGTATGCCTTCGGATTTCTGTGTCACATTTTCCGTCGTTAGTTACTATACTGCTTGGTTTTGATGTCCACAATACGTAGCGAACAACTTGAACAGTATATTTTGTTGACAATCACGTATTCTACTTTCTTAGAGTTAATAATTAGTCCTTTCTTCTTGCTTTCCTTTACTACCTTGGCTTTTATTGTGTTCAAACGCCTGGAGCTTATGAGAAATACGTAACAGCATGTTTCTAAATTTTGCAGCAAATCACCAACTGTTGGTTATAGAGATGTCATTCAAGAACTCGATCATTTTACTAAATAGCCTCGTCGGATTGTGTCTTTCATATGGATGTCATGGATGGCGCCAAACTCGTCCAAAAATATATAAACTGCTAGCTTTATACAAATGCTTTCTTATATCAATGATTAAAAATGGCGTCGAGCAAGTGAACTCTGTGGATCTTAGCGCGGACCATCCTTTTTCAAAGCCCGTGAACTAGCCATGCAGAATGAAAAACAAAGAACTGAGTGAAATAACAGAAACCTATATCGCTTGAGGACTTTCAACATCATGAAGCAACTAAAATGGATATAACTTGAAGAGAAAATAATGAAATAATCAAGATGTTGATGTTCCGCACAATAAAAGGTTAGAAAATGAATAATTGATTTGTTTTTACGACTTATCAACAATTTATGAGTTATTTAAAACCGATAAATATTTTGAATTGAAAGAATAATTCCTTTTTTTTGTTACGTTAATAATTTCTTTGAGAATAAAAATAATTTTTCCAGATACAAGTCCGACTATTTAGCCATGAGCTGGGGGAGGAGGTGGATTCATACCATTTGTTAATTTGCGCGTAAATAAATGTAATGAACCCGACTAGAATTTGAACTCGGCTCTCCTATTTATCATTCCAATCCATTAGACCATCCGCACATCACAAAAGGTTAAGAAAGAAGCCTCCATAGATACCAGAAAGAGCGATAATAGTGAACTTGAAAAAACTATTTTCCTGAAAAATTGTTTTAATAGAAATATTTTATAAGTTTCTACCGACAGTTGCACTGGTCAATGAATGCCGAATGTTTCCTTATAAGCAAACGGCTAATATTATCATTACCATTAGACATGAAAACAGACACTACATTTTGATCGCAGCCTGATGGACATGGAGTGAAGTGTAACTCTAGTTGCATTGGTTTCTCAGTCAATGAATACTGAATGTTTCCTTATAAGTAAACAGCTAATACTATCATTGTCTTTAGAGATAAGGAGAACAGATACTACGCTTTGATCCCAGCCTAATGGCTACGGAGTTAAGAAAAATGTAACTTGAGTAACATTGGCTGCTTGGTCAATAAATGCCGGTTGTTTCCTTATAAGAAAACAGCTAATATTACCATTACAATTCTGAAGTTCACTGGGAAATTTTGTTATGAACATTTCGTTGAGAAATTGCATAAAATAGCTCTTTTAAAAAAGTAGTTCTGAAGTTAGCAAAATTAACCAACGAAAACTTCTAGATGCACTGAGATGCTAATACTATTGCGCGCGTCCTTTATTGACTTCAAGCGAAAACATGCCAATAATCACGCACATATGTTTTGTTGTTTATGTGACTTCAATCTCGCTTGCACAGCTTGGGAATCTACCGATAAAACCCTTCAATCTCTGCGTGTCGTTTGGCTGCGTCCGTAACGATGTGACGCTTGTAAAGTTGAAGTCTGACCGATCCTCTATAATATTTTTTGATGCTGATTTATTTGTATCAGACGGAAACAGCTACTCACCAGGACGAGGGGAGTCAAACAGGTGGTCAAGTACATATAAATTGGCGGAATCGTGTCTTCTCGATAGGGATAACTCAATGATTTATCATCACAAAAGAAACCTTTGTTCGTCGGTCGTATGAAGTAGTACATTAGTCCAATTGGTGTGGCCACTGAAATATAAACAACAATGAAACTTTATATTAATTAGCATTATTAATTAACCATTAATTATTAATTAACTATTAATTATTATATAAATTTGATTTATGAAACAGAATTTGATTTAAGATTGACAAAATATTTTATACGAAATGTTGGCTATTTACACTATTTACATTGTTCGGACTGTTGTCCTTATCTTTAGTGTCATATTCACGACGTTTCGACCGATACATGCTCCGGCCTTTCTCGTGTACATATGTTGTAATTTATTTAGTCCACTGAGGTAGATTGTTCTAGTTCCACGTGCCATGCCTTTTTTATTTGGATATCTCAGTTATTTCCCTTTAGTAACTCAACTCTCTAAGTTTTTGTTCACCTCTGATGTGGCCAGATATTGAACTCACAACCACTTTCGAAGGTCGTCCTGATGTTATATGGACCACAGGTCTTTTGTATTTTTTCCGATAGTCATTTCACATAGGGTAGGCAGACCGAGGCTCTGAGTGTTGTTATCCTATTGTACCCTTCTATCCCAGTTTGTATGTGCTCTTGCCATATATCCTGGATAGTTGTTACGTTGTAGGGAACTGCTTATGACTCTTGCTCGATGTTGTAGGGAGCAGGCGATCTCTTTCTTTACACTGTATGGGTGACGGGAGCTGAGGTATTGTCCGGTGAATGTTGGCTTGCGGTTCGGAATGCTATTTTGTTGTTGTTTTCTCTCTCCATAGTGAACTCTATCGATAGTCTTATAGAGTTCACATGGTCAAGTAGTAGCAATGTAAATAGTGTAAATAGTTACAATACCTCATATCAGAAATATAGACAGATGAAGAAATGTTGAGTTTATCAAAGTCAATACATTAATATCATTACCACGAAGATAGATATTAAAAACTTTTAGATTAACTATTAATCTAGGAGATTATACATACATACATACATAATAGATGACCATTCGTATTCGAGGTTACCCGTCTACTAGGGTGGCTAGCCAATCCCCATCGCAGACGCTCGCTCAGGCACATTTGTGTTTGATCAACACTACAGAGCCCACCTGTGGTTTATACTGCAACTATGCTGAGCAGAACTTAGTTACAGTTTCTGGAAGAGAGCGTGTTATCAAGCGTGATCAACAATTTGAACAAGGCCAGCACGCTCAAAGATTGTGGCTTTGTGCTAGGGGTTTCGTCTACCTAATTTCACTCACAAGGTATGATTTTAGGCACTTTCGAAAGGTACCACACGCTGTGTTCCGCCTTCCTGACAAATCGACCATGGTGAGATTCGAACCCGAGTCTCATGGCCAGAAAGCGAACGTTCTAACTTTTCGGCCACGCGCCCATACATACATACATACATACATACATACATACATACATACATACATACATACATGACGGAAGTCATCTCGTGACCGAGTAAGACCATCTCTGGCACTTGATTAATTTTTCACGCATTTTAACTATCATCATTTCGTCGCTGATGACGTGTCAAATGGCTTTTAAGAACTGCAAGAGTCTTGCAGTTCTTCCCACATTGTTTACATGTCAGTCTTCCTGCTGCAACTCGCCTTTGTGGGTGCTGGCTACGGAAATATCGTGTGAGTTCGTTTGCAAGTTCTTCTCAGATGTCTATATCTATATGTGTCTTTGAGTGTGTCTTTCAGAATGTCTTTATAGCGTTTTTGAGACATACACTGCGATCGTTTTTCTTGTGATACCTCCCTATACATAACCTGTTTAGGCATGAGTGAGACTTCTAGGCGGACAAGGTAAATAAACCATTCAAGTTGGTGTTTCATAAAGATGGACTCAGTACTTACCGATCTTGCCAACTTCGGCTCTCTTGTGGCACTTAGAATATTAGGCAGATAACGTTGATAAAAGCACTCAAGACGCTAAATATGCCTGCGGTCAGTTGTCCATGTTTCACAGACTTATAGCATGGTTGTTAACGCACACGCATAATACACCTCGACTTTTCATCAGATGATGATCTTCAAATCTTGTTAACAACACAGCCATTGTTGGCAGGCCAATGAGGCAAGTTGGCATGAAATACATACATACACACACACACACATATATATATATATTTAATGTTGATTGCTTATTAAATAGGGGCACCCACGATTTGCGAAGAACGATCAGGACTCCTAGCTGCACGCAAGTCATAAGGAACTTCTCTAATCAACAAATATATATATATATATATATATATATATATATATATATATATATATATAAAAGGGGGTTCAATAACCAAGACTGGTTTTAATGTAAATTAAATTTAAGCGTCTAATGACTTTTTTTTATCAAATTTGGCGGATTTTGGGTGATATTATTTTTCAAGCATAACTGCCATGACTTAAATAACATGATTCAATAGAGAAATAAATAAATTTTTACCAATAAAACTGATTTATTTACTGCTGACTTTCATCGTCCTTCATGAATCACCCTTATATATAATCCGTCTTAATGAAACACCCTTTAGGTTGTGGGGAAAAACAAATATTTATACACATACAAATTTTTAATTTATTGTATTTCCAACTAATAAATAAACATACTTTTCATGTAATTAACTGTACACAGATGGATAATGACTAAATATTCATAGAAAACAGAAAAATATTGATTTAACAGTAATAATTTCCATTTATCCATTTTAATGGATGAAAAAATTATTCGTACAATGCAAATTTAAGATTTTAAAACTTTTTAATTGCTTTAATACTCTACATTATTCAAGTCGAATATTCTAGAATGTTTCAGTAATGTTATCAGCAGTTATTTGTAGCCTAAAAATACAAACAGAACATTCTATAATTGATATTCATGCAAGAAGGTTATCCTCATGACAAGAAGTAAAGAATTGACAAATTCGCAAAAAGAACTGATTGTTAAGCTCTGGAAAGAAGATAAAGTTACAGGAAAATCTCAGACAAACTGAATATTCTATTTACTACAATTAGCTCATTCATTGCAAGGTATAAAAATCTCAGAACTTAAAAAACAAAGAATAGGTGCTCCACGGAAGATTTTTTCAAGATCTTCGAGGAAATTAATGTGTCAAATTGAACAAAATCTAATGATTATTCATCAAGAGCTGCAGGATGATTTACTTTCATCAGAAATCTGTGTCACTAAACGGACAATAAGCAATGAAATTCATAGGAACAATATAAAGTAACGCTCCCCTCGGGAAACTCCAATGCTATTGAAATGACACAAAGATGCCAGATTGAAATTCGTTCATGAACATAAGGATAAAGAAAAAACGTATTGGATAAAAGTATTATGGACATACGAAAACAGTACTGAGTTGTTTGAACGTAATTCTAGTAATCATGTATGCAGGAAAGATGGTGATGCCTTCAAAAAGAACACAGTTCCAACGGTGAAATTTGGTGGTGGCAGCATCATGGTTTGGGGATGTTTTTTCTGGAAACGGTAATTGCAACATAACAGTAACATATAGGAGAATGAATGCTGCAGCACATCAAAATATTTTTGAAGCAAATTTAATGATTTCGGTTGAAAATCTTGAACTTCCTCCTGATTGGATCTTCCAACAAAAAAATGATCCCAAGTACACTGCAAAATCTGCGATGAAATGGCTTGCTGAAAATAATGTAAATATCCTGAAATGGCCAGTCCCTAGATTTAAACCCAATCCAGAATTTGTGATGTTATTTGAAAATTCAAATCTAATTGAGAGCTCCAGAAAACATCCCGGATCTGATGGCCATATGCGAAGAAGAATGGAACAAAAATACCAACTAAAATTTGCAAATCATTGATTACTACAAGAAGAGGTTGGTTGCTGTAGAAGTAAATAATGGCTATTCTACAAAATATTAAATGAAAGTTTTCTTGTTTTTGCCGACTGGAGTTGTGTATTTCTTTATGATGTTTTTAAGTGAAGAAACTTATTCATTCACTTATTTATTTCCTTCACTTTTAAGTGAATGAAAATTATCTATTCTTTTTTGTATTGTATGAATATTTTTTCACCCATTAAAATGGATAAATGGGATTTATTTCTGTTAAATCAATTTTTTTCTGTGCAAATTTAGTCATAATACATCTGTGTACAGTTAATTATATGAAAAGTATGTTTATTCATTAGTTGGAAATACAATGAAGTAAAAATTTGTATGTGTACGAATATTTGTTTCCCCCACTATATATATATATATATATATATATATATATATATATATATATATATATATATATATATATATATGTATGTATGTGTGTGCGCGCGTGTGTGTGTGTGTGTATCAAAATCAGATATTAATAAAAACTTATCTGTAAAAAGACAATCTGAATAAAGACAAAAGGAAAACTTTTCTTTATCGACGCGTTTCGTCCTCTTGCGGACTTCTACGTCTGTTTATAAATAAGATACTTGGGTAATGACCACCTAGATAATGTTTTGGTCCTGTAATCGACAAATATTTCACCTGATGCGGAGAAGTTATCGAACAATAAACAGAAACTAAATTAAATAATTCTACCATTTCTACCTGTACTTCACTTGTATTAAGGAATTTGCATGTTTTCTTGATAGTGTTAATTGTTATCCTATTATTCCTGCACTAAAATAAGAAACCTTGTTTGAATAATATAACATTATCTTCGTTGTTTTTTTTTTTTTTCCTCAAACCTCCAGAGCAAGGCAGCCTTCTGGACGGAACAGTCTGAGATCGAGGCAATTTATTATAATACATTTTTGATATCATGGGCCTCGTCCGAGACACTGCGTAACTTTCTGGTCCGCTCTCCCCCAAAAGTTATAGACCCCTGGTCTATACATACCTATCTCTTGACATCAGTTTATTCATACATATCTTCTGATATCAGTCTATTCATGCTTATCTACATCAGTCTATTCAGTTCCATCATATATCGGTATGTTCATATCTATGACAGCCACATCGTAAACGTCCAACCACAACGTAAGCGTCCAGTTTATTACTTATGATGATAAAGTGTATTTAAGTTAAACTTTCACAAAAATTAATGACCACAAAAGTGAATTCAAGTCAAGTTTAAAAATGTCACCAGTGGGATGCAAAGAAAAAAATTGCGCCACCAATTTCTCTTTAAAAACCAGTTCTTTGATCCCCTTAAAAAAAGAAGATAATTTAAAGATTTTATTTAACATATTTATTTAACTTTTCGTTAATAAATAAAATTATACTTTAAAGTTTTTTGTTTTTTTTTAAATTTGTTGAAATATTGTTTTTAGTCTGCCGTTGAATTAAACAATACACGCACGCAAATGTACACACACATGCACATACATAGAGACACACACACGCACACACACGCAAATATACAAACACACGCACGC
>CAHIKZ030004896.1:892500-1025000 GCA_903632075.3 Acanthosepion pharaonis | reverse complement strand
ACATCTTCAGTCACTCTACCACTGCTGCAATGTAGCTTCCCTGTGCCTTTTCTATAAATATTCTTATTGTAACTGCTCGGATGAACTCTTCGCTTGTTTTATTCCCTAACCTCCACAGAAAATGAGGTATTATGGTGGATGTATTAAGTAAGAATCTGCTGTTTTGGTATTTGGAATATTGTGGCATGTTTGGGTCAGTGTTTGTGGCTAGCTAAGTTTAAAGTTAAGAGTGATGAAGACCGTCCTTTTTCCCCATTCACCATTTTGGCCTTGTGACACATTTTGTAAATATTTACAAATAAATATCGCTTTCGCTATGGTATCTAGACTTTAGGAATTTAAGCGCAGTACTAGATTAGCAACTAGGTTTCATAAATATATATATAAACAAATGAAAAAAAAAAAAGAAAACCTGAACTCAAAATAATGCATCGATTTGATTTTTCCATTTTTAATTTTTAGGTAATGAAAATAAAGTCTTTTTTATCGGATCAAACCAGTTTCGTATTCGGTTTTAGAAATTAACTTTTCTTTCAAACAATAAGGTAAATTAATGTAGTCGTTACTATTAAATATTAATAAGGTGTCATTTTGAGTTGCATGACCCACCGAAGGAGAAATATTTGTAAGCTGCATAAAAAGGCATTTTTTTAATATAAAAAATTATGATCAAAAAATGTTTTATATGTATAAAAAGGGCATATTACGAATAGCAGTATATATATATATATATATATATATATATATATATATATATATATATATATATATATATATATATATATATATATATATATACAGTATATATTAATGTATATTTTGGCAGCAACTTTCCTTTTAAACATCTTCCGTTAAATATGACAGACAAGGAAAATTTAACTTAGGTTTTCCTGTTTAGTGCGAGCAAGAGATTACAAAAAGTTTCCTTATTGCCCATTGTCTGGCGCTTTCGACCACTTCTTTAACTGTCTAATATATATATATATATATATATATATATATATATATATATATATATATATATATATTATATATATATATATATATATAAACACATATATATATATATATATATATATATATATATATATAGATAGATAGATAGATAGATAAATAAATAGATAGATATGTGATTGATGTTATATTCAGCACCCTGACTCCAGAACTATTAGTGATTGCACTGTGTTTCAACGCAATCTTTAGACACATGGCCTGAAATCTGGGTTGAAGCATGAAACAGACCGTCTCCGCTTCGTGTTGATCTCAGTCTCCACTTTTATATTTACATACGCTCTATCCTGATATTGAGCACTTTTAACCATATAAATATCGCATACCGTAAAACTATTTTTATCATATATATATATATATATATATATATATATATATATATATATATATATATATATCTCGAATCAACAACCCCGTTAAGATAATATTAAGTATAATATCATTTTTAGTACTTAAAGTGATTGTATTATTTAGTAGGATATAATATATGACAGAGGTTTGCGAGATATCTCGTGATAGATATAGATATTTTTTTTTTGTTTTCTGACAGTGGATTGAACAGTGATTTAAGACAGTAATGACGATATACTTTACAAAGAATTTCTTTTTCCAGTGTCTTTTCACCTCGGCAGTAAAATCGATTGTGATTTAAGACAATACGCAGATAGTAATGAAGGCGGTAAAACCAATGATGTGGTGTTCAGTTTGACATCACATAAAATATTCCATCTTCCAGAATTATTTAAAATATGAGCTCCGTTGCTTTGAACATTAGGTTCGGATTATGAATTCTCTTGAACATAAACGTGGATCGGGAGAAGCGACAGGAGCCCTTATAACAACAATGTTTAATCACAAAAAAAATAAAAATTAAAAAAATTAAAAGCAGCACCACGTGACTAACCCGCCACATCTTGCTTCTTTTGCGGCCAGAGAAATATACACATTTCACATACGTACATCTACAAGGGTGGTGGGACTTTAACTCAGACAGCTTTTTTTCCCAAGGACCGCGACGTCATGAAACAAACTCTTGCGTGGGTGTTTCCTTGAACGCTTCAAAATAAACCATTTCCAGTCCAGTCTTAATTGTTATCTATCCTTCTTATCCTCGTAATATTCACTTCTTACCACTTCCTCTTTCACTTATATCACACATCTCATTCATCATAACGATTTTAACAGTAACCCTCCAGAACCTTGGAATTGGGTGAAATAATATTAATAATAATAACAATAAAAAAACTTTTATCAAGATTCGTATCCGGAACATTCGCCGTAATCATTTTTGCCGTAGGAAAACTAACCTCAGGAATTTTCGCAGGAGGAAACTTCTACGTATAAGATTTTTGCCATAAAACAATTTCGTTGCATTTTTTCGATACCCTTATCTTGAACGTCCCTTTTGGAGTAATGTTCAGTTTAATACACGAACTACCTTGTTATCAAGTATATATGGATGTTTTTTACTGGGTCAAACATCAGAAAAGAAATTAAAAAGTAAACATTTATTTAAAAGATAAAAGTAATAATATATCAAATTAATAAAGAAATAATTTAAAATGTGTGCAAATTCCAAGCAATGCTTCGTAAATAATGTTTTTGTGTTGAACTGTAATGAAGCATTTTCCGCTGAAGTCAAGCATTGATATCAATATATATATTCTTCATTTCTACTGCATCTCCTCGATCTAAATTACACTTTTCTTTTTTGTTAATGTCTCTTCCTTTTTCAAATACGCAATTAGTTTCCACAAATTTGGGTGCATCTTAGTATAATTTCGCTTATTAAAATGTTTAAATCGAAGTAACATTAGTTTGAGCCAGATATACTTAATAACAAGGTACTTCACATATTAAAAAAAAATGAGGCAAAATTGTCTTACGGCAAAAATCCTATAATGCAAAGTTTTCTACGACGAAAATTCCTGAGGCGAGTTTTCCTATGGTCAAAATGTTTACGGCGAATGTTCCTACAGCCATCAAAATTAGAACAATCATTCCTCTATCTTTAATTATTGCCAACAGAAAATTAAAACCAAATTAAATCCTCTGGCTATTTTTATGCAAACCCGATTATTATTAAATAAGAAAAAGACGATACATCCTTAGACATGGACGAGAACAATCTATCCCCGTAGATTAAATAAAGGGTTCAGTTCGAAATTCCCTGAAGGTTACCCGAATTGACAAAGAACTGAAGAAAGCCGGTGTTTACAACGACCAAAACGTTTTGATAACAACAATGAAGACGTTAGTCCGAATGTAAATAGTTTGAATACTGATGACTTCTCATAAAAATATCAGACAGAAAATTAAACCCTAATTTTAAAAAAAATATCAAAACTAAAAATAATGTTTAGATAAGGATGGTTCGCTTTTTTATTTAGAAAAAAGAAAGAGTTTTCATCATCATCGTCCTCATTATAATCATCATCATCACAATCATCCTCATCAATCCCATTACCGGGTGGAGTTGTATGTCTCCTTGCGCAGCTGAATACTATCTCCCTCGATATGTTTCTGTTGCGTGCCAATGTCAAAGTATCTGTAAACGATCTTCTAGAATACAATGCCAGACGACGACCGATCCAGTATGAAATCCGGAGGGGCACTGATTCATGTGCAGCGCATCTTGGACAATTAGAACTGATGGAGCCCATTCTTCTCTAGGTTAGCCCACAGACGATGTCCTCCAATTTGAAAACTAGCCTCGGTCACGGACATTTTTAATAGGTTTTATACATCAAAGTAAGCAGCGCTAAACGAGTTTATACTCGTCAGCTGATGAAAGATTGTGTGATTAAAGACGACAGCCGCTAATAATTGAAATTCCACATCTAATATGTAATTGGAATAATAATAATAATAATAATAATTATTATTATTATTATTATTATTTTCATATGAAAGCAAAAACACTAAGTCAAAAAAGGCAGCATTTTAATATATAAAAATGCAAGAAAATAAGCAGCTAATGCTTTTGAGTAACAGACCAGAAATTATGGTTTACCAGAATAAAAATGAAAAAGAAACATATCTTGCTGTATCTAACACTTCTAGAATTCTGATATATACTCTAACACTTCTAGAATTCTGATATATAGCCCAACGCTTCCAGAATTCTAACACTTCTAGAATTCTGTTATATAGTTTAATATCTCTAGAATCCTAATATATATAGTCTGACACTTCTGTAATCCTGTTATATAGTTTAACTCTTCAAGAATTCTGATATAAAGTTTAACAGTCTTAGGATTTTGATATAAAGTTTAACACCTCTAGAATCCTGATGTATTGTCTAATAATTCTAGAATCTTCTAGAATCATTAGTTTAACACTTCTAGAATCTTAATACATAGTCTAACATTTATAGAATTCTCATATATAGTCTAATATTTCTAGAATTCTGACATATAGTGTGATACATAGAGTTTATATATGGAAATTTATTATCTGTTTTTATTTCTTATTTATATGAACACATGTTAATAATTTCGATGTGTTTAATTTCTGCATTTTAATACGTTTAGAATTTATTACGGCTTTAAAAACGACAATTTAAAAGTATATAGAAACATATAAAAACAAAGGGGAAATCAGAGCAAGGATAAGAAAAAATAACTTTTAAAAAGCTCTTTGTGAATAACTAGAATCACTGCGTTAATAAGTCTTTACAGAGAAAAATGCATAGAGTGCAGTTTTTAAATGAATGTATGATAAAAGCAGTTTGAAATGAATCTATGATAAAAGCATGATTTTGAGCATAAAAATTCATTAAGAAAATTTCTTATTACATTAATAGTAAGTTAAGCTAAGCCAAGTTTAGCACAAGGTTACATTTTGGCATGCAATAAGGGCCATACTCGCTATCGATTGCAGTGCAGGAATAAGCAAGCGATCTCACTTGTATCAAAGGTACAAGCATTTTTCTTCTTTTAACTGCATGTGATTTTATTTCACGGACATGCGAACAAAACTCAATGGTAGAGCAATGGAATGTAGGTCTCAAGTTCAAAACTTCAATCTCAGATGCTGGGTTGGTGAAACTTATTAAACACAAATTGGGTGATTTACTGATACTGGGAATGTATTTAAGGTCTTTAAAAATATTTCTCTCTTTGTATATATACCGTATATACTCGCGTATCATGCGATTTCTGAAAATCTAATTTTGAAACTAATTTGACTACAAGAAATGGACGTATCGTTTGGTCAACAGCGTAGCCAGGGTTAGCAGTAAACACGCTAATTTTATATCTCGTGTATGTGACCTCCTTAACACGACATACACACATACACACACACACACATATATATATATATATATATATATATATATATATATATATATAGTGAATATTGAAGTCAACACTTAGAGGCGACAGGCGGTTTCATGCTAGACGCAATCGTCAGGCGGCCTGATAATTGCGTCAAGCATGAAACAGCCTGTCGCCTCTAATTGTTGACTTCAATGTTCACTTTTATATTTACACACGCTTTATCTCTGATATTGAGCACTTTATCCCATAAATAAAGCACACCTTAAGACTATATTTCTTTATATATATATATATATAACCGAAACGTTGAAACCAATTTAGCGTAATTGGTTGATCTCCTTTTTTTTTAATTTAAAAGCTCTGCATGCTAAATTTATATTTTTTTATACGTGTATTAATCACTTTTTAATGCAATTGTTTCTTGGTCTAATTCAACTATGAGCAATAACTGTTTTATATCTATCTATCTATCTATATATATATATATATATATATATATATATATATATATATATATATATAAAAGTAAAAGAGACCAAATATCAGATAATTGGGAAGAGCTCTTTGTTATTGATTTTCTTCTTTACACTTAGTATACTAGTGTTACCAACATGTTAATGGTGAGATGAGTCCTTTCCATACAGGCAATATTTGGTATTGATTAACCAAAAAGCTAGTATTAGTTTTCGTTATTTCTCTGAAAACAATTCTTCAGCAAAATAGGTTTCTCAAGTTCACAGTTATCGCTCTTTTTAGTACTTATGAGAGTTTCCTTCCTAACCTTTTGTTTAAGGTCGTGTGGAAAGACAACATCTCGCTGATGCTGTTATTTTCTCTTTGAGTTATATGCGCTATCCTTTTTAATTGTTACTCTTGTTGAAAGTCTTCAATTGATTTGATTTTTGTTACTTTTGTTTATGTGCCACCTTAGAAATATAAGTCCTTCATTTTTATACTGCAGCTACACCTACAAGTGTATAAGTAAACAAACCATAGTACCGGTTTACCACCACAACACTCAAGCTTCTAATTCATGAAAAAAAAAAAGAGAAAAAGATAACATATAGTTTAATATCTAAGTCTGCAATGTTATCGGTCTTGACCTGACATCTCGGTTTCAGTCACTTTCCCACCGCTGTGATGTAGCTTCTCTCTGTCTTTTCTATATATATTTTCATGGCAATTGTTCTAATGAGCTCCCCCCCCCTTGGTACATCAACTGCATGAATTTAAGTGTACTACTAGATTGGCAATAAGGTCTTATCCTTTGATTATAGAAATAGCCAGATGTAACTGTGTTCTATTCTAATAGTTTCTTTTCTCGCACTTCTCGCCGGTGGAACTCTCTTCCGGTTTCTTGTTTCTCTGCCGCCTACAATCTTCAAAAATTGCTGCTGTTCCCAGATTCATCTTTACCCAAGGTGGTAGCACATGTTAAGGTCCCAGCTATGGGCAAATAGTTAACCCCGAAACTGGAGTCAAAACACTATGAAAGTATAGAAATTTTGATAGTAAAAATGCCAGCAATAAATTTTTGTAAAAGAAAATTTTTGTAAAAGAAATACGAAAGAAATGATTCTGTGTAGATTTATTGGCCTTGATATAATTTTACTTGAAATGATGACTAACTAAAGATACAACTTCCCTGATATGTAAACGTGAGCGTTGCCAGATCGTAAGATGCCAATTTCTACCGACATCTTCAAAGTATTTAATGCAGGGTGCTCAAAAATGCAGAGCCTATAGCATTTGATAATTTTTGCTACTATGTTAATCCGGCATTGATATACAAATCTTCACGCACAGTCAGTATCCGGTTATTGGTAAAGGTTTCGCTTAGAACGGCATTCTTTCAGTTTAGTTCATTGTTTAAAGCCAGATTAAGCTATTGCCTCAAGTATCATACCGGTAAAAAAATGAAATTTACGAACCTATCATTTGTTTTATTTCCTTTAATTTTTTATCATCTAAAATAGTTTGTAGTTTTTGTGAAGAAAAGTTTAATAACCTGTATAAATTGAACTTTGGTAAAACAGATTGAGCAGATTCAAATTATAGCAGACACACTGTTGAATCATATTCTTATACAGTCTATGGGGTTTACAACACTTTATTAATGCTATCAAAACGGACATATTAAAATTGTGTATATATATATATATATATATATATATATATATATATATATATCAAAATAAAAAGAAAGAACAATCAGATTTATAATCCACTGTTCTTTATCATTTATTTTAACAACCAGTGTTCCATACACAGTTTAAAAATATGTATTCATCGCGACACAGAAATTAGCATGTTTCAGAAGTAAAAACTAAACTTTAAATTAAACTTAAAATTAAAGTTTTTGTTTCATTCTCAAGCGATGTGGAATAATTTTCGAAAAATAATTATTAAGATTTTTTTTTAAGCTAAACAGTATTATATAGTTTAAGTTGGAAGGGGAAATTTGTAATTCCTTTCCCTCTCCAATTTAAACTATATAATAGGAATTAGCTTAAAAAAATAATTTTTTCGAAAATTATTCAACATCGCTTGAGAATGGAACAAAAACTTTAATTTTAAGTTTAATTTAAAGTTTAGTTTTAAGTTTAATTCAAAGTTTAGTAATTTATAGTAATTCAGTAATTTCTGTGTCGCGATGAATACATATTTTAAAATAATATATATATTGTTTTAAAATATGTATGCATCGCGACACAGAAATATATATATATATATATATATATATATATATATATATATATATATATATATATATATATATATATAACATAGGGCAAAAATGCAAGGATAATAAAATAAATCAGCGTAAAAGGTAGATTGAAACAATAACATCAATAGAGCAGAAAATGACAAGATGGAGGCTAACCGGTTTTTCGATCATCGCTCTTCGGAGACTATCGAGAACAAAAGTGTAAATTGTGCGCACAATTTACACTCTTGTCTTCGATTGGCTCCGAAGAGCGATGATCGAAAAATCGGTTAGCCTTTTTCTTGTTATTTTCTTATTTATTGTTGTTATTCTTCCGATTCATCTCTTTACGCTGATTTATTTTAATATCCTTCCTCTTCACCTTCTCCACTGTTTGTCGTTTTTTTAATGTACAATTTTAATATGTCCGTTTTGATATCATTAAGAATATGTTCTGTTAATTATTGACAAGATACGATATACCTATCGAGTGGATACCAACCTAAAATGAAAGTTATAATTTATGGAGAAAGATAAAAAATTACACAACAAAAAATGGTGACAACTTGGTACAAAGAATGCACAACTCCATTGTACATGGAATTTTTCCAGGAATATTATTTAATATCTATGCCTATTTTTTAAATTCAGGGCCACTTTATAACATTCTACATATCTCGTATTACCTTAATCCAACCCTGTCATTTACGACAAATTATATCTTTGCTATTTACGTCCATGCATCATACAGTATACTATATATATATATATATATATATATATGTGTGTGTGTGTGTGTGTGTGTGTGTATGTATATATATATATATATATATATATATATATATATATATACCTTTTAGGTCATGCCCCACCTAAGCATCTCTAAAATTCTGATGCCTCTCCGTGACATTCTTGTTATTCAAAAAGTGATCTATTCACATGGAGGAAGCCTAAAAGGCCATTAAGTTAACTTTCCTTAAGAACTTGAGACTGTATAGATGCAATTTTATTATCATTTAATTTTAGGATTTTACAATGTTTATAAAAATATTGTGTCATTAATTATATATATATATATATATATATATATATATATATATATATATATATATATATGCATACTACATACATACACACAAATATTTTTATGTATGTAAAGTATATGCAATGTATGTATTAACTCGAGCATACACTCATACTCACACAGAAACACTAAAAAAAATATTCAATGTTAATATCTCATTTTCGAATTGCACCCTCCCCTTAAAAATCAAATGTGGGGCATGCGCTTCAGTTTTGTAACCACGAGCCTAGATCTATAATGTGGCAAGCCCCTTTGGGAAAGTGCGGTAATTTCGCTGAAACTAAAAGAATAGTAACCAATTTTCCAAGATCAATCAAACTTTCAAGTTTCTGAAACGCGTCGAAACTTTGGACAATAGAGACTCCGATGCTCTAACCATTAAGCTGGCAATACAAACATAGGTGTACATACATGACACTCACCTATGATCCATATGAGGGCGTCTATCAGTAGATTTAGAGGAGTCAATCCTAGTGACTCTGTAAGGCGCATCTTCTTCTTGCCCGCAAAACAACTGCACTTAGTCATGGCCGATGTAGGTGATGTGTTGTCAACAGAGCGTTCGCTGCTATCTCCGGCTACTACAATCTGTTTATTTTGAAGAAAACAAATGAATTGTGACCGACGGTCAGCATTTATATATATTCGATAGTGACGTCACGTACAACGAAAGGGTGTGGGAGTCTGAACCAATTAAATTAAGAACCACTTCAGAATGCGTTAGAATTTTTTTAGGCGTATGTGTGTATTGTTTTTATATGTAATGTTTTTTTTTTTTTATATTCCATCCGAGCAGTCAGATTGCAGGATTTCCTTCCAGCAGCCTGTTCCTGTAATCAAAACTCTTTCTCTTTTATCACATTCCGAACTGTTTTGTTTTTGTCTTTTTTGACAAAAAAAAACAAACAAAAAACCCTTTTGAAAACAAAACAACAACAAAAAAAAACCTTTTTGAGAAAATAAAACAGAATACACGGTTGAAAAATATTTTTTGATTTTAAATAGTTTTGGGAACTTTATACGCACAAGTAAATTTGGAACGCTGCCAATTTTTTTTTATTAAACGTTTAACTAGATTTTTAATTAAACGTTTAATTAGATTTTTAATTAAACGTTTAAGTAAATTTTTAATAAAACGTTTAATTAGTTATTAAACTATGTTTGATTAAACGATTAACATTTTTTAAAGTGAGGTGCACCCTGAACAAGGCTCGAAAGCCATTCGAGGTAGATCATTACAGATTAAGAGTCACAGTTTACGGGGAAGATAACGATTAACGTTAGACTTGAACAGGCTACGATTGTAAAGGATCGGGGAAACATCCTCTTGGGAGTCGGTTCCAAAGAGCATTGGTTCGCAGGAAGAAGCTCTTTGAGTAGATCGTACTTCTCACCTATGGAATATGAAGGGAATGTGAGTTGTTCGATACAATGTGCGTAGCATGGCGGGTCTTAACCACGAAGGTTGGAATTGGTCTGAGCACTTTCCATGGATGTAGCGATAGAGTAGTAAAAGGCTTGCTATATCACGTCTGCGATTGAGAGGTTGCAGGTTGGGAAATAATTTCTCATCCACAAGGACGCGGAGACGCTATTGAATTCTATCAAGACTGAAAAGTGAGGACAGGACATCTCCTGCCCAGATATAACAGCAGTACTCCATTTTAGGTTTTACTTAACTTCACATAACGATAAATCTTTTAATAAAATTGAACATAATACATTTTAGAATTGGCCCGCGGCGTAACTAACTTTTTATTGCGATACGGTAGTCAGTTTTTTATACTAAAGTTCATCAAATATAAAGCTCGAGATCCACTCAAATTAGAAAGTTATTGTTAAAAGAGTCATAAGGGATAAGGCGCACCATATGAATAAAAGAGAAAGTGGTAGGACGAGAAGATCATGAGGATAGGGAGGATAGATGATAATTGACGCTTGATTTGAAGAGGTTAAGATTGTAGTTTTCCTGGAAGCATCCATCTTCCACAAAGTAAAAGTTCCCAGGAAAAAGGCTGTCTGAGTAGAACTTTCTCATTACATCTGGAATACAGGGGAAATGAGAGCGATTCGACTACGTGAATATAGCATGGCGTGTCTCAGCTCTAATGGTCCGAACTGCTGGGACTAACGAATCGAGATCATTTGAACATTCGCCATGGAAATAGCAACGGAGGAGCGATAGGATTGCGATGTTGCGTTTGTTGTTGTAGTATGGGAAAACGTTTTCCCCACAATATCAGATAAAAGATTTATCTAGGCTGGAAAGTGAGGACTGAACAACTCTAACCCAGATATGGCAACTATTATAACTTTGAAGTTAACACCCAGTGTTTCATGCTTTTACAAAATCGTTAGGTCATATACATTGTGTTTTTGCTCGACTATTTATATCTACAGGTCAGTGACGCATGTGGGTAGTGTATTGTATTGTTCTAGTGGTTGTTTTGGAAGGGCGGTAACGGTTATGTTTTGAGTTATACTAAGGATATTGGGTGGAAACAATTGTAGATCAGGATGCAGTTTTTTTTGGCTATTTATAGTGTTGTTTGCTAACTTTTTATTGATTATTTTATTGTTGGCTGTTATTATTATGTTTACTTCTGTTTATGTGTACATTCACGGTTTGCTAAATTGTTTATTATTTACTTATTTATTGGTTTGGATTAATTTATTTTGCTTATTTTTGTTTAATTATTTTGTTTTCTATTTATTTTTGTTTATTCTTCGTTTTTAGTTTTCGATTTCTAAGTAACGTAGCAAAAATTCATTTTCGTACCTGCATTTTGAGATGAGTTCTGGTCATTTATTTAGTAATCTGTTGGTCTGGTGAGGTAATTATCGCTATTCTTAAGATCATGAGACAATCGTACCTGTAGAGTCTTGTATCATTTCTATTGATTATTTCATGTAGTTCGTGTAGAAAATATATACCTATGAGTTCGCATGCGAATGCCCCATCAAAACTTCCCATTGTAGCGTCAAAGGCACCGTCTTTCTTTATCCATGAATCTTCATTGTAGTGATTTTTCAGGAGTGTTTAATGATTTTTTATTATTTCTGTTTGTTTTTAATAATCAAGTAGAAGACAATGAACTACTGAAATTTAACTATCGACATAAGTTGACAACACCAAAATACTCTATAGCAAAGAACAAGGAAAATATCTGTTTGATGTAGAAAGTTCGTGTCGGACACCCAGAAAAATATCCTTACAAAAATAAAGATTAGCGCCTATGAATGGGGACGGGTTCGTCTATTTTGTATAAGTGACATTATTCTTAATTTTTGGCACGAGTGACACAGGCCAGATTTTAGCTTACGGGAGACGAGGATAGTGAAATTTGGGCACTGGGAATTGCCATTATCTGCCGTCTTTGTGTAGGTAAAGGATGTCATCCATCATCGTTATCAGGAAAGATTTCTCTATACGTATATATCGAGCGCCGGTTTGCTGACAGTCATTTTTATCCGAGCATGGATTGGACGTTAGAGGGTAGGAGATGTCCCGCATCTTGGTGTGGGCCCGGAATTGCCAAAATCGTCGCTAAAGAGCAGACACGCAATTTCCGGGTTGGTATGAAAACACTGACACACGCATGGCGGAATTGAGAAACTTCGACGAGAAGGTCATTCCCTGAGTGATTATGATTATAAATCTTCTATGACAGAAGAAGTGAGAAACGTCGACGAGAGGGTCATTCCCTAGATGATTATGATTATAAATCTTCTATGACAGAAGAAGTGAAAAACGTCGACGAGAGGGTCATTCCCTGAGTGATTATGATTATAAAACTTCTATGAGAGAAGAATTGAGAAACTTCGACGAGAAAGTCATTCCCTGGGTGATTATGATTATAAATCTTCTATGACAGAAGAATTGAGAAACGTCGACGAGAGGGTCATTCCCTGGGTGATTATGATTATAAATCTTCTATGACAGAAGAATTGAGAAACGTCGACGAGAGGGCTATAACCTGAGTGATTATGACTGGGCATCACTTTAATGGGTGCAGCCAGAATCTCCAAATCACCACTCCTGAGGTATAGAATTTTGATTTACAGTAACTAATAGACTTTTTTCAACCATTTTTCTTTATATTCAATGAACCTTTTTCCAGTCTGAGTTCCGACGATCGCCCGGACGAAATAGACAGAAGGTTACCACGGCTATGGAAAGTGTTGCGTAATCTTCAGCTGGAATTGCGTAATCTTCGACACGCTTGTGCAGTTCTTCCCATAGTACACAACGTATATAAAAGGTTCGCACTAGACTTCCCTGTCAATTTCATTGTCGTAAGAGTTTGTTTTGTTTTGTTTTACGGCATATCAACTTCAATGGGTCATTTAATGCCGATAACTTTTTTTTCCTGGTAATATTTTTGTTTTGTGAAAAATCCATTTCTGTTAATATTTTTTTCTCAAAAATGTATAGCTGGTAATATTATTTTTTCAAAAACGTATAGCTGGTAATATTATTTTTTTTTCAAAAACGTATAGCTGATAGTATTATTTTTTTTCAAAAACGCACAGGTGGCAACATTATTTTTTCAAAAACGGATTATCAGAGGCCTTGCTGTTGGACGTAGTTTATCGTCTTACCCAGGACCCGGATGTAGTTTATTGTTTTACCGAGGACGCGGATGTAGTTTATCGTCATACCCAGAACGCGAATGTAATCTGAATGTTAACTATTTGCCCATAGCTAGGACCCTAACAGGTGCTACCACCCCGTGTCAGGGTGGACCTGGGAACACCAGCAATTAAGAGGTGGTTCCACGCTCCTCAAAACCTCCTGATCAGAGGCCTTGCTGTTGGACGTAGTTTATCGTCTTACCCAGAACGTGGATGCAGTTTATCGTCATACCCAGGATGCCGTAAGATTTTGGGAAACTCGAAGCAACCCTATCAAGATGACTCACTGAAGAAGGAAAAAAAAGTCGATTGACTCTAAGGTCGGTATTACACAACCAACTATCGACTTACGAACGGAAGAAAAGAAAAAAAAAAGGGTCTATGTTTTTGTTGCCGTGTAACCAGGATAAGACTCCATCTAGTCGATCCGGGACGCAACCAAGGACACCGAAAAAGTACTCAACCAGAAAAACAGGGCTCAAGACAGGAGGACCACTAAGAGTCTTTCGTTCGATTATGTTCGAACGGAAAAAGAGAAAAGACCCTCTCAGCAAATATAACAGCAGAGAAGAACAACCACGAATAAGATCAGCAAAAATAACGTCAGAGAACAGCCACGAATAAGACGAAACAAGCCGATAAGGTAGGTTGAAAATTCATTTTCATCTGCTCCTTTTCTTTGTTTGGTCGTGTATCACTGAGGGTTCTCTTTGGATTGATTTTGATTTCCTAATTTTTCTGTTCGATCGGTTAAGTTCGATGAAGTGATTAGAATAGAAACAAAAATATTCTGTCGAAAAAAAAACAAAAAAAAAAAACGATTTCGATTAGAGACGATTACGATTAAAAATCTCCTATGACAGAAGAATTTAAAAAACGTCGATGAGAGGGTCATTCCCTGGGCGATTACTATTAGAAATCTCCTATGACAGAAGAATTGAGAAACTTCGACGAGAAAGTCATTCCCTGAGTGATTATGATTATAAATCTTCTATGACAGAAGAATTGAGAAACGTCGACGAGAGGGTCATTCCCTGGGTGATTATGATTATAAATCTTCTATGACAGAAGAATTGAGAAACGTCGACGAGAAAGTCATTCCCTGAGTGATTATGATTATAAATCTTCTATGACAGAAGAATTGAGAAACGTCGACGAGATATAATAATAATAATAATAATAATAATAATAATAATAATAATAATAATAATGACAGAGTGGGCCAATATCTGCACTGGAAAATCTGCAACTTCTACGGGAAGGAGACTGAAAAAAATGGTATGAACACCACCCAGACCCGGTTACGGAGATAGGACCTGTTACAATTCAATGGGAATACACAATACACACTGACAGAACAATAAAAGCCAACCGCCCAGATATTGTTATTAAAGACCACAAACAAAAAAAGTGCCTCCTTATTGATATAGCATATGGGAACATCAACAATCCCTGTTGTAGTTGGAACCCAAGCCTGGTTGGAAAATATTGCAGTAGACTAATTGAAGGGATTCCTGGAAGTCCATGCCTCAAGGAGATACAAAAAATAGTTGCCAAGTACAGCCCACACTTTACGAAGGGCTTTATCTATGTAATATTTTTTTTTTGTCAGTGGAAAGTGTCATGATGTCATTTCTAACCTTAGGTCCCTGGGTGGGACCCGGAAAGAAATGTGTAAACGCCAGAAATCAAAAAAATAATAATAATAATAATAATAATAATAATAATAATAATATTCTGTACTACGCTCTGCGTATATCTTTCGACAATTTGGAACAAAAAGACTCATTTTGAAACCTCGCCAGAGTAGTCGGTACCCTCCACAATGCCTGACTGACCTTGACTTTGCGGATGATCTTGTATTAATTTCTAAATATATCAAGGATGCAGAATCCTTGATGTAATCACTTGAGCAAGCAGCGTACCAGGTAGGTCACTTTTGCAACGTAAGGCAGAATATTTGAACCATCCGAGTTGATGACACTCAATAATACACCCATCAAAGAGTTGAAAAATCCAAATATCTTGGATCTCGCATAACAGATTCCCAAAAAGACATCAACATCTGCAAATCTCTTGCATGGGCTGCGTGTAACAAACTTCACGAGATTTGGCGCTCGAAGCTTCCATCCTCCTTAAAAGTCCAAACCTTTCGAACATTGATTGAACCATTCTTACTGTATGGATCAGAAACTTGGGCATTATCTTGAAAGACGACAGGATGAAACATATACAAATCTACTTAGAAAAATCTAGAACATCAGCTGAAGATCCCAAGCATCTCTTAACACAATTTATGGAGAACTAAGACCAATCTTTCTTAAACTCAAATAAAAACGATTACAGATTGCCGGACACTGCCACCGAGCGGACAGGGAAATTGTCTCATCCTATGGCATCTGACGAAAATTGACTTTCCCAGGCATCATAGTTCGTGTCTCAGAGTTGGACATTGGGGATATGGAGACATCAATGCAGGACCGAGCAGTGTGGAATGGGATTGTCAATGGAGATAGGGAGGTCGAAGGATGATGATGATAGTGGCAGGTAAATTTTAAGATATTCATGTTTACATTGTAGTTGCATTTTTAAAATTTCATGGAAATACAAAATTAAATTGGATCTGAAGTAAAAGTTTCAGGAAGAATTTCTCATTTTTAGGGTTCATTTTAAATCTTATCGCGTTTATTTGGAGGTACCTAAATTGAAGATTGAGGATTTTTAAAAGACAACATAAGCGTTGGAACATGCGCAGAACAAGATATTTAAGAAGGTCGGCAAAGTAAATATCCCCAGATCTAAGTGGATGATAACCTTTGTGAGTGATTTAAAAGTTTATGAAGTGTTCCTGAAGAAGTTGGGAAGCGAGGTAGAGCAGGCACAAAGTACGGGTGAGAAGATAGAACAAAGCCATCTAGGTATAGATGAGCGGGATTATTTTTGGTTACTCTTTATTCTCAGACAGGAGAATGCGACGCTAATTAAACAATAAGAAGATGAGTGATCATTTGAAGGAGATTCAGTACAATGGGATTTGGATCATGAGATACTGTTAGCAGAATTAAAAGGGAAAACACGCTGCAGGACTTGACGAATATTTCAGACCTAAAGACAGCACTCTACATCTTATTAAGTGTGACGGCACTGGCCTTAGGATCGAAAATATGGCGGAAAGTGGACCGGGATGGTCAGCAGAGGTCATAGGACAAACACTGGCAACAGAGTCGAAAAACGCAGCAGCAGTATACGTATTCAAATGACGGTACAAAAATCTAATTAAAACTACAGATATGAACAACACTACAGGGTTCTTCCAAAAGTTTTGGAACGACGAATCGGGCATACACAACGTCGGCCATTACTGCAAAGCAAACATAACTTCGGACGAGTACATGGTACCTTACCATTTGACGACATGCGTGCAACAACCGAAATGGGAGGCAACGTTAAAGCTTGCCACTAGCTACAGAGTACGTAGCATGGGATTCCAGATCGATAACATCACTTGCAGGGAATGGACTACAAAAAACAGCGAGGAGGTTTTCGTGCCGAACCCTCAGCCCTATTTCGACATATACGTAGACCGAGGACAATACATAGGCTACGGCAACCAGTAGCTCTAACGTGCGTCCCAAACAAAGACACATATAATATATATATATATATATATATATATATATATATAATATAATATATATATATATATATATACATATAATAAATATATTATATATATATATATATATATATATAATATGTATATTATATATATACATATAAATATATATATATATATATATATATATGTATATATATATATATATATATATATATATATATATATATATATATGTATATTATATATAACATATAAATATATTATATATATATATATATAATATATATATATATAACATATAAATATATTATATATATATATATATATATATATATATATATATATAATAAATATATATATTATATATATGTATATTATATATATACATATAATAAATATATTATATATATGTATATATATATATACATATAATAAATATATTATATATATATAATATGTATATTATATATATACATATAGTAAATATATATATATATATATATATATATATATATATATATATATACATATAATAAATATATTATATATATATATATATAATATATTTTATATATATATATATATATATATAATAAAAAAATTCCTATAAAAAAAACTACTACTAAGACATTACACTATATTATTGAACTATATACTTAGTTCATGACATAAAAACTGAATACACTTGTAAAAATAGAATACGTGGATTTAACACATCACAAGAAATATTTAAATAAAATCCTCACTTAAAATTTTGAAAAATTTAGCGTTGCGTCTTTGCACGTTCCGAGATCTTACACAACCGATAATAATAGCAGATATTCAAAAAACATCTTTCGGTCGACATACAAGTATATCGTCTCCAAGTTTTTGATTTTATAAAGAAAAAAACACATGCCTGATGATGAATAGAGGACTATTCGTAAGTACTAGCATTTTAACATCAAATAAACTGAAAACTACAGACAACAAGTTTATCGACGAGGATCAACTCGCACTATGGATGAACAGTATTTTAATGCATATATTATGTTTTTCTAGCGATGGATGTCGCCAATAATCGCATTAATACTTCTGATTGATTCTATGCGTGATTATTTCTTTGTATATATATATATATATATATATATATATATATATATATATATATATATATATATATATAAAATATAAATATTTATATAATATATGTATATTATATTATATATAAATATGTATATTATTTATATATATATACATATAATAAATATATTATATATATATATATATATATATATATATATATATATATTAAATACATGCAAATTAATTTAAAGGGTTTTGAATATATTAATATATGCAAATTAATTTAAAGGGTTTTGAAAAGAGTAGACTGAAGCAATTTTCAATTATGCTTGTGGCAGTTTTTATTGGTCAGACACGTGTCACGTGCATTAGAACCGTAGATAATTTTATGCTTGTGTAAGTTTATGGAGATTCTTGTATGTCCACAAAGTTACATACACATATGTAGTATAGTGAAGAGGAGAGAAATATATATCTGGTATAGGGAGAAAGAAACGCATATCTTGTAAAGAGGAGGAAGTGAAATATATCTAGTATAAAGAGAATATAATCATACCAAGAGAGGAGGGATAAATATAGCTTTACTAAGAGTCATTATAATTCCAAAAGGTGTTCGGATTACGGAATTCATTGTCATGTTTTGTTGCTTCTACTAAATTCCGGAAAATGTATTTTATGAATCGGAGAAGATTTTCCGTAACCGAGGGTCCTGTTTGACGAAAGGAAATTAATGAAATTTTCCGAGAATTTGCCCTTATTACTAAATATAAACACCAAAAAGGATTTCTTGAAATGTCATAAAATTTAAATCAGTGAGGGGCAACAGATTAAAAAAAGATTTTCATAAAGATTTTCTAAAAAAGAAATATTTAAAAAAATAATTATATTCATTTATAAATAAATTCTGAAAGTTTCATTAAATAATTAAATAATTATCTGATTTTTGAAAGTATTTCCAAATCAATGTGTTTTTCACCACAAAGAAAAAAACCGGTCAAATTTCCCGTATAAATTTAAGTTCCTGTTTAGGCGTCAGAAAACAAAAAATAAAATAAAATAAACAAAAAAGAAAACAATTTTTGCATAAAAAAAAGTCATTTGATGTTTCCTATTAGTTAACGCAGAAAGATTTTGACAAAACTTTATTTTGGATATTTTAAGCGCAGTATTAGACTAGAGACGAGGTCTCATCAATTCACAGTTGAATTGGCGAGATGTATTGTAACCCTAAGATCTATGCTAACAGTTTCTTTTCTCGAACGTCTCGCTTGTCAAACTGTAACGGAACCCCTGGAAGAGGTGGGGGCGCGATATGAAAGCACAACCCGAGCGCCCCCGTATCGTACGTGATGAGGTCACAAGAGGTGTATTACGACTAGTTTCGTAACACATACGGAACTAAAAATTAATTAGCTCAATTCTAAAACTAAATTACCAGCGTGTAGGGAACACGATCAAACGGTCAAGGTCGAAAAACCGTGTTCTCTTCCGTTTTATGGAGCGGCCAAAGGCGGCCTCGACAAAACTCTCTTCCGGCTCCACGCTTTCCAGTCAACTTTAATCTTTAAAAATTTAAATGTAATGTCAATCGCTATCTATTACTCTTCTTTTGGTCTCGCTCCCTAGTAATATATCTTAGTGACCTTACTGCTTTCTTTGCGGTGAAGTTTATTAAAAAGAAAAAGAAAAAAAAAGGTATACTAAATTAATAACAACCTACCTAGATCGAGGAGATTTACAAATGAAAACTGTGTCTCCAGACAGGAATCGAACGCGTATCCCTTTTTCCATTATTAATTTATAGAAGTAAGAAATAATGTCGGAAAAAATACATTAAAATACTGTTGCTTACGTTTCGGGTACAAAAACGTAACTAGCAGATATTGAGTCAATGATGTCACAACAAGAGGTGTGCATTCCATAAATAGAATATTTGAACCTTGTTTTATCAAGCCGATCTTCCGTGGACAAGTAGATAGCGGGGATATATATATATATATATATATATATATATATATATATATATATATATATTTATAGTATATTTTGGCAGCAATCCATTAAAAACGACAGACAAGGTACTACGGTTGAGCTTTTTATTTAATTTTTCTTGTGTTCTGACAAGAGCTTTCTTTTCTGGACAAAGGATGTGTAAGAACTGTCCGAATGTTTTATATTTCCGAGCGCTTTCGGCTATACCTTTAGCCATTATCAGGGATGATTCGATTATCAGCTTAGTAGAGTGTGTGTATTCCGTGTATGTTCAGTGTGTGATAGTGATGTTTTTAATTTCCGAATACGGTTAGCACACTGTGGCTTTGTTCATAGTTAATATTGTTAAGAATTGGCTTTTTCTTTTTTATTATTAGAGCTTCCATTATTTTTAGTCTTTTTTTGCAAGTGGATGCAGTTAATATATTTGTGTTTTCTACTAGTATGTTCCTAATAGTGTCAGGTAAATCTGAGTGTGTGTTTAAATGTGTTCTGATGGAGCTGTGATCAGATAGGTGTAACGTAAGACGTCTGGATAAACATGTGGTTGTGTAGCCGATGTAATTATTTATGAGTCCGGTTTGGTGAGGAACGCAGTTCCTTAAAGGGCATTGAACTCATAGATAATGTTCGTTCTTTGTAATTTTGACTTAGTTGGTGTATTTGTTATTTTGAGGATAAGCTTGGCCGTCTTAAATTTTTTATAATAGATAATAAGTTTGAATCTTAACTAAGTTGGAACATGATCCTGGAATATATATATATATATACATATATATATATTTTGACAGTTACATCTAGCCAATTCAATTGTAACAATATTGTTACAGTTGACAGAACGCAAATTGAATAAAATAGACAATCGGAAAATAGTACTTAGTCCTTGTCGACGCATTTCGTCATTTGACTTTATCAAAGACAAAAAACCGCTTTTGGGATATATATATATATATATATATATATATATATATATATATATATATATATATATATAACTCATTACTCCTTACCTTTCTAGTAAATATAGCGTTAAGTGAACATTAGAAGTAATCCAAATCTTAAAAAATGAAAAACCCGACAATGAAATCATATCTTCACTGGATGTTAAAAACTTATTTACCAATGTCCCTGTTAGTGAAACTATTGACATAATTATAAGAAATATATACAGTAACTCATCTTTACCCCCACTTAAAATCAATCCTAGTATATTACGGAAACTATTAGCGTGTACTACGGAACTCCCTTTCTTAGATCATAGTAATAATATATATCATATATACAACATGATGGTGTCTCCACGGGTTCAGTACTGAGTCCGACATTTAGTAATTTCTACATGTCGAACTTCGAAAACAAGATATTTACTGATGTTAAAAAACCTTCCATCTATCTAAGATATGTTGATGATTTTGTTAGTTAAAAATACAGATAAAATACTTCAACTTCAAAAATGTTTCCAAAATAATTCTGTCCTTAAATTCACGTATGAACTCAATACTACTAATAAAATTCCCTTCTTTGACATATTGATATACACAAATAATAACAAATTTACTATTTCGCCATACAAAAAACCTACCAGCATAAATTCATGTACATTTAACTCCAAAAGCGAATGTCCATATTACTACAAAATAGCACTTATAAAAAAATCCAATATATCGTGCAGAAAATAATTCGTCTACAAAAAAAATTTTTTACAGTGAACTAAAGAATATAAAATAAACACTTATTAATAATAGCTTTCCAAAAATATATAGTTGATGAACAAATAAAATGCTCTCTTAGAAGTCTTCATACTAAGCAAATAGAACATAATTCTGCTTCAACTAATCCCAAACATATTAATCTCTTACATCGTAGTCATACTAATTATAAACAAAATGAAAATATACTAAAAAAATTTAGTAAATACTAATATATCTGCATCAGATCCTAGCCAAAAAATTAGGTTAATCATATACTACACTAAATCTAGTATATCCAACTTAATTGTTCGCAATGATTCTTCCCCCCTCCCCGTTAGCGATTTACAAAAAAACAACATAGTTTACAAATTCAAATGCCCTTTGGGAGATTGTATCTCCAATGGATTAAATAATATTTATGTTGGTCACACTACAAACTCGCTTTCACGACGCTTGACACTACATTTAAATGATAACTAACATTTTAGGCATTTAACACAACATGCCTGGCCGCGTACACAGTTCCGGAAAATCCTTGTTGAAAACACAACTATACTTAAACATGAAAACAATAAACAAAAATTCTTGAAGCTATATACATAAAACAGTTGAAACCTAACGTAAACAAAATAAACTACGAAATATCCGCAAACATTAAATGCCTATAATTGATAACCATAATAGCCATTGGTTTATACTAACGGCTTCCCATACTTAATACTAGTTTTCACTCTCGCGTGGTCATGTGTGACGTCATGAGCTGCGACGCGATTTTCGCTTCCGCGTCTGGTATACACTAGTTAGTCGTTGCTTTGAAATTTTTCATGCAACAAAAGCAGACTATCATTATTGTTCCGTGTATTGGTTGATATATTGAAAAGTAATTGTCATCTTTGATAATGTCTTATGTAAGCCGAAGGCTTAGATTGGATTTAAACATTTATCAATATGGTGATTTCCTTTCGTCCTTCAATGATAATGTTATTAAACTTATCAGACAATATGAAAGGAACTTACTTAAAATAAATAGACAAAACTTGTCTATATTATTTAATGAAACATGTGCATCAATGAAACATTGCTGCCTAAATATACAATATATATATATATATATGTGTGTGTGTGTGTGTGTGTGTGCGCGCGATAAAATATAGTTTTACGGTATGCTATATTCATGAGTTAAAGTGATCAATATCAGGGATAGCGTGTATGTAAATATAAAAGTAGACATTGAAGTCAGCACCAAGTTCACTTGAATATATATATATATATATATATATATATATATATATATAATTATTTAAAAAAATATTATTCTATCGCTACATAAGAGTTCTCATGTTTCAAAAGCAGAAGCTAAAACTTCATTTTAATTATAGAAATTAAATTAAAGTACCTAGTTCTGTTTCATCCTCAAGCGAATTTTGGAATAACAAATTTTGAAATTTATAGATCTTTATAAGCATATACATTCGTAAAATTTATTTCTATGGAAACGGAGAAAACCAATCATTTTAATAAGGGGCGGTAGAGTTTACATTTTCACTGACAACTATTGTATCAACATATTATATATATAATATATACAATATATATACATATGTATGTATGTATATATATGATAAAATATAGTTTTATGGTTTGCTATATTTATGAGTTAAAGTGATCAATATCAGGGATAGAGAGTATGTAAATATAAAAGTGGACACTGAAGTCAACACCAAGTTCACTTGAATATATATATATATTCAAGGAAAATTTATCCAGCTTGCAATAGTATAAAGGTATAAATCACAAGGAAACGTGTCCGAATTGACTTATTTACAATGAATTAAACCTTTCGCTTAAAAATTTCATCCAATTTTTCATGTGTTTGTACCAGAATGTGCATGTCTTACAGAACATTTTTTTTAATTATTTCAAAATACATTTAAATTCCTAGAGATAAATATTGATTTGGGATGTTCCCCGCTTATAACTGGTAATTCCAAAGCGGCTGACTAGTGGCATTCTCTCAAGATGGCTACTTGACCTCTCTGACGTAGAACCACAAGGCCGACCATGCGCGTCATGGCGTTCTTCGCTGAAACGTAAAGAGGATAGGTCACATAAAATGAAATAAAAAGAGCCGCAGAGTTGACATAATTATTTCAGTAGGTAAATACGGGAAGAAAATGGGAAGGAGAGATTCAGACGTCAAACAGACATTTTGAAATGACGTCACCTAGATTGTAATATTTATCTTATACAAAAAAAAAAAAAAACGGAACTAGACTTCTATTTGTTTAGAATAGATTAAATCTATTATACACAGGTTTCAGAATAATACAAACAACATATGTGGAGAGTTCCTCAACAACTGTGAATGTTTTGTCTGAAATATTTAACATTCTACCATTCTGTAATTTTTAATAAATTCTGAGAGAAGCTGAAGAATGAATTGGCTGAAATGATTTTGCAATAACATGGCATTATTTTCCAATTTGCAACCTCTTTCTCTACGTCGCAAGCCTTTCGTTACTCTATCGCTATTTCCAGGAAAAATGGTCAAATAAACTCCATTCTTTAGTTCCAGAGTTATTGTTAATTGTTAATCGGAGAGCCGAGTTCCAATTCGAGTTTGATTCGTTATATTCACTTTACGCGCAAATACCTTTGGGAAAGGTATGGACTGACTTCTCCCCCCCCCCCCGCTATGAGTTATTAGCAAGACTTATATCGCCAAACCATTATTTTCTAAATAATAAAAAAAATACATTCTAGGAAAAATATTTTCTGGTTTAAAATAACCTGTAAAAGGTTGATAACCCGTAAAAAACAAATCACTCAATCTAGTTCCAACCGTTCAGACTTTTACAGCTATATACGCACAGTCAAATCGTCTTTATTTTCTCCGTATTCCAGTGAAAGATGAAAGTTCCACTCTGACGACACCTTCCCACCTCCGTCCAAGAACTGCTACTTTATGGAACAGACTACCGAGTGGGTGCTTTCCTAAACACTTCAGTCTTAAGCTTTTCTTTCCTCGTTATCCATCTATTCTTAAAATCTTCTCTTTCATTTATATCACACACCTTATTCAAAGTTAGCATTTTGACTCTAACCTTTTGTATAGAATGATAATTACTACAAAAAAAGAAAAGAAAAAAACTAGTGGTTTCCACAACAAATGTTCAGATGTGCCGTATTCTTTAGTTCCACTTGTTCAGACCTTTACAACTAGGACAAACCCCACCACTGAGAGAGGCCGAAGAATGAATCGGCTCAAATGATTGATTTTGCAATAACATTACATTATTTTCTACTCTGCAACCTCTTTCCCAACGATGCAAGCCTATCGCAACTATTTCCATGACAAATATTTAGATGAAACCTCATTCTAGAATTCCACCAGTTCAGACATTTATAGCTGGGATGCGTCATGCCATTTCCACGGATTCGAATCACCCTCATTTACCCCGTATTCTAAATGTAAAAAGACAGTTCCAATCAGACAACGATTTTCTTCCCCTTAAAAATTTGATTCTTTGTGCAATAGATTCCCGCGTGAGTGAGTACAATCTTGAACATTTTTAAGTCAAGCGTCAATCGTTATCTATCCTCCTTATCCTCATAATCTTCATTTCCTACCGCATAGTGATTTTCCAAGCGTAGCTTAGATGTGGAAGTAAGGGGGCACCCAGTGAGAATCGAACTCACTATTCAGCCGTAATTGTTCTAATGAGACAAACTTGCTAACCATTACACCACCTCGAGGTGCCCCATTTCCTACATTCATATCACGCATCTCATGCTATTCATTTCGACTGTAATCCTCTACCAATATATTGAATATGTAAAGGTAGGGAAAAAGTTACCATCAAAATCAAACAAGACACAAATCTAGAATATATATATATATATATATATATATATATATATATATATATATATATATTAGGAAAAATCCACGTAACGCACTACCCTGGTTTCGACCTTACGGTCTTATCAGGGCAGTTACTTCTGGATGGTTAATATGTAGCACTATATATGCCCGCTTAAATAAGTTCACAAAGCGCCACAAATCAGATATATCAGAAGGGGAGGGGCAAGGGAAGAGTTAGAGGAACCGGAAACAAAAACAAAACAAAAATATTTGTTCATCCGGGCTCGTACTGGTTCAGAGTATATTTATTGGTATGTCTACATTTTGACATTACCTTGGACCTTTGGTTTAACAGGTTCGTCTTGTTTGGTTACATCACTATGGCCAGCTTTGTTCTTCCTGACAGACCCTACAAACATTATCAATACCTCTATAAGGCTTAACTCTCCTTAATACACTACATTATATGCTGGGGCTTTCATTGTATGTCTTTTTGAATTCCCACACATGATTTGCCAATTTAGTGTAACTGCTCTGGCTCTCCACTTTGAAGGAGGATTTATGGTTGTACCACATTTTCTTAAACGCTCCTTCAGTACACGTCTTTTCTGAATTGTGTATTGAACACTTTTAAAAAATATCCAAGCATTAGCTTGACTCTAGTCTTGCTTACTGTTTTTTAGTATTATATATATATTCAGTTGTATGGCTATGAGTTTGTGATGCTACAAACTCATAGCCATACAACAGAATATTTAGATCTATAACTGATATTGAGTACTGCGCATATAAAATATAATTTATTTTAGTATATTACATCGAAAACATGTCAAAATCGCTACACAATTGCAGTCGTGTTTCGATGCGTATCAAATGCATCTCATCAGGCGATTGTAAATTACTCTCGATGTAATATCCTAAAATAAATAATATTGCTTTACTTTGTATTGATCCCTCTTTTAGATTAAATGTTACGAACGTTAGAATTGTACTCTATTCGTTCTCATCTTATATATATATATATATATATATATATATATATATATATATATATATATATATATAAAGGCTCAAACACTAATATTCCATGGTTATAATTTATTACATTGGAATCGTAATAACGATCCAAAAACATTGATTTCTACCTGGATTCTATCCTCTTGGGCATTTATATTTATATATATATATATATATATATATATATATTGACCACTAATATTTTCAATATATACATATAGTTTTTAAGCTAATTTCAGGTCATATATATATGCTGGTTAAGAGTGCATTATGAGTGCATTTATATATGCTGGTTAAGAGTGCATTATGTGTAGAAAAATCTGTTGTATTAGGCTAACGTTTATTGGGTAGGCGGTAAATGTTATATTTCAAATTATTCTAAAGGATGGCGATTAGAAATAATTGTGGGTCAGAATCCGGTAATTTGTAACTATTGTATCATGCTGTTTTTTAACTACTTTTTTTTTTTAAGCATTTCACCCCAAGCAAAGCGGGAAGCCACTAGGACGCAAGGGGTTACAGAAAATTTAGAGCAAGATCAGATAGGAGTGATAGAAGAAAGGATGAGGGTAGTGGACAGATCAAGGCAACTGGAGACGTCGATTGACATTACACTTGAATAGCTGGAGATTATAGCTCACATGGAAACAGGAGAAGGGAAAGGAGTTCCACAGGCGAGAGGTGCGAGACATGAAGCTATTAGAGTAGAAGAATCGGCTACATTTAGGAGTTTCGACAGTGAAGGGGTGAGAGCGGGATGCCAGCCTCGTAGGGCGCTGGAACTCATGACGTCTGGGAACCAGCGAATGCAGCTCCTCGGAGCAATTTCCATGAAAGTTTTGTAGAACAGACAGAGGGAGGCGACGGCGTCTGTGAGAAAGTGACTGTAGACGAGACGCCAGGGCAGGGCCAACCACATTGCATATCCGCCTCTGGAGCCTATCAAGAACCCCGAGGCAAACAGAAGGGGCTCCAGACCATATATGGCAGCAATACTCCATGCAAGGGCGAATTGTGGATTTGTAGATCTGGAGGATCGACCCTGGGGAGAAAAACTTCCTAGCGCGGCTCAGGGAGCCAACTTGCCTTGCAGTGGACGAGGCAATTGACTCGATGTATTTATTCCATCTCAGAACTCATTATTTATTATTGATTACTTAGTGTATTTTGTAGTTACTTATTAATTTTTTGTTGTCTATTATTATTATTATTATATTTACTTGTGTTTATGTGTGCATTTGTATTTTACTTTTTTTACTGCGGACAGTGTTCCAAGTCTCATTCTGATTTCTCCAAACATAAATCTATCTCGAATTAGAATATTGTCAGAATTTACTTTCATCTGCCCAAATTACAGACTGCCAAATTCATAATCTTTCCTCTCGAATTCTCTCGCCCAGTCCATACGAAGGTTCCTGTTAACCTCTGAAGTCAAGGGCTTCTTTCTTGCAACTCTTCTTTGGTAGACTAGCTCTTTCAGAGTCTTTCTCACCGCATATGGTAGCATTTCCATGCTGTTGGCGACATCTTTGACACTGACGAAGGTTTCAGAAGCCGTCCCTATTCGGTGCCCTTTTCGTTCACTCAGACACGATGCTTGGTCTTCCTGAACGTTGTCCCACACGACAATGGCCTTATTCATTAAATTTCATGACAATATTATTAACCGTTTGATGATTAATCTGGAAAAACCGAGCAATTTCTCTATTTGACTTGCCACACTGATGCCATCCTATTATTTGCCTTGTTGAAATTCACTAATTTCCTTACTTCCACGAACTTTCATTGCAAGATATAAGTGAACTATTGTTCATAGATGAGAGTGACTTGATACTAACACGGTATTGTCTGAAAAAAAGAAGATACGTTATTACACAAGCCAAAATTGCTGTAATCAAAGGTGACTAAAAACTTATGGCGCACTGTACAAGTCAAGATTAATATACTTGTTCTACAATATATTTTATATAATAACGTATAGTATACATACTTTAGTATATATTAAAATTGAAACAGCCAAATATCTTATTTGCGTTGTAGTAGCTTCGGACTACGTGATGTTATTTGCGGCTGGGTGCCATCGGAAATTGCTTGGCGTGCCACGCGTGCCATGGGTTGACCAACTCCTGCTCTACATTATCCTTTTTCTTTATTATAATTCTAGATTCCTGAAGCAATAATATAACCAATGCAATTGATGTCCGTTATTTTTTACGCTTTTTCTTCTATGTGCCGCCTTCCTTCAGGATACGAGTGATCCTATTCCTCTTTGTAGTTTTTAGTAAAATTTGTTTTTTCATCATCCCTCCCAGACCCTGTTCTGCAACCCATTTACGTAAAATTTTTAGGTGGGTTGCTCTATGTTTCCCTCTGGTTTTAAATATGCCTTGTCAATGTTAAATTCTCCAATCCCTCTTTCCTCAGTACCTGCCCCTGTACCTGTAACGGCATTCACCCGAGGTGGGCTGAGCCGGCTCCAATATTGGAGTTTCATGGGAATTTGGAAGCAACCGCATGTATAGCACATGAGATTTGATTATAGTGGTGAAGGTTTCGTGCAAGGCCATCCACACTTTTTGAAGGGCCAATTACAGAGACCTGGTGCACTACGTCCCCAAACGACCATCCGCAGGTTTTGAATTCAGAGTTTTTCCTTCTCCTAGACCAATTGCCATCCAAGGCTATAGAACCCACTCTTTACCCATAGAGAGAAGAAGAGAATTCACACCTTTCCCAAAGGTTTAGCACGTAAGTGAATGTAATGGATTCGACTGGAATTCGAACTCGGCTCTCCGATTCCTCAATCCAAGCCGCTATCCATTACTCCACCGTGCCTCCTTCTTTCCTCAGTATGTATCCGAGAAATTTCATCTCTTTCTGATTCTGAGTATAAGCGTCCTTTTTGTTTCCATTTTCCTTAAATCTTTATCATTGCTCACATGTTCTGTCCACGATATTCTCAGCATTTGTCTGTAAATCCAGATTTCTGTCGCTTCGAATCTCTACGGAAATTTCCCAGAATTCATTGCTAAGATAATTGATATTACATAACTTCTCTTTGTTTCTAGCGAAATTTTCCCGTTACTTAACACTTTACTGGTAATTCAGAGCCATTTCTGATTGCGGTGCTACATTCTACGGCCTTTGTTAAAACACATCCCAGATATTTAAACATTTGTATTTGTTTGATTTTGACATCTGCAATTCATAACTCGCGACTTGGCTTTTTTCTCTTGATGAAAACCAGACATTTTGTCTTCTTACAATTTGATATAATGGAATATGCGTACACCTGTGTTCCCCCTCACTGGAATGTGATTGGCTGGTGTCCGTCATAAATACAGACGGACGGGTAAGAGAGTCAGAGCCTTAGTCTGAGAGCTAAGTCTATAATGACGCCCATTGGACTACGCCATTGATCTACACTTCTTACCTGCGACTACAACGCGTACCAGTCGATTACTGCTATTGTATTCTACTTGGTTATAGTAGCCAAAACCACTTAGTTACTTCGTTCAAATATATCCCTTTCCGGGACATATCACAATTAATATTTAGTCTGCCATCAACACGGTGTCATTTACATATCTTTTGGAGTTAAGACTATGTCCACCGACACTAAATTCTTGTCGGTCTTGTAACACTCTTCGGATTGGTCGTAGCAATGACCAGGGAATCACGCCGACAGCTTGGGACCGGTGCTACAGCTAACCATGTTAAATATGGCCACTCAAAGCTGAGCATTTCGGAAAGAAATGTTTCATGTCAGTGCGTAATCTGCCGATATTGAGTTTGAGGAAAGATGAAGGAGAATTTTGTAAACACAAAAATAAACAGCAATCAAAGGGTTCAATAACAAGACAATATGGATGATAAGTGTGATGGGATCTTACCCATAATAATAATAATGGACTATTACATACTTAATAAATATTGCGCCTTAGGAGTAGGCAAGAAGTCAGTCGTTCACCTCTGAACTGACTGTTCGGTTCAACTCTCTTCCTACGGGCGAGAGGAACCCGAAGGAGGCTACGCCGAAGGGCGGAGTCTCCTTCGGGGAGGTAAAACCGGCCCAGAACCTGTTTATACGGGTTCAAATGGGCTATTTTTTGGCCGAGCCTAATGGCTCGGGAATGCCCACGTTAAAAAGGCCTTGTGCCACATGACACCCTCGTGGGGGGGTGACTGAATATTGTCAGTCGCTCACTTTTTGAGCGACTGTTCGGTTAAACTCTCTTCCTACGGGCGGGAGGAACCCGAAGGAGGCTACGCCGAAGGGCGGAGTCTCCTTCGGGGAGGTAAAACCGGCCCTGAACCCGTTTATGCGGGTTCAAATGGGCTATTTTTTGGCCGAGCCTAATGGCTCGGGAATGCCCACGTTAAAAAGGCCTTGTGCCACATGACACCCTCGTGGGGGGGGTGACTGAATATTGTCAGTCGCTCACTTTTGAACAGACTGTTCGGTTCAACTCTCTTCCTACGGGCGGGAGGAACCCGAAGGAGGCTCCGCCGAAGGGCGGAGTCTCCTTCGGGAGGTAAAACGGCCCAGAACCCGTTTATACGGGTTCAAATGGGCTATTTTTTGACCGAGCCTAATGGCTCGGGAATGCCCACGTTAAAAAGGCCTTGTGCCACATGACACCCTCGTGGGGGGGTGACTGAATATCGTCAGTCGCTCACTTTTGAACAGACTGCTTGGTTTGAACTCTCTTCCTACGGGCGGGAGGAACCCGAAGGAGGCTACGCCGAAGGGCAGAGTCTCCTTCGGGGAGGTAAAACCGGCCCAGAACCCGTTTATACGGGTTCAAATGGGCTATTTTTTGGCTGAGCCTAATGGCTCGGGAATGCCCACGTTAAAAAGGCCTTGTGCCACATGACACCCTCGTGGGGGGGGGTGACTGAATATCGTCAGTCGCTCACTTTCTGAGCGACTGTTCGGTTAAACTCTCTTCCTACGGGCGGGAGGAACCCGAAGGAGGCTACGCCGAAGGGCGGAGTCTCCTTGGGGGAGGTAAAACCGGCCCTGGACCCGTTTATACGGGTTCAAATGGGCTATTTTTGGCCGAGCCTAATGGCTCAGGAATGCCCACGTTAAAAGGCCTTGTGCCACATGACACCCTCGTGGGGGGTGACTGAATATTGTCAGTCGCTCACTTTTGAGCGACTGTTCGGTTAAACTCTCTTCCTACGGACGGGAGGAACCCGAAGGAGGCTACGCCGAAGGGCGGAGTCTCCTTCGGGGAGGTAAACTCCGCCCCTGAACCCGTTTATGCGGGTTCAAATGGGCTATTTTTGGCCGAGCCTAATGGCTCGGGAATGCCCACGTTAAAAAGGCCTTGTGCCACATGACACCCCTCGTGGGGGGGGTGACTGAATATTGTCAGTCGCTCACTTTTGAACAGACTGTTCGGTTCAACTCTCTTCCTACGGGCAGGAGGAACCCGAAGGAGACTCCGCCCTTCGGCGGAGCCTCCTTCAGGGAGGTAAAACCGGCCCAGAACCCGTTTATACGGGTTCAAATGAGCTATTTTTGACCGAGCCTAATGGCTCAGGAATGCCCACGTTAAAAGGCCTTTGTGCCACATGACACCCTCGTGGGGGGTGACTGAATATCGTCAGTCGCTCACTTTTGAACAGACTGCTTGGTTTGAACTCTCTTCCCTACGGGCGGGGAGGAACCCGAAGGAGGCTACGCCGAAGGCAGAGTCTCCTTCGGGAGGTAAAACCGGCCCAGAACCCGTTTATACGGGTTCAAATGGGCTATTTTTTGGCTGAGCCTAATGGCTCGGGAATGCCCACGTTAAAAAGGCCTTGTGCCACATGACACCCTCGTGGGGGGGTGACTGAATATCGTCAGTCGCTCACTTTCTGAGCGACTGTTCGGTTAAACTCTCTTCCTACGGGCGGGAGGAACCCGAAGGAGGCTACGCCGAAGGGCGGAGTCTCCTTGGGGAGGTAAAACCGGCCCCTGGACCCGTTTATACGGGTTCAAATGGGCTATTTTGGCCGAGCCTAATGGCTCGGGAATGCCCACGTTAAAAAAAAAAAGGCCTTTGTGCCACGACACCCTCGTGGGGGGGTGACTGAATATCGTCAGTCGCTCACTTTCTGACCGACTGTTCGGTTGAACTCTCTGCCTTCGGGCGGAGAGGAACCCGAACGAGGCTACGCCGAAGGGCGGAGTCTCGTTCGGGGAGGTAAACCGGCCCTGAACCAGTTTATGCGGAATCAATGAGCATATTTTTAGGCCATGCCCACTGGCTCGGAGATCCCACGTTAAACCGGCCTTGTGCCACATGACGCCCTCGTTCTGACTGAATATCGTCAGTCGTTCGTCTCGACCGGATGATCGGTTGAACTCTCTGCCTTCGGGCAGGGAGGAACCCGAAAGAGGCTACGCCAAAAGGCGGATTCTCTTTCGGGGAGGTAAACCGACCCTGAACCCATTTATACGGGTTCAATGGGCATATTTTTGGCCGAGCCCACGGGATCGGAGATCCCACTTTAAACCGGCCTTGTGCCACATTTCGTCTCGTGGGGGTGACTGAATATCGTCAGTAGTTCAAGTGGAGTCAGTAGTTCAAGTGGAGTCAAGAGTCGAGTCAGAGGCAGTCCGTAAACAGAATCGCGTTCAGACAATTACTGCAAGACATTGGAATAGTGATACTGGTCGAGACTACATTGTTCTCTCTACTAAACCTGATTGTTCATACTAACACCTCTACTTCTCTGTATATATTCCTGTTTGTAATATATCTGTGTTATTCCATACATGTGTTCGAGTTCTTTATTGGTTCTACCTTGGACTATCACGTGGTACAAGGAACCGGACCATAACAATAAGTAAGTCTGATCAGCCCGATCGAGTCAAATTGGCAGATGACCTAAAAACTAACCTACAATCTGCTGTTAACTAGGGTAAGGAATGGTTTGTTAATTTTAATGCTTCCAATACAAAACTCTCTATCAATCATCTGCGAGACTATTTTCTGCCATTCATCAAAATAGCTGATGCTAACCTCCAGGTGAGTGACTCGTTGTGCCTTCTAGGGGTAACATTTTCTGCTGACATGGAGTGGAAAGATTATATTGAAACAATTGCTAGGCCTGCTGCTAGGAAATTTGGTTCACTGTGTCGTGCTAGACAAGTTTTTTTCGCTAGAATCTATCTTACAAATTTATAAATCTACCATTCGTCCATGCATTGAATATTGCTGTCACAAGTGATCTAGTGCCTCTGCTATGTATTTAGAGATTCTTGATAAAATACAAAAGAGAATCTGCAATGTTATTGGTCCTGATCGAGCGTTTCGCCCGCATCCACTCATAATTTATATAGGAATTCATTACAAATTGTTTTACAAAATAAATATATTGCGAATTATTTTACTTTAGGAATACATTGAAAATTATTTTATAGTGTTGCAGTTGATGTGACACATTGAATTATGAAGTGATAAAGACTATAAATAGCTACAGCTATTACCCATGAGGCAGTTACATGCCTACTACCTCTTGTGAGTCAGTAACACTACACTTGGAATCTTTCCTAGGTTTGTAAATTTCTACAGACGATACGAAGAGCGATACTCTGAATTGACTGAACCTTTTGTTGCTTTAACCGTTTAAGCCCTGACCACCGGTTTACCGGTGAAAGAGGAAAATGATGTAATGCCTAGCCACTGGTTAAGCAGTGGTAGAGAAAAATGACTTAATACACAACCGCCGGTTTAACGGTGGGTAAACACTTGTAACTATTTTCATATCTACCGTGAAACATTACATACCAATTATTTGGAAATTTTGACGGAGAAGCTCAGGCCAGAAGGGTTAAAATTGTTCAGGAACCCAGGGCTCAAAGGGTTAAGAAAAAAGAATGTGGAATTTATTTGGACAAAAGAACAACAAGTTTAAACGCTGTTCTGACAGAGAAGCCAGCAATAAAAATATTCAACCCTAGAAAGGAAATAATAGTAACAACAGACGCTAGGAGATGCTCAATTTAGGGAATGTTGGCTCAGGATGGTCATCCTATTATGTATCTGTCGAGAAAATTGTCAAAAGCCGAATTGAACAACTGAAATATTGAGAAATGAGCGTTGGCCATAATATGGCTCGTCAGTTTTTGATTGGAAAGAATTTCCGACTAAAGTCCGACCATAAACCTTTAGAATTCATATTTAATCCTAGGAAGGAACTTCCTAAGGTAACGTCTTCTAGAATTCTAAGATGGGCTTTAATGTTAATGGTGTTTGATTTTGATATTGAGTTCTTGAAAGGCAATGCCATTCCGCATGTAGACGCTTTGTCAAGATTGAGAATCATTACTTCTGAAAGTGAGAAAGAGGAGGAAAAATCGAAGATACTTTTTTACATTGGGTCGAAACTGATATTTTGTCAATAGATAAATTAGCTGAGGATACGAAGCGAGATCCCATATTAAACAATATATGGTTCAGTATAAATAATGTGGAATAATTGGCCTGGGCAGAAAGGCGTTTAAAGAAGTTAAACAAGTTATCCATAGAAAAGGATGTAGTTTTTTTAATGGAGACGTAGTGATTCCGCGAGAAATGCAAAAGAGTAAAATAATAAAAAGCATACATGACGATGTTCATTGTGGAATAACGTCTACACAAAGGAGATTAAGGCTAGAGGCATGGTGGCCAGGCTATTCTACAGATATAGAAGAATACATAAAAAGGTGCAATGAAAGAAGAAAATTTAAACAGACAAAAACACATACATGGCTTTAAGAGTCCCAACCTTGGCACAGAGTACACATGGATCATACCCATGTTTGTGGAGAGGGATTATTACTAATACTGGTAGATTCATATTCAGGCTGGCAAGAAGTAATACAGGTCTTCAACAAAAGAAGTGAAACAAGCACTAAGGATCATATTTTCAAGAAATGGAACTCCGAAAAGTGTTGTCAGATACTAAATCTGACAACACTTCAGAGTTCTGTGACGAGGAACTATGCCAATATTTGAATAAAATTGGATGCAAGCCATATAAACCCCACCGTACCATCCGCAACAAAACAGATTAGCAGAAAGGATGGTGCAAACGATATAAAATCGATTGGAAATATGTATACAACGAAAGGAAAAGATAGAAACATTTCTTTCTAGATTGTTAAGCTATAGGACAATACCACATACTGGTAGATCGAATAGCCCGCCCGCCCTTTATGGGTAGCCAAATTAGCGCCTCATTGATCATGTCCTATGTTACCATCGAAAACTATTTTACAAAAAGAATAGTGAATCGAATCTACAAAAGGCAAGATCCATAATGCAAAGAGGACAATAGAAAAAATGGAAATGGGATATTAGCGCATGCAGGCCAAGTTAGATTGCAACAAAATATGTACAGTGAGCCTGAAAGTAATGAATGCGAACGTTTCATGTCAGGGCAAGACAAACATGACAGTGAAATCGAGATTGATATAGACTCTGAAGATACAATCGTTGGAGGAACAAGGAGAAATAGGAAAAAGATCACTATCTCCCATATCTAGACAATTTCTTATGGAGAGAGAGGAAGATAGCGAGGAGACAAAAGCTACTAGAAGAAGTACCAGGGAAAATAAGGGATAAAACCTCTTCGGTACAGGGAGATGAGGTGACCCATTTACATATGAAGTTACAATGACTATAAATAGCTACAGCTATTACCCATGAGGCGGTTGAGTGCCTACTACTTCCCGTGAGACATTATATTGTCAAAGAAATATATAGCAAATTATTTTATTATAGATTTTGCATTCCAAATTATTTACTATAAAATACATTGTGAGTTATTTTACTATAGGAATGTACTAAAAATTATTTCACTAGAGAAATGCAATGCATATTATTTTTCTCTAGAAATGTACAGTATATTTTTAAAATATATATTTGTAGACGACACGAAGTCCGAATTGGTGAAGAAAGTAGAAGAGTCTACTTGCCTTTAAAATCATTATTCGAAATCGTATCTTTTACTCGAAGCCTAATAACGACGTCACACACGACTGGTGAATACGCAACTACGAGGCAGACGACTGGCACTTGTTGGACTAACAGGGTAAAGTGTTTATTTACACTAAATCGTTTAAGTACGGCTTATGAAGTAAATTCATTAAAACTTTCACATTAAAGCATATAAAGTTCACTGGGAATTGTTTCGCTATAGTATTTACATTGCAAATTATTTTACTGCCGCAATAAATTGGTAATTATATAAACACAAGCTATTTATGAAAGCAGTGATATTTAAATAATTATCGGAAGATGCAATAGCTGCTAAATAAAGCGGTATAGAAAATGTTTCCATGGTTGTACGTTTAGTGATTGGGCAGTTGATTGAAAAGTACCCACTGATTGTAGAGTTCAGGGGAAAGTTCCAAAATTGTACGTCATTGGAAAATTCAGTCACTATGCGGGCCGTGATTGTGCAGTTCATTGGAAAGTTTCCAGATTGTACATGTTACGATTCTATAGTATATTGGCAAGTTTCCAAACTGTACGTACAGAGATTGTATAGTTCATTTCATTTAGCATCTTGTTCGAATCGGGATATTTCATTATCGCCAACTTATCCGCCTGGCACAACTTCCACCCCTAAACGAAATACATGAGCTTTCTTCACTATGTCCCATTCGATAATAGGACTCTTTTTCATTTTTTTTCTTTTAGTTCCCGCACATAGCTAGCAAGCCGTGTGCTATTCTGATATTTTGCCAGGTTAACTGACGTTATATGGTTGTAATAACGTAATTTGAATGTTCCTTTCCAGAAGCCAATGTACACACTTTCAGGGCTATTTTCCATCCCAATGAAGGCCCTGTAAACAAGACCATCTACCAAGTAGTTACCCTTTAAAGGACACTTTTCCGCATTTCAGTGGTTACATTTTTTCTGCTCACTTAGCCATTTTCATTATATTAAATGTTTTACTGTTATACACTTTAATTATCCTCTCTATGTTCTGCATACATTTGTAACTTAACTTTTTAGTATTTCTGTTGAATACCTTATGCAATACACACATACATACATATATATGATGGACTAATCCTTTTTGAATGCGAAAAGAAAAAAGATATTCAGCGGCGCTGTTTGGTTTGGTTTCAGGGAAAAGAAAGTCTGCAAATAGCGTGATGCCAATGGCGACCTCGTCAGGGGAGAACGTGATCGACCAGCTTCACCTGTGATGTACGTGCGAGAAAAAGTTGTGTATTAGAGATAGCAACCCCATCTCATAAAAAAACACTTACGAAAAAAACTTTTTAGCGTGGTGACGCTGCAGCCTTTTACTCCAAAGTGAATTTATATATATATATATATATATATATATATATATATATATATATATATATATATATATATATATGTGTGTGTGTGTGTGTGTGATAAAGTATAGTTTTTAGGTAAGCTATATTTACAAGTTGAACCACTCAATATCAGGGATAGAGCGTAGGTAAATATAAAAGTGGACATTGAAATCAGCATCCAGAGGCGACAGTCCGTTTGATGTTAAACACAATCGTCAGGTTATGCGCATATGGCCTGATGATTGAGTTTAGCATGAAACAGACTGCCGCCTTTGGGTGATGACGTCAGTGTTCACTGTTAATACGTACGCACACACACACACACACACACATATATATATATATAATAAAATATAGTTTTAAGGTGTACTATATTTATGGGTCATTATCAGGAATAGAGCGTATGTAAATATAAACGCTATCGTCAGGCCATGTACTTGACGATTACATTTAGCATAAATATATATATATATATATATATATATATATGTGTGAAGAGAGAGAATCTTAGCATTAGAAAAATATGAGATTGTGCATTCGTTCTAAATTGAATTTTGCTTCTAATTTTAAACAAATGAATCTCAAGTAATTTTTTCTTTTTGATTGTTATAATAACGAATATTAACACACAACTGTGTCACCCGGAACACAAGGTTGATGGTACAGGGCTGGAGATGACCCAGGCAGAACTAAGGAAGTTCGCGGTTACGTATGATAGGACTTACTTCCTCATTTCGTAACCAATGACGTCTCCTAGACGCAGCTGTCTGCGTAATTAGTTTCTGGTTATACCGTTAATAAGAAAATGAACTGCAATAATTGGAGTTGGGCAATAAATGAGACAAGAAAAGTCTCACTGAAAAAGAGACAAGGATATATATATATATATATATAGGGAGAGAGAGAAAGGGCAGAGGGAGAAAGATAAGAAAAAGAGGAGAAATCAGTGAGACAGGGAGAGGTTAGGAGAAAGCGTGCGTGGGGTGAAAGCGAAGTGGGTTGGTGTAAAAAGTGAAGAGAGAGAGAGGGGGGGAGAAATCGAGATGAAGAAAAAGTGAAGAAAGAGAGAAAATGAAAATCTAGGATAGAGAGGAAGAATCATGAGGAGAAAGGAGAATAATGAATAATTCAGGAGAGAGTGAGGATAAGAAAGTGTAGAGGGGGGGAGAAAACGACGAGAAAGAATCTTAAAAAGCGAGGAAAGAAAGAGACTAGCAGAAAGAGAATGCAAAGCGTAACAGGGGGAGAGAAAGTGAAAGCGATTAAGGAAGGAAAATGAGAGGGAAAGCAAAGAGTAGAAGAGAGGGTGGGCAAACATTAAAACATAAAAGGGAAGTTAACAGAGATACAAGGAGAAGGGCTGAAAAGAGAGACAAGGGTGAAGTGAGAAAGACAATACGGAGAGAGAGAGAGAGTACTCAATGAGCGAGAGACAGAGGGGAAGTTGTTAGAAAGGAAAGATAACTGAGAAATGAAGAAGAAAACTAAAAGAGAGAAATGGAAGACAAAAGATATTCGATGAAAGGAAAGACATTGAAGAAAGAGAGTTCAACGATATTTAGTTGTATTGAACAACGACATTCATTATTTTTCCGATTAACAATTCTGAATCTCTATCTATAAAAGGCAGGATTGTGTGTGTGTGTGTGTGTGTGTGCGTGTGTGTGTGTGTAACGAATGCACGGCCGCAATTTTCGACGGATTTGCACCAAAATTTAGATGCACATGCTCCAAGTTAGTGGGAAGGCCAAGACCGACTTTGCATTTCCCAACTCCCATCGATAGTGGAAATAATCGATTTTTTCTTGCTTCTACGGCAGTTTTCATGTAGTTTGCGGCCATTTTGTATTGGCCAGAATGAGAGCCAATAGCTGGCTGTCACGAATAGGCAGGAAGATTCTATTGGCCAGCGTGAGAGCCAACAGTTGACTGACACGAATGTTAACTAGCATGCTAGCATGCAAAAAAACCAATAGCTGCATTCGTCACAAGTGGGAAAAATTTAAATCTGCATGGCACTTTACTCCAATTGGCTCATTCGCTTGCTTAAACTCAACGTTGATTCTGATTCCGCAGAACTGGGTTGTCTTGCGAGAACAATTACGACTGAATTGTGAGTTAGATCCTCACTGGGGCTCCCTACTTTCGGCCATGTGCCACATTTAAGTTACGCTTGGAAAATCACTATATGCCAAAGTTTATTCGGTCCAAAAATCTAATGACTATGATTATTATACTATCATAATCATTACACTGGTGAAGACCTATGATTACTATACTGTCATAATCATTAAAGTGGTAAAAAATTGTTTACTCTATTACCATAATAATTACTGTGGTAAAAGACCATGTTTACTACATTATCACAATCATAAAGCAGAATTAGACCGTAAATGGGACAAGAGTAGTTATGGTTACTTATTTTATTTTATGATTCTTAGGCTTTTATTTTTATGATTCTTAAGTTATCACAGTGAGCTTTACAGAGAGACACTTATACCTATGTTTCATAGATTAAACAATGGGATTTGATGTGGTACAACATGAAGAAATATTTGAAATATTACAAAAGATTGATTTACACAGGAAATATATTCGAGTAAAAAAGTAACATATTCTGGAAACAAACACTCAGTATGTGGAGAGAAGACGATTTTATTAAATATACAAAAATTGAAAGAGGAGTACAGCAAAGATACGGTTTGTCTTCTTCTTCTTTCATGTACTGTATGCGATCATAGTTCTCCACAGCATCCTGTCCCTTGTAGCTCTTAACCAATGTTTCTGTTTTTGCTATCTCTCTTAATTCCTGTTCTTCAAACCATTCACATAAGTTCTGTTAGGCAGTTTAATCGTCGCTTTCTTCTGCGCCTCTTGATGTCAACATATTCTGTGAGTGTTAAATTTTCCAAGCCCTCTTTCCTCATTACGTTCCCCAAAAAATTTCATCTTTATTTTTCTAATTCTAAGTCTGTGTTGGCACGAGATTTATACAACGAGACGGTCCAAAGAAAACTAGAAAACTTAGAATATATTATTGGCAGACATATATCTTAACAAGATAACATAGATCACACTGTGTTGATGGTAGAGTTTGTTGATGAGGTAATTAACTCTGAGACAAGGAATTAGGGAAAACAAGAAGAATGGACTAACTATTAAATGTTACTATTAACACCCCCCCCAAAAAAAAACAGAATGCAGAGTTGTTAGTAAAAAAAAAAAAAGACACCCAGGGATGAGTCATATATTGTGGACCTCAAAATCATCCAGATGGGTTAAATAAACTAGCAGAATGGCGTAATAAACAAAGGGGAATCCAACATAGAAATGCGAAAACAAGGGAACAGTCAAGGGTTGTTTTTCTAGAAAATAGGAAAGTATTAAGTAATAGGAAAGTGTCGTTAAAAACAAACTTAAGGGAGTTACGACCAGCTATTTCATATCTCTTATGCGTCAGTAAATGTTGAGTCATCTCATCACAAAGTAAGAACTTGAAGAGATCCCATAACATGATTGTGTGAATGGATGTCAGTACAAGGACAAAAAGGGATGGTAAATAGTCATAAGGTTACTTAGAGCAACAAAATATAGGAAGTTGTGGAAAGTCATGATCATCTACTTAACAAACTTGTGTAAATGGAAAACAGCACAAGAACAAAGACGAATAGTAATGAGCCAAAAGCTACTTAGAACAGTAAAAGACAGGAAGTTGTGGAGAACCATGATCACCAACATAAAAAGCTCGTTTGAATGGCTGTCAGGCCAAAGACGACGAGGAGTGGTAATGAGTCAAAAGTTACTTAGAGAAACAAAAGACAGGAAGTTGTGGCGAACCATGATCACGTAATTAACAAGTTTGTGTAAATGGATAGAAGGACAGAAACAAGGACGGGTGCTAAAGAATCAACAGTTACTTCGAGCAACAAAAGACGGGAAGTTGTGGAGTGCCATGGTCACCTACTTAACAAATTTGTGTGAGTGGATAGCAGAACAAGGACAAAGATGGATGGTAAGGAATCAACAGTTACTTCGAGCAACAAAAGACAGGAAGTTGTGGAGCGCCATGGTCACCTACGTAACAGGTTTGTGTGAATGTATAGCAGAAAAATGACAAAGATGGGTGGTAAAGAATCAGCAGTGACTTTGAGCAACAAAAGACAGGAAGTTGTGGAGAGACACGAACACCTAGTTAACAAGATTGTGTATATGGTTAGCAGAACAGAGACAAAGAATATTTACACCATTAACATTGTTCGGATTGTTGATCACATTTTTATTATCATATTCACAACATTTCGGTCGTTTTACATTCTGGTCTTTGAAGAAGACCAGAATGTAAAATGTAGTGATATACGTTGGAATTCCTTCCCGAACACTTTATTTAGTTGACGGGAGAAGATTGTTATAGTTCTATGTGCTGTCCCTTTTCTGGATATCTCAATTTCAGTTAATTGCCTTATTAATATATAATGTAAACAGATATTAGCGACAAAGACGGGTGATAATGATTTAACAGTCACTTCGAGCAAGTAAAGACAGGAAGATTTGGAGAGCCATGGTCACCTACTTAACAAGTTTATGTGAATGGATAGTAGACCAAGATGTGAGAAGAATGGTAACGATTTAAATGCTACTTAGAGCAAATGACAGGATATTGTGGAGTGCCGTGATTGCCACGTCTTAAAAGGACATGGTAAAAAAAAAATTAATAAATAAAACTGTGGACGAAGAGGGTTGCAAAGTTTCACATTGGACATTTCCCATCGAACGATAAGGTTTTACATCAAATCAAAATTTCTCTCTCTCTCTCTCTCTCACAGAGAGAGAGAGAGACAGACAGAGACAGAGAGAGAGTGAGTAAATTACCATCATTCTTCTTCTTGTATGTGTCGCGTTTCTTCAGGACATAGGTTATAATGGCTCTCCACAACCTCCTATCTCGCGTGGTTCTTTGCAATTTTTCTCTCTTTGCTAAGGGTACATCCCCGTTCTGACATCGTTTGAGACAAACTCGTCAGGTAAATGTCTTTCCCTATCAATATGCCACGCGAGTATTAAGTTTTCCACGCCTTCCTTCCTCGTTATGTGTTCAAGGAATTTAAGCTGTCTTTTTTTTAAATTCTGAGCATGTGTTCTTTCCATGGCTATTTTCTTTGACTTCCTTTTTGCTTGCTCTCTCCGTCCATGGAGTGTTCATTATCATTTCTGCTGCCTCTAGCTTTCTGCTCATCTATGGCGAGATTGTCCAACATTCATTGCCATATAAGTGGATGGATATCACATAGCAATCCAGAACTCTTTTTGTTTCTAACGAATATTTTTTTCTGTTTCTCACCATCTTGCTTAGCTTTAGGAATTCTTCTTTCGCTAATCCAGTGACTGTTCGGATATCGGTGTTGTATTTCCATCGTATGTGAAAACGCTTAAAAGTTTATTCTTTATATTTAAATGAAATTAGGAGTGTATAGCTTTAATTATATTTTAAACAAATGATCGCTTTTGATTGTATTGTGAGTGCTGTCATAGATCACCGTGCACATTTTTGTCAAACCTGATATGACCCATTGGCATATTAATTTTTACATTACCGAATATTATATTTTTTTTTTCGAATTGTCGCATTTTTAACACTTGGATCTTTACAGTTTAAAAATGTGAATAGCGTGTATTTAAAAAAGGTGTACGAGATTTTGTAAAAGGTTCTTCGTTATTTCATCCCAATTAAGGCAATAAAGCCACTAAGACGCAAGGGATTACTGATAGTGAGAGTGATGAGAAAAAGATAACATTATTAAGAAGAGAGAACAATAAAAGAACATGAATTAAGAAAACAGAAGATAACGATTGGCATTGCATTTAGATTTATGAAAATCAAAGTTGACTAGAAAGCAAGAAACTGGAAGTGAGTTCTAGGAGCGAGAAGTGCGAGAGAAGAAACTGTTAGCAAAGAACTTACGGTTACATCTAGTATTTTTAACTGTTGGATAATGAGACCTTGCCGCCAATCTAGTACTGCGCTTCAATTCATGAAATCTAGGTAGCATAGAGGAAAATTCATCAGAATAATTAGCATGAAAGTATTTGTAGAAAAGGCACAGGGAAGCTACGTTACGGTGGTGGGGTAGTATTGGGTTGGTGCATAATTATCAGGCGTTTTTGTAGGCGAGTTATTTGTTAATAAAAATTGCTGTTTTGTTTACTTTTTTTTAATAAAAAATATTGTTTTATTTTCAGGCTATAAAAATGCGTGTCGATGATCATACGCTCTGGAATAATCATTTTAAAATGTTATTGTTGAATTGTTATATTTCTTTATTCATAATAAATATTGTTTAAAAACGTCTGATAATTATGCACCAACCTAATAACTAAAGCCGAGATTCCAGGTCAGGACCAATAACATTGCAGATTCTTCTTTGCATTTAAATACACAAGAGTAGCAATATTCAAAGCAAGGATGACTGGTAGATATAGTGATTTACTAAGCATAGCTTAGATGTGACACAATGCCGAAAGTATGGAGCACCCAGTTAGGACCGAACTCACTATTCAGTCGTACTTGATCTAGTGAAACAAGCTTGCTAACCATTACACCATGCTGAAGGTCCCAGAATGGTAAACTTATAAATGTGTAAAATAGATTCTGACGAAAAACATTTTCTAGCAGGACATAACCAATTTTTCTAGTGGCAATGGATTCAATATAATGATACCACATCATGCTATTATAAAACGTTATTATAAAACAGAAAAGTTACAAGGAGTCATTCACCTAGAGGTTCGTATCACCCATACTGATGAAAGGCAAATAAAGATTATCTCAGAGGATTAAAATTGAGTAGTTTTTTCATTAACATGCCATTTCTTGCCCCAGTAAACAACAGATCATAGGTCATTTTTTTTAGCTAAGTTGACAGTTTAACCTTATCAACCCACAGGATATTTTATTCTGGCTAAGAATGAAATCATTCTTCACTGAGATATATATGTCTGCTAAGAAAGTCGGTTAACTATGTCGGTCTAAACAATTTTTCTCTCCAAAATCTATCTTACATATCTACAAGTCTACCATTCGTCCATGCTTAGAATATTGCTGCTACATATGGTCCGTTGCCCCTGTTGACTGACGGCTCAGCTTCAGTAAATTTCCCACCGCCGTTAGGTAGCCTTTTTATGTCTTTTCCATAAATACTTTCATGGTAATTGTTCGAGTAGGCTCTTTGCTATGGTATCTGGAGTTTTTGAATTTAAGCGCAGCACTAGACTCATCAATTTACAGTTGAGCAGGCTAGATGTAGCCGTAAATCCTATGTTAACAGTTTCTTCTCTCGCACTTCTCGCTTGTGGAACTCCCTTCCGTTTCCATACTTTCCAAGCCAACTTTAATCTGCAAAAATTTAAATGCAGTGCCAATATATAATGTCCACCTGGTTACTCTCAGCCAGCCGAGTGCAAGTTTCGGTTTAGTCAAACCTTTTTGTCCAAATCCGTGAATTCGTTTTGCTCATGCTAAGTGTCGAAAAAAATAGTATATAAAATTCACTATTTTTTTTTTATTCATAATCCTGAATGTGTTAAATTATTCAACTCTTTGACAAGAAAAATTTTAAATTGATGTTAAAAATTGCTGCAAAACATTGTTGATTTATTTAAGATGGAATGAACTATTATGACATGTCTCTAATTTGGATTTAGTTACATTGTATCTATTTTCAATTTTTTTAGTTGAATTGTTCACCTATATTGCATATAATCCCTTATTGTACATAATTATGTTCCAATAAAATTTGTATTTTATATGAATTCTACCTTATGAAAATTGAGATGTAGCAGTATGGCTGAGGCGTATCATAGATTAGAGGCTGGATATGAGACCCTTGCACAGGCCCTGACTCGGCTCACCGATTTTTTTATTCTGAATCGATAAACATTGCATGGCACGCACATTCCAGTCTGGCTTAAAGGTAACTCTAAATTCAAAACATTCCAGAAGGCAACAGGAAGCCATTTTATTAGCTTTCTCAAGAATAGATAGTAACACAGAAATAAAGAAAAAGTAATCTGTAGAAAAGCATAACTGCCATGATGAGACATCATGGCAGCTAGGCTTTTGACAGCTTTTAAAAATGTATTGACAATTAAGGATATTATCAGTGGTCAGAAAATAAAGTGAAGTATATACATTTAATTAACTTATCCTTCTACGAAACAAAATCACATGTACTGAGCAGCCAGAGACGTAAGCCGAAAATACTCGCATATGAAGTCATTATTTAAAACATGCAATAAAAATAATCTATACTACCTTTTTGATAACAGAAGACAGAATGCATGGTTGTTAGCAAAAGGGACAGCCCAAAATACAAATTACAAATCGAGGATACCAAAATCAAACAAGTACAAGAATTTAAGTATCTGGGAAGTGTTCAAACAGTGCACAGAAAGTGCGACACTGAAATCCGAAGGTGCGTCTGGATAACCAAAGATGCACTCCAAAAACAAAGCAGAGTATTAATAAAGAGAAACATTTCATTAAATCAAAGAAAATAGTACTGAACTATTACACTATATCTGTCCTCCTGTATGGCAGGGGATGCTGGACAATCTCTAAAGAGACTTGAAGCAACAGAAAAGTGGTTCTACAGAAGGATGCTGAGGATGCCATGGACCAAATATGTGAACAACGATGAGATTTTGGAGAAAATGGAAAGAAGAAATTAAGATCAGAAAGGGATAGCTGAAATTTTTAAGGTAAATAATGAGGAAAGTGGGCTTGGAAAATCTGATACTCACAGGACTGATTGAAGGCAAGAGGAGCAGAAGAAAACAATGTATAACATATTTAGTGAGCTTGAATGAATGGTGGAAGAAGGTTTAGGAGAAATAACATAAAAGACAAAATTTATTAAGACCTACAAATGACAGGAAATTGTGGAGAGCCATAATCACCTACATCCTGAGGGGACACGGCGCATAAAGAAGATATAACTGGACTTCTTCATTAGTGTTTTTTATTATCATGACAAGAAGAAAGGCCTAAACATCAATTGCAAAAAATCAGAATGCATGGCTATTAGCAAAAAGATGAGCTCAAAATGCAAATTACAAATCGGAGATAGCAAAACCAAGCAAGTACAAAAATTTAAATATCTGGGAAGTGTTCTAACAGAGGACGGAAAGTGCGACACTGAGATTTGAAGGAACATCAGAATAGCTAAAGATGCACTCTAAAAACTCAGCAGTGTATTAATAAATAAAATCATTTCGTTAAAAACAAAGAAAAGAGTACTGAACTATTTCGTTATATCTGTCCTCCTATATGGCAGGGAATGCTGGACAATCTCCTCAAAGATGAAGAGACTTAAAGCAACAGAAATGTGGTTCTATTGACCGAACATGTGAGAAACGACGAAGTTTTAGAGAAAATGGAAAGAAAAAAGGAAACTTATATTTAACATCGGGAAGAGTTAGTTGAAATTTCTAGGGCACATAATGAGAAAGGAGTGCTTGTAAAATCTGATACTCACAGGACAGATTGAAGACACGCAAGACAGAGGAAAAACAACTCATACCAAACTTAATGAGCTTGAGTAAATGGATGGCGGAATAAGGTTTAGGAAATTGTGGAGAACCATGATCGCCTACGCTCTGGAGGAATGCGACACATAAAGAAGAACACCTAAACTATCACATTCATAAAAAAAAAAATAAATGAGAGTAGAAAAGATAAAATTGACAAAATAACTTTAGGTAAGCAAAAACAGAAAGTAAAAATAAGACAAACCATCTTCAGGATAGTTGTATAAAAACAAATAATTACTGATACAGAAAAACCCAGTAACTAGAAAAAAGTGAAAATAATAATAATAATAATCGACATAATATAAATACAAATTAATATAATAATCATAACACAATGAAGGAAATAGAAGAAATAATAATTGTGTATTATAATAAACTAGAATTGCAACAAGCTGATGCGTGTTAAAATCCTCACAATATTTAATATTGTTGAAGTTATCACTAATATTTTTTGTGGAGATTTACAAACTCTACGTTTCGTTCAACTTCGCAAAAGAATCTATGAAATTAGAATAAGCTGATTTGTTTGGTAAATACTTTAACAATATCCCTACTTCACGATTTAATAATTTCTTTAATTTAATTTAATTTTATAGGATTTCATGGTAAACAATATTTTTTTAAGAAAATTTCCAGGGAAGAATAACTTCTTAGGATTTCTTACTCTTCAACATGCAACATACAACTGGCCATGAATAAATATTTCTTTCTGGGGCCAAATTCTAACTTTTTGAAGCGTTTGGCCTTGTCATTTGTTTATAGTTCTCGCAAACGCAAGGCGAACAAGACACCGGATTTTTTTATATATAACATCTTAAAGCAAAAATAAGCAAATCAATAATGCATTTTTATTAATATTTGTTGTTTTAATTATTAAATTGTATTTTTTTAAATAGTGGGAGTATTTTGTATGTTAGATAATAAAACTTTTAATTTTTCCCAAAAAATTAGTGAAAATTTTTTGTACTAAGCGACGCACCGTAATAAAACCAACAGTAATTTGTACCCTCTTACCTGTTTGCACTTCTCTCAAAAATTTTGTTTCGATCGGTCAATGTATTTTAGAAGGTATGACGGAGGAACAGATAGACTAACGCAAGTCACAGAATTTTATATATAGACTAGCAGCATGGCCCGGCGTTGCCCGTGCTTGATTAAAAAATCGTACGACTCATACAGCAATCGCTATCACTTGACTTAAAATATTTTTGCCCTTCCTTGCCTTTAAACGAGTGCCCTTTGCCGTGCTGATGTTGCTACATGCCTTACTTCTTGCCTATCACACACTGCGAATTTTTTCTAAGCTCTATACTAAACATTAAATCTGTTACGATAAAAGAACTAAACAAAATGAACACAAAACAATCAGCTTTAAAAAAAAAAGACTCGTAACTGGAAAAACCGAATGAAAAAAGAATGTTAACAACAAATACTTTTTCACACCGAACCCAGTTCTGCGGAATCAGAATCAACGTTGAGTTTAAGCAAGCGAATAAGCCAATTGGAGTAAAGTGCCATACAGATTTAATTTTTTCCCGCTTGTGACGAATGCAGCTATCGATTTTTTTTGCATGCTAGCATGCTAGTTAAAATTCGTGTCAGTCAGCTGTTGGCTCTCAAGCTGGCCATTAGAATCTTCCTGCTTATTCGTGGCAGCCAGCTATAGGCTCTCACTCTGGCCAGTACAAAATGGCCGCAAACTACATGAAAACTGCTGTAGAAGCATGAAAAAATCGATTATTTCCACTATCGATGGGAGTTGGAAAATGCAAAGTCGGTCTTGGCCTTCCCACTAACTTGGAGCATGTGCATCTAAATTTTGGTGCAAATCCGTCGAAAATTGCGGCCGTGTATTCGTTACACACACACACACACACACACACACACACACTTTTATAAATAGAGTTTACCATATTACTTTTCTGCAATATTTACGTTTTTTTTTTTCAGTTAAACTTAAAATCTTTCAATTTTTTGGAGCTTCGAAAAACGTGTTATCTCTCCATTATTATCCTGAGAGCTGTTTCTACTTGAAGGCACACTGCTAATCAGTGCGATTTTTCATTTTCAGCAAATTTGTAAATAAATCTTATCAGTCCTCTCTGTCTTTTCACGAAATGTACAGAAATAAAGTATTTTCGACAAAGGAGAATACACTCATGGTCTAGAGAAAGGGGAACCATGGTATCGTGTTCATATGGACCATGCACACATTAACAGCATGTAACTATTTAGTTCTCTCGATAGAAAAACCACTACACTAAAGCAAATATTAAAATTGATATTTTCTAGAAATGGGGTCCCTAAAACATTGGTATCAAACAACGCACCAGAATTTTGTGATGAAGATTTATGTAATTGGTTGAGGCGGATTGGCTGCATTCCTTCCAAAAAACCACCATTATTATCCACAATTTAATCGAATTGCAGAAAGAATGATGCAGATAGTAAAAATGGGATTAAAGGCATTGTCTCCAAATAGAGATATTAAAGACACTTACTTACCAAGGTTACTGCTTAGTTATAGGACAATTCCACATGCAGAAAGATTGCAAGGGTCATTTGCATTGATGAGTAGACAAATAAGATATCCATTATCAATGTCAGTTATGTGCCATGCGTGATAAATGCTTAGGCGATCATGTATCTTTCAATACATGACTGGCGAGGCAGATTTTTAACCGCTGTAGGTTGCCATTTCTTTCTGTAATAGACCAGTTGCCATCCAAGGCTATAGGACCCTGTCTGTCCAGCTATTTACCCATATCTGGGGGAGGAGAAGAAGAAGAGGATTCATACCTCACCCAACGGTATTAGCATGTAAGTGAATGTAATGAATTCCTCAATCCGAGCCGCTATCCATTGCTCCACTGTACCTAGGAAAGAAATGGCAACCTACTACGGGAAAAATCTGCGGGAGTAAGCAGACAAGGAAGAAGATGAAATGAAATCAATATCTCCATTAAAAAATACAGGACATAAACCTCCGGGCCGAAGGTGGTGGTGGTGGGGGGAAAACGGTTGGAGAAAAAGTTCAAGAACAACGAAAAGTTTTAAACCTCTTCGGTTCAGGGAGGTCTAATGAGATTGGCCAATAGGATTTTACCTATTTGTATATGTTGGTTATAGAAGAAATAAAGCATAGAGTAGAGTCAGACGACCGGAAGCTGGTCACTGATCACGTGTCGAAGAACAAGACAGGACAAAATTTAACGATTTCATATTTCAAAAACGCTTAACCGAAAAAAAAAATTACATGGATCTTTCTAAAGTATAAAAATATTTGTCATCAATGGAGGGCGGATAAGTAACTCCCGTCTCACCTCAAATATTGTTACAAAGTTTGTTTTTTTAATAATATTATCATATTCAGTAACAAATATTCATTCATTGACAAATACTTTTTTTTATTTCAACTGGATAATTCTTTAGTATTCTACTTCAATTTAATAATATTTTATTTGTGATCTAACTAATTCCATTGGTTAAAAAAGATTCCAGTACATTTCCTATGTAACAGTACTGCGATCGACAAAATCAGTAATTATTTTTTTTTTAAAGTGGATCACAGAGCCTTGATATCACTCTGACTCCTGATTGGTCAATTAATGCTAAAATCATGCTTTCATCCACATCCGCATTGTTAAAATTAATTTACCGTCAAAAATCTGTCTATGTGTTTCGAGACTATCACGTGACATACAACATTGTAAATATTTAACGACATGATCAGTCTTTGTCTTTCGACTTATAATCTCTCAAGATATAGCACTGCGGAAAACCCGCGTTTGTTACTTAAGGGCAAACGCTATGAAACACATATATAAACACACACGCTCACACATGCGTACGCATACGTACGACATCTATTCATTCCTTCAACTACAAAGACACTTATCAACTTCTAACAGTAAGCTTTGCAGCATTAAACAATTCGTTAAATTCGCACCGTTCAAATCTTTGAAATTTCTAAGTTAAATTTCCTGACATAATCCCAAACTTTGAATTCCCTCACTCACCAACAAACTACACTTCATTTTTAATATCTACGATTTTTATCAAGACAGCAAGAATTTTACTCAAAGAACATACACTTTGCCAAACAAACATTTTATTCAAAAAGCAACTTTGAACATTTCTTTCATTGAGGCTGAACTTTATTTCATGAAGTGAAATCTTTTCTGTGAGTTCAAATAAAAATATTTTCTCTTAAAAAGCTTTAAGAATTTCAAGTTAAACGTAAATAACTCCTGCTATTAATTACAGCACACTATATAAAAATCACGAACTTGATTGTTTTGTATGCCATACATTAAACTCAAGATTGTTATTATAGAAACAGTTTTTGTATTGTTTCTCTTGTTTGCTGACACATTTGTAAAGTAAAAAAATGTACGGATTGAATTGAGGCCGTTCAAACCGCTATAATTACTTGATTTTTGGTAATTAAAAGAAAAACAAGATTTTTTTGCTTTCATTCCTGAAAGAAATAAAATATTCCAATGTTACGGTAAACATTACTGTCAAAATAGACGGATTTTGGCAGTAATGCTTACCGTAACATTGGAATATTTTATTTCTTTCATTTATGTCGCTTGACCGAGAAATAAATAAAGCCACGTTATGTTTTATGTTACAGAAGAGAAATTGATATCAGTATTTTGTTGGATTTGTATGGAAAAATTCAGCATTTGTTTGCCAATCTCAAATATAGATGACGCTAATAGCCACTATCCTATCCAGTGCTTTTACTCGTTTCATTGTTGCTTCCTATTTTAATCTAGAGGAATTTTACGCTTATAAAAGTTTTACTGTTACGACCAAGATTAAATTTTTGGAATTGTAATCGTCCGTATTTCTGAGTGTGGGCAAAATGAATGAACCCTTCTTTGTTTACGTGACAATATTTAATTCGACATCGACTATACAAGTAAAGAGAGGTCAAAAAGTGTTAGCCACTGGATGTGGGAATGGCCAATGGAATAAGTAGATGACAAGAATAGGTTTAAAAGTACCACTTACATGGGATAAACAAATGTTTGGAGATGTAAATAAAATACGGAACAGGAAGGTTAATAGGACTTAGGAGAAAGAAGAGAAAAAAAGAAAGAAAAATTGGACAATATTTACTAGGATTCTTTTCAGATAAAACAGAAAAAGAACATATTTCAACTGCTATATCTAAAGTCAGAAACCTAAAACAAAACGACATCTAAGTTTAAAATTCATTTTTAAAAATGAAGAATCTTTCCTGAAGCTTTAATTTTAGTTTTAATTACGTTAAATTTAATATTCCCAATAAGCAAGATACCTTTATATACACTATTTACATTATTTGGACTATTGTCTCCTGTTAATTCCCCTCTCCATGTTCTACACCGCCTTAACCACGTATTGAACTCACACACTGATAACTGACACCCATTAGACATGGCACGTGGAACAAGAACAGTCGACCCCAGTGAGCGAAATAAAGGGTTCAGTTCGACATTCCAACCACCTGAAGAAGGCCGGGACGTACAACGGCCGAAACGTTGTAATAAATATGGCGACAATGATGAGGACAATAGTCCGAAAAATATAAATAGTGTACATAATACCTCATCTCAGAAATATAGACAGATACCTTGATATATTTCAAATAGAATTTAAATTGATTGGAATATTTTATCCTTAGCAGTGAAATCTATAAATTCTATAAAAAAAATTGGCATTTTAGTACTGTGAATTAAAATTAGTATTTTTAAAACGTGTAATAAATAAATGTTTTAATTGTCTGGTTTTGTTTACACGTATCTTCGAGAATAGTGCATTGTAAATAAAAGCCAGACAGATTGTAAAAAAAAAAAAAAGTAAGTTACAATGTCTATTTTTAGATTCAGCGGTTAAAGAACCGCCAAAATTATTCACTTAGAATTAAAAATATTTTATTGTATTTACTGACCAATCAGACACGTGGCCTTATGCCCATGTATAACCCGGGATGGAGTCTCTGAAAGCTACCTGTTTATCGTAAAAGGCCTCGAGGTCAGCGGATAAGATTAGAATGCATTCAGACGTCAAGGCAGAATGTATTCGGACTTCAAGTCAGAAAGCACTTAAAAGGCTCAGGATTTTTTGTATAAGACTACGGAAAATTACCAACTCGCAACTTTGAAGCATGGAGACGAGACCAGCTGTAGACCAACAGCATTTGCAGTTCATGCAACAACTTACAAAAAGAAAATATCGCGCTACGAAAGGAAGGATTCCGTGGCTAGCCGAACAAGTCCTACGTCAAAAAACAGGATTGACTTAGGATAGGACCGGACTCAGCTGACAGTATTTGGGCGATATTTATCGATACATGGAACCGTTTCAAAGAAATGTACAAGCTGCCGGACCTGGCAGGTATACGGAACGAGCTGAGAACGGCATGCACTCCTGAGGTAAACTGACTGCTACTTGACCTGGTGGGAGCCGAGACACTCAACTCTGCCACAGAAGGACAGCTATTACGGTAAATAAGACTCATCGCGGTCAGAGGGCTGCATTAAGACGTACACAGGCAAAACTTCCACTCTATGAAGCGGAAAGAGGGCGAATCAATCACGCACTTTTTAGTTCGTTTACGATCCCTGGGCAAATTTTGCGAGTTTCTAGTAACTTGTCCAAACGAAAACTGCGGTTGGCAAGTAAACTATTCCACCGACATGGTGAGAGAATTTGCCAATGTCGAACACCAGAGGAAGATATTAGCAGAGTCCGCGGCCCTAACAACTCTAGAGTAGATGTTTGACAGGCTAGTCAGTTTAGTAACCCCAGATGAGTCGACATCCCCTCTCAATAACACCATGCTCTCCTGTCACATTATCCAGCGTGCAGAGTAACGGTCCCAGAAAGCCAAGACCTCCACGACTCTACAATATGCCAAGCCCTGCAGAGGATGTGGAAAGAATTCACACTCCGATGGGTCGTAAGGGCTACCCGGCGGACAAGATGTCATGCTTCAATTGTGAAATAATCGGGAACATTGAAAGGGTGTGCCAGAAACCAAAAAAAGGGGTCTGCGAACGGGACAACAATGTTCATGACAAGAGGAATTCCCCCTTCTCAACACAAAAGTGCACACGGAGGGTCCCAGCTATATGCCCTGCCAATACGGACAAAGAGAACGGGGTGGGGGTAAAGCTATCTCGGCACAACCAAAGGCTGTGCATCACCTCATTTGGAATAGAAGCAAGTTCCGAGGTGGGGGGGGAGTGCTCCGGATTCAACACCATCCCTGACAATAGAGATAACATTAATTCTGGAAGCCCATGAGGAATCCGGGCACATCTCCCTACCCCATCCTACTGCTAACCATAAAACCCGCTAATGGACCCTAATTTCCCCGTCAAACGATCGGCAGAACAGTAAATACATCAAGTCCTGTCATACATTAGCACTGTTTCTTTTTTATAGGTAAGAAAATTCAGTTTGTCGGGGATGTCTTTTCATGCGTTGTGTTGGAATCTTTGTAAAAGAAAAATAATTTCTGCGGAGATATGTCGGCATATTAATCTTTATGGAAATGTAAACATTTATGATTAAACTTTTTTTTCGAGTAAAATTTAGTCATGAAAATATTAGTGGTTATTACAAAATGAATAACATTTTCTCAGATTTTTTTTAAAATAAAAAAACTTATTCAATATAAAAGTAAATAATTAGTGAATAGGTACTGAAATTTTCATTTGATAATTCCCTGATTTTTGGTAATTTAAAAAAAGCGCTGCCTTTCCCCTATAATATTACTTCGAGGGTTTATGGCCCCCAGGTTGGGAATATTTGAAATCAACATTTAGTAAGTAGGGGACCCCGTATCAAAGTTTCGGGGTGAGGGCCGAGACCCTAGCGCCGGCCCAGTACATACATACTGACTATTTAACAGACATACTGAAAAATAGATAAATAAATGGATAGATTTAAACTGACAGACCGATAGATAACTAGACAGACCGAAAGATAGATAGATGATGAACAGATAGATAGATGGCAAATGAATATTATTGCTTACATAATGGCTACCTACACGTTTCAGAGCACATCGTTTGCTCAGGCATATTTCTGTTTTTTCAACACCCACAGAGCCAACGTTTATACTTCAACTTGTCTAAATGGAGCATTTAAGCAGTTAGTTTCTGGAAGGGAGAGAGAGAGAGAGAGCACATTATCTGGCGTGATCAGCAGCTTGGACAAGGTCAGTACGTTCAAAGCATCGCTCACGTCGAAGGCTTCCAAACAGTTTCGTCCACCCAATTTCACTCACAGGCCGATAGTATCAAGAAGTCACTACCGACAAACAAATAGACCATAGTGAGATTTGAAGCTAGGACTCATAGTCGGAAAACGAGCGTTCTAAACACTATATATAAGTGTATCAGTAAGTCAGTAGCCTGACGCGTACTTAGCTGAATTTTTATCAGAAATTTTCACTGCATAATTTTCGATTTATGGAAATTAATACCACTGAAGTAAGTGCATTGACAAGTTAGATTATTTTGAAAAACAAATATTTGTAGTGTAAATTTCTTTTTAATCATTAGCTTACGAACTTTTGTATCCAATCCCAAACACACATACACACACGTCTATATGTGTATATTAGGACAGATTGATTTATCTCGTTTTCAGAAAAATCAACATTGCATTCAATGTGAAAGATGGGGTTTCATGTGATAAGTACTGAGACCATAAATTAAATTTATAACTTACCAATTTTTGAGCATTTACTTTTAAAGATCGTCTGAAAAAATGTACTAAAATACCTAATTTCCGTAGATTTTTGCTTACAAACTGACTTCAAAATTTTACTATTTCAATAATAAATCCATTAAAGTTGATATGGATACATTGAATGGAAACATATTCAAACCAGAATTCTAATTAGGAAACACCACGAGCAAAATATGTTTTTAATGTATTTAATGAATAAAAACAGCAAAAAAAAAATTATAAATTGTAAAAATATACGAAAAAGGCTGCTCAATGAATAATATTTGTTAGATCATAATTAATAAAAACAAAAAATAGATAAAAGTTTAAATAACACTATAATACTGCTGGAAGCAAATTATAAGGAAACGTGTTTTAAATTTGCATTGTTTATTAAAAATATTTGCATTGTTTATTAAAAAAATTTGCATTGTTTATTAAAAAATCATACTAAAACTACTGCACTGTATCACATACTACAGCATAATATAGTTAAATTGTTCAGTATAATTTCCCTTTGAAGTAAATGAAGGTCTTACTTCATGGCACAATGATTTAGTAATAATGTGTAATTTAGTAATGCTGTGCTATAAGGCTTTCACTGATCACCGAAATGAAATTCCAACGCTACGATCGGCAGAACAGTAAATACATCAAGTCCTGTCATACATTAGCACCGTTTCTTTTTTATAGGTAAGAAAATTCAGTTTGTCTGGGATGTTTTTTCATGCGTTGTGTTGGAATCTTTGTAAAAGAAAAATAATTTCTGCGGAGATATGTCGGCATATTAATCTTTATGGAAATGTAAACATTTACGATTAAACTTTTTTTTCGAGTAAAATATTCGGATTACATAATCTTTAAACACATTTCCTCAAAAAATGGTAAGGACTTGGGAAAAATACTTTGTGTCTTTATTTATCATGTCAAATCCCAATTTTGAAATTGAGTGCAATACCAAGGTTGTATGTAAATATGTACTGTTATCTTGTACAATCGTGTGGGCGCACGCGGATGTATCTGTCGATGTATGTTGGTGTGATACTGTTTTCTTATTTTGAGACAATAATGCTTTGTTTAAATATGATGTTAAGTACAATTTATATTTTTTATTGTTTGTTTCCTTTCTCATCTTTAGTTCATATTTTCCGAACATGCATCTATGAAATAAATAGACACTGAAATAGTAACATTTCTGAGAACAATTAAATTTGAATTTGTTGTTTACTAAGTATAACTATACTTTATATATATTTTTCCCTGGACAACAAGACGTTTCCTCGAAAAATAATTAGTTTTTTACTTTCTCCTCCTTTTGAACTTTACTTTGAAAGTTAGCTTCATTGGTAGAAACCGCACTAGCGGAAAAGGTTAGTGTTTGTAATATTATATATATATATATATATATATATATATATATATATATATATATATATATATGTACTGGGTGCGATGGATAAATTGTCGTCTAAATTACGTAAAAAAAAAAAAAAAAAAAAAAAATAACACCTGACATCTCATTTTAACAAATATATTTACCAAAATTACACAAAAATATCTTGAAATACAAAAGAGTAAATTTTTTCAATGCAATCGCCATTGGCTTCAACTACGGCCTCCAATCGCCTTCTAAATGTCTTGCAACTCTTCTGGACAGTCTCCGTGTTTAAGTTGGCGAATGCTGCCATAATCCTTGCTTTCAGTTGATCTTTGATGTTACAAGGAGTTTTGTTGGTCTCTCGCGCAACTGCGCCCCACACATAATAATCAAGGGGGTTGCAGTCTGGGGAATTAAGTGGCCAGGTGTAAGGGGTAATGTGGTCGCAGAAATTTTCTGCCAGCCATGACTGGGTTCTCCTGCTTGTGTGACAGAGTGCAAAACTACCTCCTCAAGACACTTGATGTAAGTCTCCGTGTTTAGTCTAGCGGAGTGAATTGCGCCATGATGCTATTTTTCTTACAGACGGTGCCCAACTTACCATACTATACTGTGCAGTCCAGAAAATCAAAAACAAGACGCCTCCGTGAAATTAAAATATAAAGCGTCGACAATTTACCAATCACACTGTGTGTGTGTGTGTGTGTGTGTGTGTGAGAGAGAGAGAGAGAGAGAGAGAGAGAGAGAGAGAGAGAGAGAGAGATCAAATATGGATCAGAATCCGACAGGATGATAAGATAAAGAATAACAGGAAAGGTATATCAATTTAACATGTTTCACTTTTATTAAAGCTTCATCAGACTGAGAGAAAATGGACAAACATTTTTCTCTCTCTCTCATATATATATATATATATATATATATATATATATATATAAAAGAAAGAGGTTGTAGTGGTTCCAACGAGAGAAAAGTATGTATATTAAAAAGAAGAGATGAGAGGTGCCGCAAACGTTTTTGGTTGTAATGTGGATTTTTTTACAAAAAATATTATGCTTTATTTTCCATAATTTTACTACACGGGTTTCTGGTCTCGCGACCGTCTTCAGGTAAAAAGCGGAGATTTCCACATATTATTAAAATAATTAATTTTTTCCTTATGTTTTTCAATGTTAAATCTTCTTGATATGAGACATTCTCTGTTTTTGTGTTAGTAATCCGAATGTCTTTCTTGAATTGGCAATGAAGAGTTCTGTGCGAAGGGTCATAAAACAATTAAGGTTGGTCCAAGAGAAATGATGAATTACTTATCGGCATTTTATCTTTTAATGTTTTAATGACCCCTGTGTGTTCTTAGATCTGTTTCCATTTTCGTGTGTTTCTGTCAGCATGCGTGTATATATGCGTGCGTATATTCCCCCTCCATACATATACTGTCTTACTACGAGGAATTAGTAAACTCATTTGTACACATACACACACACGTACTTCCTATGTTGTGTGGGGTTTTTGTGCGTGCTCATGAGTAGTTCCCTGATTTGTCAACATGCGTATATATATATATATATATATATATATATATATATATATATATATATATATATATATATATATATATATATTATATATATATATATATATATATATATATATATATATATATATATATATATATATATATATATATATATATATATATATATATATATATATATATATATTCCTGTCTCCGTATGTGAGTGTGCGTTCATATATATATAGAATTTGGGTACCTCAAATTGGTGAAATGGTTAGCAAGCTTGTCTCGTTAGAACAATTACAACTAGTAGTAGTGAGTTCGATCCTCACTGGCTACCCCATACTTTCGGCCTTGTACCACATCTAAGCTATGCTTGGAAAATCACTATAACCCGAGTTTTACGCTTACGCGATCTTCAGACGTCTTGAAATTTCAAGACGTCTGAAAATGACGTGTAACTTGGATTACGACTAGAGCCATCCTTTTATAGGAGTTAACGTTGTTAAGCGTTTGTTCTTCGGTCTAGGCTTCGAGCATTTTAATTTACTGGGTAGGGAAGTTTGTCTTAGGCCTTTTTCTCTTTGTTTTCTTCTTTTTTTTGTATTGTTGTTTTTATTCGAGACTTCATCTGGATAAGAGTTTTAGGTTTCAGCACGTTTAGTGCGGTAAAACATTCTTCAGTTTATCCATAGTAATTGAAAATTGTCTTTTTTATATTTAACGATGTACGCATTACTCGCACTAATCGAAAGATTCCTGTAATTTCATTCATTTTTGAATAAGTCTTAAAGGTTTCATTAATATATGACAATTATCTAATTTGCAATAATTTTCAAATCAATGTGTTTTCCGACGTAAAAGACGCTTAAATTTGGCGTACTAATTTATGGTCCTGTGTTGACGCTAGGAAAACAAAATTTTTAACCAAAATTTCGAAAGTTCTAAAAAGGATTAAAAAAAAATTTACATTAAAAAAATCCTTTGGTCTTTATAATAAAGAATTACGTGAAGTGGTTTAATGCTAAAAGCATCGTTGTTTATTTAAATTTAAATATGGGCAACGAACATGTATAACTTTGTCATTTAATGGATTAAAAATTATTTAAATTTTTTAATCTTAATATTGGGTTCGCAGAGATTTTAAGTTGAATTTCAAAGACAATATTCCGATATTGTTACAAAGACTTATTGGTAAAAACAAGAGACATTTTGTGTCTATTATATTTAATGATCTTTTCTTTTTCCAAATATACGAATATCATTTTGCAATGCCAAATGCATTTGATGAAAAATCGGAGAGACGAATTTGAATTTCAGTCGAGTTCATTATATTCACTTACGCGCATATAGCCTTGGGAAATATATCAATTCCTCTGCTCCCCTCATATATAGGTTAAATAGTAAGAAATATGCCTGGAAAAGTCATTGTTATTCTCAAAAGAAAAAAATTAATGTAATATTCACTAAAAAAAAGAATTATCCTTACAATCCATGTTTCGGCTTTAAATACCCTACAAAGTGTTGATAAGCCGCAAAAAACATATCAATACATATCGAAAAAGGCAATAATGCTGCAAAAGTTGAAATATTTCAGGTATTTACGGGATACGTTCTTTAAACGAAAGCCATAGTCGAAGATAGAAAAAGTTTGAAAGAGGTGATTTCCGCTGATAAAAAGAGCAACGAACAAACTGTTCTGTTGAGTTTAACGATTATCTGTTTTTATCTGAGCCCAACGGAATTGTTACAGTTTAAACCTTAGCTCAAAAGGTGGAATTTGAACTCTTTTAATGGTTCACCGTCATTCGTAGGAAATTATAAAGATGTCTAAACTTGGAAAATTACTTTCTTACGATTTCCCAAAAGGCCAGCTGTATATGTTTGCAATTCCCTGTGCTTTCGTGAACGCCTCTCATTTTTTTTAACATTATCGAATGCTGATGAAAGATGAATATTTTACAAGAAAATACAACGATAATGGCTTAGTAGAGATGAAGAAGTGAAAGTAATTTTTAATGAATAATATGAATAAAAATGAAACAATTGTTTTTGTTAATTTTTCCGGATTTAGTACTAAAATTAAATGAATTGTAATGTATCCTTAAATGTCATATCTATTCAGGATGTTGGCGGCTATTGACTTCTACAGCTTCTTTTTTGTTAGATATCTGTAAATAGCTATGATATATATGACTTTGATAGAGGACTGGTTCCTTGTTGCTTTTTACACTGTTTTGAATTCAGAATTGCCTTTCTTTTAGACACGGTGGAGTAATGGATAGCGACTCGGATTGAGGAATTGGAGAGCCAAGTTCGAATTCCAATCGAATCCATTACATTCACTTACATGCTAATACCCTTATGAAATGTATGAACCCTCTTCTTTTACTGGGTAATCGATTTGGTATTTAGTTCTCTTCCTGGGATTCTCTATGTCCATATACATTTTGGGTGTTTTTGGAACCAGGTGTTGGTTACTACCAGATCCTTCACTATGCACGCATATACGTCCAGCTGCTGCAATGTGTCCATAAAAATTTGGTCAAAAATGTTGTTTTCCTCCTTGACAACGCAAGGCCTCATGCAACAAGAATACTCAATTGGGAACTCAATTGGTCTGTTCTACCCAACCCGTAATATTCACTTGATCTTGTACTAATCGATAATTACCTTTCTCATTAATGGCATTTTCCTTCATAAAAACGCAAGGCCGTATACCGAAAGGATAACACAGGAAAAAAGTTTGGAACTCGGTTGGTCTGTTCTATCCCACCCTCCATATTCACGACCTTGCACCAACCGATTATTATCTTTTTTCGGTCGCTGAAAAATGCTTTGATCGTGAAAACTTTCTGTAATGGAAACCAGATTCAAGAGTTGGTTCAAAACTTTTCGCATGAAAATCCGCGGAATTCTACTCAAAAGCTATCGAAGAGCATGATAAGCGACAACAGATCGATGCAAAAAATGAATGTGATTGTACTTTTTTTATTGAACAATAAAATTAATGCAAAACGGAAATTATTTATGACTCAACCTAATAGCTAGGCGGGAGGTTGCGTTGATAGGAAAGTTTTCATAAACACAACAAAAGTACGGATGCTCGTTCGAATAGTTAACAGAATAATAATAGTCATTCATTTCAAATTATCAAACATTATACGTAAGACTGGAGAATGCATCGGCTTTACCCAGAAGAGTACGGATATAATACTATGAGTACAATAAGTTGGAGTAATGGATAGCGTCTCGGATTGAGGAATCGGAGAGCCGAGTTCGAATTCCAGTCGATTCTATTGCATTCACTTACGTGATAATACTCTTAGGAAAGGTATGAACCCTCTTCTTCTCCTCTCAGTTATGGGTAAAGTTCTAAAGCCTTGGATGACAACTGGTCTATCGCAGAAAGAAATAAAAAATCTGCCTCGTGAGTCATGTATCGAAAGATACATGATCGCTTAAGCGTGTATCATGCATAGCACACAACTGACAGTTACTCAGGTATTTACGGGATACCTTCTTTAAATGAAAGCCATAGTCGCAGACAGAAAAAGTTTGAAAGAGGTGATTTCCGCTGAAAAAAAGAGCAACGAACAAATTAAAAAAAAGAAAGGCAAAAAAAAAAAAAGCTTATCTATGATGATTAAAAGAAATCGATTTAGTTTTGAAATATGTTCTCTAATGAAAACCAAATTCAACATTTCATCGAAAACTTTCACATCCAGACATTCGGAGTTTTACTCCAAATATATCGAAGAACTGCCTGATCCGCGGCAACAAGTCGTTGCAAATAATGGTGAATATATATATCTGGATAAAATGTAATTGTGCTTTAATTTCAGACGGATAATATAAATTATTTATGACTGAACCTAATGTATAAGAGAAGTCGTTGTCTTTTAATTTTTTTTTTTTTTTTACTCGGGCTTGTTTCACCGATGACCAGTTGGCATTAGAAAAAGAATTTTACTTCGCAAGAACCACATCTATATTAGAAAAACCAAATAGGATTCTCGTAGGGATCTAAGAGCCCCTTCTGTTTGCCTTGGGGTTCTTGTTAGGCTGCAGAGGCGGATATGCAATATAATTGGCCTTGCTCTGGCATCTCGTCTACAGACACTTTCTCACAGACGTGCCGTCGCCTCTCTCTGTCTGTTTTACAAATACTTTCATGGCAATTGCTCCGAGGTGCTGCATTCGCTGGTTCCCAGACTTTATGAGTTCAAGCGCCCTACGTGGCTGGCATCCCGCTCTCACCCTTACACTGTCGAAACTCCTAAATGTAGCCGTCTCTTCTACACTAATAGCTATATGTCTCGCACCTCTCGCCTGTGGAACTCCCTTCCCTATTCCAGTTTATAATCTCCAACTATTCAAATGGAATGGCAATCGACATCTCCAGTTGCCTTGATCTATCCACTACCCTTCTCCCCATCCTTTCTTCTACCACTTCTATCTGATCTTCTGTAACCCCTTGCGTCCTAGTGGCTTCTTAAAAAAAAATCATTCGCCGTAAACATTTTAACCGTAGGAAAACTCGCCTCAGGAATTTTCGTCGTAGAAAACTTTGCCTTATAGGATTTTTGCCGTAAGACAATTTTGCCTCATTTTTTTTAATATGTGCGAAGTGCCTTGTTTTCAAGTATATCTGGCTCAAACTAATGTTACTTCGATTTAAACATTTTAATAAGCGAAATTATACTAAGATGCACCCAAATTTGTGGAAACTAATTGCGTATTTGAAGAAGGAAGAGACATTAACAAAAAAGAAAAAGTGTAATTTAGATCGAGGAGATGCAGTAGAAATGAAGAATATATATATTGATATCAATGCAAGACTTCAGCGGAAAATGCTTCATTACAGGCCAACACAAAAACACATTATTTACGAATCATTGCTTGAAATTTGCACACAATTTAAATTATTTCTTTATTAATTTGATATATTATTACTTTTATCTTTTAAATAAATGTTTACTTTTTAATTTCTTTTCTGATGGTTGATCTTGTAAAAAAAGACATCCATATATACGTGATAACAGGGTATTTCGCATATTAAACTGAACATTACTCCAAAAGGGACGTTCAAGATAAGGGTATCGAAAAAAAAAAAGAAAAAACGACGAAATTATCTCACGGCAAAAATCCTATACGGCGAAGTTCCTATGGCTAAAATTCTCGAGGCGAGTTTTCTCACGGCAAAAATATTTACGGCGAATATTTCGGATACGTTCTTGTAAAGCGTTTGAACGTTATATCTGCGGTGAGATCTTCACGGTATTATTCATTTAGAATTCTTAAAACGCAACGAAACACTAAATGCACCTTTATACGTCCAGCAGCTGCAACCTGTCCATACAAAATTGATCGAAAAATGTCTTGCAATCGTCAATAGGAAAAATGTTTTTTTTTTCCCTCTATGACAACGCAAGGCTGTATGCTGTGGAGAGCCCTAACTATCCATGCCGGGAAAAGAAACGACGCCGAGAGAGAGTTCATAATCATCATCATCATCCTTCAACTTCCCTATGGTTGGTCGGAACGCCATTGACAATCCCTTTCCACACTGTTCAGTACTATATTGCTGTACACAGATCTTCAAATGTCCAACCCCAAGTCCCGAGCTATGGTGTCTGGGAAAGTCACTTTTTGGGAGAAGACACTTCCAGAAAGATACTATAGGAGTAAAGAGGAGACAATTTCCCTGTCCGCTCGGTGGTAGTGCCCGGCAAACTGTGATCGTTTTTGTTTAAGCTTAAGAGAGATTGATCTCAGTTTTCTGTAAATTGTGCTAAGTGTTGCATAGGATCTCCAAATTATGTTCTGGATTTTTCTATCCAGTAATCTTTCAAGACGAACAGATAATTTCCAAGTTTCTGAACCATACATAAAATAAAAATAAAATAGCAGTGTAGATCTTACTTATTATAAAATGCAGATTGTGTGTGTGTGTGTGTGTGTGTGTGTGTGTGTGTGTGTGTGTGTGTGTGTGTGTGTGTGCGTTTATATATTGGATCGTACATTTTTCAACTGATTTCAACAAAACTTCACAGGACTACGTAAAATTACCTTGCGGGGGTTCTGACAGCGCCAAAAATTGGAAAAACACAATTGTTTTTGCACGAAATCAATTTGAAAACACGATTAAGAGGCATCGCTGTCGAGAATGAAAGGGGGACAACTCATATCGAGTTATACTTATTATAAAACCCAGATTGTGTGTGTGTGTGTGTGTGTGTTCGTTTATATATGGGATCGGATTTCCTACATTTCTCAACCGATTTCAACAAAACTTCACTTTTTTTTGGGCAGGTAGTGTTTCTTATTGTCTTGCACACTTTTTTCTTTATTTTTACATTCAGAATGCTTTAAAAATTCCATTTACAAGACAATTGTTTATAATAAAATTCTATTCAATCGGTAGACTCATAACGATTGAAAACAATGTTTTTGTTTGAGTTTGGGTCAAATTGGTCAAATTCGTAAAAAAAAAAAAAATAAATAAATAAAATAAAACTAATTAAGACATGCGTGTCCGTCAACTTTAAATAATAATCTTTTTCAATTTTATTTTTCAGTCTTTATGATGGTCGATACTTGATATATCTCTTACTGTTACATCCCCGGGCGTTGCCCGGGGATGTAACAGTAAGAGATATATGTAACTGCTGTCATTAATAAATAAAGGATAATATATGTAACTGCTAGTCATTAATAAATAAAGGATAGGGAATACGTGTCCTGATTTTATCAAAGTTGCATTCTTTAACGTCAAGTCACACTGCTAATTTAACGAACGCAGAATGTAAACAATTTAACCAAAAACGTTTCTTTTCGAACATTCAATTTGAAAAAAATGGTATCTTTTTACAAAGCGAGAAGTAAGGACTAAATATCAATTTCATTGCAAGAAAACAATGTAAAAATAAAAAAAATAACACTCCCACATGCAAATTACATATTGGATATATCAAAATCTAATAAGTTCGACAATTTAAATATCTAGTAAGTGTTTTAACAGAGGTCGGAAAGTGTAACACTTTAATCCGAATGCACATTGGGATATCGAATGGGCTTTCCAAAAGCTAAGCAGAGTATTAAAAAACTGAAAAATTTTGTTTCGTTTTTTCGTTAGAAAGAAAAGAGTAGTGAACTCTTACGTAATATAAGTACTATATGGTAGTGAATGCTGGACAATCTCCTCACAGATGAAGAAAAGACTTGAAGCAAAAGAAATGTGGTTCTGCAGAAGGATGCTGAGAATACCATGGAACGAACATGTGAGCGACGACAAAGTTTTAGAGCAAATGAAAACAAAAAGGATATTTATATTAAACATGAGAAAGAGAAAATTGAATTTTTCTCGGGTACATGAGGAAATAGAGCTTGGAAAATCTGATACTCACAAGACAGATTGACGGCAAGAGGGACAGAGGAAAACAGTGCATAACATACTTAGTATGTTTGAGTAAATGAATAACGGAACAAATTTTAGGAAAAATAACAAAGACCAAATTTATTAAGAGCTCCAAAGGACCGGAAATTGTGGAGAGCCATGAGCGTTAGAAGAAGATAAAAGAAAAAGAAATAAATGTACTACTGGAGAGGGGTGAGGACAGAAGTGCTAATTGTAGCGCTTATTTCTACAAATAGTGAGAAAAAAAATTTAAAAAAAGATAAAAAGTTTCAGAAAAGCAGACAAGTGGTTTAGCTAAAGCACCGGGAGGTGTTTGTCTCTTTACGGAAAGCATATAATTAACATATAATTAACATATAATTAACATATTTGGAGTTTCTTAGTCGACATTATCAGAAGTTTATAATGGCGTTGATAAGAGAAGCGAAAACAAAGTTTAAAATCGACTCATGAATCGAAGTGTGGCTGCATGCGGGACCGGCGCGTCTTACCCTGAAACCACCGACGGAGGGGTGGCGTTTTTTTTTGGGGGGGGTCCCCCGTTGAGACCTCTGTCATTTTTTTCCGGCGCTGTTTTATGGCCTTACGCCATTTTTTAAAAAATTATTTTTAAACTGACGTTACATTATCAGTCATCAACTAATAACAAACATCATGTGTCTGTGTATTACGCAGGAACACCCAGCGAGGTTCGAGCCCTAGTTTCAGCAGCGTTATTTCTTTTAATTTTTTTTTACTTTTTTTTCCACCTAAACCTAAGTTATATTGTCAATCATCAACTACAAGAATCGACATGGCCAGTGCTTACTACCCCGAAACTCTCAACCGTGTGGGGTCCTCATGCCTACTGGAGAGGGGTGTGGGCAGAAGTGCTCATTGTAGCGCTTATTTCTTTAAGTTGTAATTTTATTTCTGAACAGTTCTTTTAAATCAATTAAGAGGATAAAAATTCTCGGAAAAATCACTTTTTATCATCCACTAAAGAGGATTTTTTTTTTTTACCAAAAGTAATACTAACCAGAAATCCACGGCTAGTAATTAGAATAAATTTTCTAGTCCCTATTTTTTTACATTTCTTTTGCTTTGAATATACGCTCCTTTAGCGCTAGAGGGCGTCGTCAGTGATGTTCTAGAAAAGGATCATTGGACAGTTTCGGGTCTTTCAAACATCATACTGACCTCACCAAATCGACCCTTTCAGAGCTGATCAGACTCTGAAACGCCCTCTAAGAATAATGCTTGTTTGTGCTGACTTTTATAAGAATACCCCGTAATCTCACATTTGATTGAGATTGACCAACAACCAATCACAACGGTGCGAGATCTATTTAAGCCGTTTACGGGTAATTTTTTACTTTTTTTTTTTTTTTTTGGTGGACACCCCCTCATCGGATGCTTAGAAGGTAATTATGATTTTCCGTTGTTTACCCACTTCCCCACGTTTCATTTCACCAGCAATACTTACTATATACAGAGATAAGAAAATACAACCATTGAAATTAATAAATAGAATACAGCGAATCAAGCCGAAAGTGCTTATAAATAAAACCGTTTTAAAACTTTACGAATAATAATATATGTATAAGAAATAAATAAATTACAGTGAGTTAAAACCGAGAGATCTTATAAATTACATAAGACATCTAAGACATGTTGACGAAAAAAAAAAAAAAAAAAAAGAATGAAATGGAAATAAACAATTGGAGCGAGTTAACCCAAGAGGGCTTAAAAAAAAAAAAAAAAAAATATATATATATATATATATGTCATAATGAAACGTTTAAAACATATAGACGAGTAAAAGGAAAAAAAAAAAAAAAACGATAATAATCTCGTTTATGCGATTAAAATGAATAAATACAGCGAATAGAAAAGATAATCTAGAAAGATAAAACAAAGAAAATTAAATACATAAATTTTTTTCCCAAAATATGAAGTAATATTTTTAAAACAAATTTTGAAAACAATCCCGTTTGTGTTGTGTTGGAATCTTTGTAAAACTTTTTTTTCAGCTGAAATGCGTTGACGATTAATCTTTATGGAAATGTAAAAAAATTGCAACTTAAACATTTTTTTCGAGTAAAATTTAGTCATTAAAATATTGGTGGTTATTACAAAAAGAATAACATTTTCTCAGAATTTTTAAAAATAAAACCTATTCATTATAAAAGTAAATAATGAATATGTACAGAAATTTTCATTTAAATTGGTTAATTCTCTGAATTTTGGTAATTTAAAAAAAGCGTTGTCCCCCACTACATATTCCTTCGATGGTTTGTGGCAAACTTTGAAATCGACAAACTTTGAAATCGACATGCAGTAGAGAGAGTGGGAGGCCGTATAGAAGTTTCGTAGGGCGGGGGGGGTACCCTAGCGTCAGCCCTGGATGCATGCAAAAAGCAATAATTTAGATAATTACGTACATGTAATCAAAGGGGGTGGGAACAGAAAATCCCGTATGACCCGAGCAGCATTCTGATAGAGACACATAAAATAAAAATGTATTCTTCGCAATGTATTCTTGCCAGCAAATGCTACACAGAAACGTTATTTTGCTTACGGTTAAATTACGCTGAAGCACCAGTTTTCGTTTGATCATCAGAGTTCAGTTCAAGTCCAGCCAATATTTATATGGGGAGCAACTTGGGAACACCGAATACTGTCAAGCAAAAACCGGCTATAAAACCGGTTATCATGAGGCTAGCACCTTCACTCTGTGAAAATTTACCTGCGATGGAAATTACAACAGAAAGGCTTGCTGTTTTGAGGTCTGTAGCCCGATACTCCCCTGGACCAAAGGAGGAAGAGGAAACGTTATTTTAGTGGATACGACTTGGTTTGTTTGAGAAGAGACCCTGTTTTTATTTTGTCTTTTTTTTTTCTTAAGACAGTTTAAATTACGTCTATCGGCATACGCATTCGAGAAAATTAATGAAGTCAAGCATTGACTCCAGCAGCGTCCGAACTTGTGTCCTTCTTTAAAGGTGTACATTAGACCGCTCGTCCACAGAGAGCACGACTAATCAGACGGTGGATTCCCCCACAAAAAGGAGACGCACATTCGAACCTTGTTGGCGAGCACATTGTTGTTTATTAAGCCTCTCGAATGCGCAAATTTAAAAAACAAAAACAAAAAGAAACAAAAACAGGGTGTCGACTCAAACATGTTATATCCATTAAAATGACGTATAGAGAAATAATGCCAGATTAAAAATAAGTGCCATTAATCCCTTAGAAATTACTATATAGAGAGGGTGTGATGGGTAAATTGTCACCATTTTATACTTTTAATTTTGCGCAACGTCGAGCTTGGGAATACCAGGTGCTATAAGAATGGATGTGTGGGTGTGTTGTAATGGATAATGGCTCGCAATTGTTAATCAGAGAGACGAGTTCCAATTCCGGTCGAGTTAAAACGGCTGAAACGTCGTGAATATGACAATAAAGATGAGGACAACAGTCCGAATAATGTAAATAGTGTTACAATGCCACATCTCAGAAATATAGACATATCCTGAATAAAACCGGAGCGTACAACGACAGAAACGTCGTAAATGTGACAATAAAAATGAGGACAACAGTCCGAACAATGTAAATAGTGTAAATATAGAAATATAAACAGATGTTAGGATATATTATTTATTAATTATAATTATTTTAAAGGAAAATATAATTTACTTTAAATTCTAATAAATTCATTTTTTTAGAAACAAGATAATGAGACTGTCAATAAAAAACAATCTTTCAGTCAAATATAGTTTAATACACAAAGTACGATTTTTACGAATGAAACGAAAATGTACCAATATTATTATTATGTAACAAGCAATGTTTATTATTTACAACTGGTATAATTAAACCACTTTCACTGTTACATTATTATAGTATTGTTGCGCGGATGTTCTGGCCGTTTGTGGAAAAACAGGAAATTGTTATTTACTGGAAATAAATGACTATGAAGATACTGGTGGCGATTTGTCATGGGCGTCGCCATTTTGGTTTCTATCAGATGCTCTGAAATACAGACTAAACTAAAAATAAACACGATCCCTTTTAGAAACAAACAACTTGCATACGGATAGAGAACGAGTTTACCGAATGCACAAAAATAGAATAACAATGTTGTGGTTTTACACCGAATTTATTTAACCTGTTTCGCCAATGTCGATTCTCAGAAGACTAGAAGGCCTAATCATTTTTATTAGTAGTACAGTGAACTACCGCTACAACATCTTCTAACCAGATGACACCGTGAGGATAGTAGATCCAGAAAGAAAAGAACGATTAGACAAGGTATTTTTTACAATAATGTTCACACTGTACAAGGCCCAGGAGCCACTCGAGGTAGTTGGTTAGAGAGTAAGAGATACTATTTATACGGATATGTAGGAAGATAACGATTAACCTTAAACTTGAACAGGTTAAGATTGTAGTGATCGGATAAGCATCCTCCTGGGAGTCGGTTCCACAAAGCAGCAGTTCGTGGGTAGAAGCTGCTCGAGTTGAACTTACAACTCTCCAGTGGAACACAAAGGGAATGAAGGTGGTTCACCACAATGTGCGTGAGAAGGCGGGTCGTAGCCGTGAAGGTTAGAACTGGTGGAACTAAGTTCGTCTATCGAGGAAAAGCAGGAGGAAAAGAATAACCATTAACTTTAAGAAGACAGAATGCATGGTTCTTAATAAAACAGACAACCCAATTTTAAGTATCAAAGTTAGCACTTTCACAGTTACATTGTTATAGCATTGCTGCATGGCTGTGCTGGCAGTTTTGGGTGAAAAAGGAAAATTGCCATTTACTAGAATAACGATAGACGCTGACAATGATTTCACATGGGCGCTGTCATTTTGATTTCGAGCTGCAGTTACAGGCTAAGCTAAACAACACTCCAACACAGAATATAATAAAAATACTTTACAAAACAAGTCATATTGTAAACTACTATATGTCTATACTGGCATGAAAATAGCACTAAGCGCTAGTTAGTTTATAACATAAATGCTAAAGATAGATATTTCATGGTGTCTTGAAAAGGTGTATACATTTAGCACTTTTACCATTGTATTGTTATAGAATTGTTTCCTGGCTGTGCTGGACCATTTTGGGGGAATAGGAAATTGGCATTTACTCGAAATAAATGACTACAAAAATGATGATGGCAATTTCTCATGGGTGCAACCATTTTGGCTCCAAGTGGATATTCTGCAGTAGAGACAATGAAAGCCCAACACATTAAAAATCCATCACAAAACAAGCTATATGGTACACTTCATGGGTTTGAAAATTGCACTAAGAACGAGTTAGTTTATAGCACAAATGCTAGGGACAGACATTTCAAGGTGATTGGAATATATCACAACAGTGCCTACAACATCCAATATAATAAAAATACATCACAAAAGAGGGCATATTGTACACTACTATATGTCTATGCTGGTTTGAAAATATCACTAAGCGCTAGTTAGTTTATAACACAAATACTAAACACAGATATTTAATGGTGTCTTGAAAAGGTCTATATACGTCAACAGCAGGTGATGTAAGTTTCGTTAAGACGTATAAGTATGTCCACAGCAGCGGAAGAGTTGGAAAATATTTTCTCGGGACTTATATTAGATCTTGATCTGGAGATGAGGGTTAGTGGAATTCCAACCCCAACAGCTAAAAACAAACAAGAGCGAATTAACTCCTCAAAGTCAACGCTCATCTACTCCCCACTAAAGGTTAAATAACTTCACCAACCCACAGTTGGTCAAGCGTAGTGAGTATGGCTTCACCACTGAAAACTTGTTATAGAACTCGGGGACGACCAAAGGCAAGATGGCGCGACAATCTGACCTGATACCCTCGGCCCCACATAGTCTAGTATGACCAAAGATAGGCAGTGGTCGAGGTCAACCAGAGAGGAGTTTCTCCAACGGGAGTGAGCATGCTTTGTAATTGGATTTGGATATATTAGGCTGAAAGTGTCAGTACTCAGAGTAAATACGTAAAACTATTAAAATAGATGTTTTCCAAAAACTAAGCAAAGTATTAAGAGATAGAAAAACTTCGTTCCAAAGAAAGAAAACAGCACTGAACTGTTACTTGATATTTCTCCTATTGTATGGCAGTGAATGCTGGGTAATTTCCTCAAAGATGAAGAGATTTGAAGCAACAAAATACTGAGGTTACCACAGACCGAACATATGAGCAACGACGAAGTTTTAGAGAAAATGGCAACCAAAAAGAAAGCTTATACTTAACATCAGGAAGAGACAGATGAAATTTCTGGGGCGTATAATGAGGAAGGAGGGCTTGGAAAATCTGTTACTCACAAGACAGATTGAAGGCAAGATGGACAAAAGAAAAAACGTATAATTTACTTGACGAGCTTTTGAAAATGGATGGCAGAACAAGATTTAGAAATAAAGAAAAAAAAAAAAAGAATTTATTTAGAGTTGCAAGGAACAGGAAATTGTGGAGAGCCATGATCACCTACGTCCTGAGGTGACACAGCAGATAAAGAAGATGATAAGTTGGGAATTTTTTTCCTGGGTATAACTATTTTCCTCTATGTTGGATAATCCCCCACCCCACCCCGGCACTTACCTAACCCAGCTTTTAAATTTCAGTCCAATGCTCTAATTACGGGACTGTATGATGAGTCAAACATTTTCTGTCAGTTGACATTTGTCGTACAGTACCTTCTACATGGAACACTTGCCGCTATAATAAGTTGAGAAATTTATGAAAGTGTCAGTTTATAATTTAAGGAAAGAAGGAAATAATGGGAAATAAGTTTAAGGTGCAGATGGTGTGTATTAAAATACATTGAGTGGAATAAGAACCACTGAATTTTTTTTTTTAATCCGAAAATAAGACTTACCGTTTTTCTCCATTAAAATGAACTTCAGCTACGAGCGAATAGTGAAAAAGGAAAAAGTTCTCTATTCAGTCAAGCGCTTTGTTCTATTTTACGATCTACCGGACAAGGTAGTGACTCAGTTGGATTTCTTTATTTCTTTTTTCTTTCTTTCTTTTAATCAGTTCAAATAGTTTCGACTTGTTTATTTACTTTCATTTTGTTACCCACGCTTAAAAATTTGTGCTTTTGTATGTTCTTCTATTTCCACGTAAAATGAAAAATTCTTGTTTGCATTTCAAGTACAACACGTACCGTGAGATTCTACATTTTGAAGAAGGAAATATTATTACTAACAATAACCAAATAAAAAGGATACTGTACAATTTATATTAGCAGTATAACCTGTCTTTGACCGAGTGTTTCATTACTGGGAATTTTTGCCATTCAATTGGAGCAGTTTAAGTTTAAAGTAAGCCCACCCGAAAATCAATATTAGTAACAACAACTGGGTGCAATCGAGGCACATCCCCAAATGGGGGGGTAACAATTTGAATAAGCAGTGGACCTGTAAAGTGCCGTTTTTGCGTTCTCAATCTTGCAAGGAAGGAACCTCTTCCATGGACCGTCATAATAATAATATACGATAATTTTTATTTATAATATATTTTTTTTTATAATTCTAATAATTGCGTTAGATTTCAAAAATTGATTGTACGCTGTTTTTTTACAGATATTAAATTTTGCCTTTGATTTTTGCGCAAAGTGTTTTTTTCGATTTTTCACCTTCAAGGTTGTAATTTTTTCCAGTCAATTTGGACTCAAAAGCGGCACTGAAGAATTATCTATCAAACAAAAAAAAAATTAATCGAAATCGGATGAAAACTAGAAACGCATAAACAACATCCGATCACACACACACACACACACACATACACACACACACACACACACACACATACATACATACATACATACATACATACATACATACATACACATTTTGAGAATTATAAATATAGATAACACTTAACCCGTAAAGATTTTACGGTTTTCCTATTTGAAATTTTTGATTAATAATTCTTCAGTTAATGATTGAATAAACTCATAGCGAATTCTACAATAAACAATAAAATTATTTTAAAACTTCCCCTACCCCATCGTTAAATATTTCAGCATTTTTTTTTTTTTTTTTTTTTTACAATAAGGTTCAGCCTGTACAATGCCTGGAGGCAACTCTAAGTAGAGGGTTACGATAAGGGGTAGTTTATATGGATAGAAAGGGAAGATAACCTGTTCAAGTCTAGAGTTAACCGTTAAGATTGTGGTGATCAGGGAAACATCCTCTTGGGAGTGTGTTCCACATGGCAGTGGTTCGCGGGAAGTAGCTGTTCGGAATTTTGAAAGAATGTGGATGGTTTGCTGCTATGGAAGCGGCATGATAGGTCCTAACCATGAAAGTTAGACCTGGCAGAACCAAGGAATGTAGTCCCTCCGACCACTTTCCGTGGAAGTAGCGATAGAGCAGTGAAAGATTCGCCACATCCATCCTGTGAGAGAGAGAGAGAGAGAGAGAGAGAGAGAGAGGGTGGAGGGTTGAAAATAATCCGTCTACAACAAGGACTCAGAGACATTCGGAGAGCCGAGTTCGAATTACAGTCGAATCCATTACATTCATTTACGTGCTAACACCATTGGGAAAGGTATGAATCCTCTTCTCCCCCCCCAGCTATGGGTAAATAGCCGAGTCCTATAGCCTTGGATGGTAACTGGTCTACCACAGAAAAAAATGGCAACCTACTGTGGGAAAAATCTGCCTTGCCAGTCATGTATCGAAAGATACATGATCGCCTAAGCGTGTATCACGCATGGCACATAACTGATCTATCTCGGACTGTTTACATCTATTCATCTATCTATCACAGTCTGCTGATATCTATCTATCTATCTATCTAATCCATTACATTCACTTACGTGCTAACACCCTTGGGAAAGGTATGAATACTCGTCTTCTCCTATGGGTAAATAGCAGGACCGACCGAGTTCTATAGCCTTGGGTGGCAACTAGTCTACTGCAGAAAGAAATGGCAACCTACTGTGGGAAAAACCCTGCCTTGCCAGTCATGTATCGAAAGATACATGATCGCCTAAGCGTGTATCACGCATGGCACATAACTGATCTATCTATCTCGGACTGTTTACATCTATGCATCAATCGATCACAGTCTGCTGATATCTATCTATCTATCTATCTAATCCATTACATTCACTTATGTGCTAACACCCTTGGGAAAGGTATGAATCCTCGTCTTCTCCCCCCAGCTATGGGTAAATAGCAGGACCGACCGAGTTCTATAGCCTTGGGTGGCAACTGGTTTACCACAGAAAGAAATGGCAACCTACTGTAGGAAAAATCTGCCTTGCCAGTCATGTATCGAAAGATACATGATCGCCTAAGCGTGTATCACACATGGCACATAACTGATCTATCTATCTCGGACTGTTTACATCTATTCATCTATATATCACAGTCTGCTGCTATCTATCTATCTATCTATCTATCTATCTATCTAATCCATTACATTCACTTATGTGCTAACACCCTTGGGAAGGGTATGAATCCTAGTCTTCTCCCCCCAGCTATGGGTAAATAGCAGGACCGACCGAGTTCTATAGCCTTGGGTGGCAACTGGTTTACCGCAGAAAGAAATGGCAACCTACTGTAGGAAAAATCTGCCTTGCCAGTCATGTATCGAAAGATACATGATCGCCTAAGCGTGTATCACGCATGGCACATAACTGACTGCATTTTTAGTTTGACCTGGCTGTTATGAAGGTAGAGAATAACATGAGGAGTCAGGTACTTACTAGAGCGGTCCAGAGTTCGATCATTTTACCTGCATCTTTAGTGTTGGATCGTATAAAAGATTTCCACTTGAGGTCAGGTGTGAGTTTCAGGCCCAATATTCTCTCAAGGCACGGTGCCGCCTTGACGAGTCATCTGTCCCTCGTGACTGGTGGTGATGGAATATAATTAGTTTGGTTTTCGAGGTATTGAATGTAACCAGCGAGGTTTTTTTTTCCACCCACTGGAATGTTAGATCGGAAGAGATTAACTGCCAATCCCTGATCGTCAAGAGTTTTAGAGGTGCGCCCGTATATCGTCGTATCATCGACTTTGATTTTTACAAATGATCTGAGTATATTCTTAGGTAGATCATTTATGTAAACCAGAAAGAGGGCACAATTTTAAGAAAATATTGCAATAACAATCATAAATATGAATGCTGGTTTTTTATTTTAAAAAGTAAAGAGTTACAAATAAAAAAAAATGAAATTAACAATTTTTTCTACTTCATTGAAACAGACGTTAAACACTTCTATCTTCTATCTTCACGTCTTTCATTTTTCTCAATACGTAGCGTCTTTGATATGCCTTTTGTCTTCTCACGTGATCAAAACGGAATAGTCCATTATTTATGAGGTACTATCAGACTACGTTAAGCACTTCTTTCTTTCTTTCTTTCTTTCTTCACTGAAACCTAATAGTATCTGATATGTATTATATGGGCAGAATACAGCGGCCTCTCATTTTGAGGGTTGGACGGGCCCTACTAATATCAGTTATGTTTAGTTCACCTTGTGTCTATGTTTAGTTTGTCCTTGGAGTTCATTCCCTCTCCTCTCATTTTTCATCATAGAATTGTAAATATAATTATCATCATTAAAATTTTTATTGCATTGGGCGCGTTTTGTAGGTTCCCCTTGAGAGGATGCGGTATTATGGTGTATGAAGGATTGATTGGTGATGGACGAGTTTTTGTGGTGAATGGGCAAATTGTAACGAGTGAATGGGTCTTGAATAGGATTAGATAAGTATAAGATAGTGAAGACCAGCCTCAAACCCTCCCCTTTTTCGAACTTGTGCCACAATTGTATTTTGTATACAATAAATAACAGTATCTGATATGTATTTTGTTTTTCTACGAGTTAAAAACAAAATAGTCCATTATTTATGAGGTTATTAGCAGAAAACTTTAAATAGTTCTACCTTTCTTACTTTCATTTTCTCATTGAAACCAAGTAACGTCATTGATATGTATTTTGTTTTCTCATGCTATCAAAACGGAATAGTCCATTATTTATGAGGTATTGGCAGGGTGTTATACCCTGCCAATACCTCATAAATAATGGTCATGCTAACTAAAGAACTAGCAAAGGGTGGGACAAGCACAGTTATTATATGACACATTTTACTCAGTTTTATGAAACTATAAACATACGAGTGCCGGAAAAATCGAGATGTTCTAAAAAAGTAACATAACCCGTCAGGACATATATGATCATGACTCACAACAGCATCCTTTTCTTTATTATTTGTGAATTGCCATGTCCTCTTGGGAAAGATAGTATAATGGTTTTCTTTTGCTTTCTCTCGATCTACAGTACGTTCACCAAAAGTATGGCGAAGCATTTAGAGGAACTCGGTATCAGTCTTCCTACTTTGATAACAAGCGGAAGTGTCAGTTTGATCAAAGCTGAAATCGAAAGGACAGCCCGGAATTGGAGTACAACAGGATAAGTAAGTATTAGTCATAAAGCCAGTATGTCTATCCATCCCCAGTCTCGACAGAGCAAAACAAAAAACAAAAAAAAAACAACCCATTCCCTAAGAACTAAGAAAAACAATGACCAAAAAAACTGTTGTAGAGTAGCTGCACCCCCCCACAAGATGAACTGGTCTAAGTCTATGTAAACGTCTCTCTCTCTCTCTCTCTCTCTCTCTCTCTCTCTCTCTCTCTCTCTCTCTAAGCGAAAGGAATTAATGATTAATCGTCACTCTGTCGACTTCGGCATAGCCCCAGATGGGGCCAGCCGAAGGGTAGAGTCTCGCCTGGGGAGATAGACAGCTACCCGAACCCCTGTATACGGAATCTACGGGTAATTTTTGCCGAGCCTTACGGGCTCGGAACGACTCACGTAAAAAAAAATCCGGCCTTGTGTCACATCTCGCCTTGTAGGGAGGTCTCGTGTAAATACCGAGGACAACGATTAATCGATACTCTCATCTGAATTCCTCTCCGCCTGAAGGCGGAGAGGAACTCAGATGAGGCTATGCCTACGGACAGTCTCGTCTAGGGAGGTAGACAGCCACGAAACCCCGTGTATGCAGGGTCTACAGAAAAATTTTGTCCGATCATACGCGCTCGGAAAGCTCCACGTATAAACCCTACTTTGTGCCACATCCCGACTTGTGGGGAGGTTTCGGATAAATACAGAGGTGTTAACGATTAACTGTTCCTTACATTAGTCTATGTTCTCAACCGTGTACCATATTCTTCGGAATAAACTACTTCTTATTTTCTATATGTTTGTCAACCTTTTCTATTTACGACGCAAAAAGCAAAGATATTGAGCCGAAGAAAAAATTGGTTTATAATTAAAAAGGAAAAGGAAACACATTTAGTCGATAATCATATGGAAATACGTCGACTGAATTCAGCTTCCCCTTTCCTCCGCCGAATGTTTAACGAATAAAATGGCTGAACTTCGGGTTCCGTTTTCAACATCCTTGTTATGAGATGGGGATTAGTGTTTATTTGGGTTTTACCAGAGATCGCTGGCTACAAAACGTCTCTTTCCAAATATCCCTGATGGAAATATTATCTCAGTTGTTCATGGTCAATTTTTTTAATCGTGTTCACCCCCAGGTAAGTCAATAAATCCATTGGGGCACAAGAGGTTACAGGGAGTGGGAGATTTAGAAAGAGGAACAATTGCTAGGGAGCGAGAACAGATGGAGAGTAATCAGGAGGACAGTAGATAGCGATTGACGTTGCATCTAAATTACTGCAGATTAAAGTTTGTTTAAAAATATGGAGCATTATCATGAAAGTATTTATAGAAAAGGCAAAGGGAGCCAACCTTACGGTGGTTGGAAAGTAACTGAAATCGAGACGTCACACCAGGGTCAATAATATTGCTGATTTTTCTTTGGATTTTATCAAGGAGGGCTAGATAAATAGCAGGGGCACTGGACCATATGTGACAGTTGTATTCTAAGCATGGACGAATGGCAGACTTATAGATATGAGAGATAGATTCTGGAGATAAAAATCGTCTAGCACGACAAGGTGAACTAAACTTCCTAGTTGTTGATCTAGCAATAGATTCAATATAGTTTTTCCATTTCATGCCAAGAACGTTAGCTCAAGAAGGCGCAGCCAGTCACTCTCCGGGAAATTAGCATCAGATATGTACATGGAAAGCAGAGAGGATTCTCTCAGATGCTTAATAGAAAGAAATTTAGTTTTGGATGCGTTAAAATTAACAAGTCTCTCCTTGCCCCAGTTAACAACAGACAGAAGGTCGTTTTGGATATCAGCTGCCTTTTTGAGCTTATCAAACCGATCAGACTTACTATCGAGACAGAAGTAAATGGTTGTGTCATCAGTGTAGAATCTAAGTTGAGAGATCATTCCATCGGGAAGATCATTAATGAAAATCAAAGACAAAGTAGGACCAAGGATGGAGCCCCAGGGGTCATCTGCATTAGTACAAAAGGTACTAGAAGAGTGGCCGTTCAGGATTACTTTCATTTCACGATTCGAAAGGAAAGATTGGATCAGTTCAAAAATTTGACCAGAGAAACCGTAACGTTTCAGGTTGTGGATAAGAACTGTATGCCAAAGCTACAGCCCAGGCTTCTCAACTCCTATCTATAACTTAACAGATTCTTTCCGAAATTATGGTCAATACATGAGGAGATGATATGAAGAAAAGAAAGCCATATTGCTTGTCTGAAAAAAAAAAAGTACTGCCATGTGAGATGCTTAACCAATTCCGCATTGATTAGGGACTCTAGGAGTTTCCCCAGAAAGGGGTAGAAGGCAGATAGTTGAAAGGATCGGGCGGTTCTCTAGAGTTCCTAAAAACTGGAATAACAGATGAGGACTTCCAACAGGCAGGAAAGCGAGTGGAGGCGAGACACATTATTCAGTTTTGAGAGGACAGGAGCTAGTTCAGGAGTGCTTAATGACTATTACAGAGATACCATCAAGTCCACATGATTTTTGGGGATCCAGGCTAGAAATGATAACAGAAATTATAGAAGGGGTTATATGCATATCACTCAACAGAGACTCAGTTCTAGGTGGGAATTTAGGCAGATACTCCAGATGAGTCAAGAGAAGAGTTTAAGGAGAATTTACGGGCGATACATTCATCTTTATCAGCAGAAGATATTAACACTTGATTAAAGTGAGGAGCAACAGAGAAATAAACTTATTTAATACACTATTACAGAGCCGCCAGTAATCACGAGAGTCAAAATGTCTATATGCAATACGGTTCCTCATTATCCCAGCAAACAAAAGCTTAGCTCCCTGGGGACTCGTTTACATTTATTACGAGCAGCAATGGATGTCATGACGGGAGGTGTCGCGCTGGTATAGCCGAAAATAGTGGTTCCTGTGGGCTATAGTGGCAGAGCATGCTGATATGAAACATGGAGAAGATTGATGTTTCATCTGATATTTCCGAGAAGTTATAAAAGCATCCATACCGGCTTTGACGCAAGAGGAAACCTTAGTAGCACAATCTTTGATTTGAAGGTTAAAAATGTCAGCCCAACTAGTGTCTCGAAGAAAATCATGAAGCGAGTTCCAATCGGCATGCTGATAACAGAAAGAGGTCTTATGAATAGGAGGTTCCTAATTAACAGATGATTGGAACAAAATATCAATAGACACTACAGAGTTTCCAAGAGGACAGTGTTGCGATACTCGGCAAGAGCGAGGAGATGAAGTGAGAAATAAATCAAGTAGCCTGTATGCCCGGGTATGCTAACTTAATAGATTCTTTCCGAAATTATGGTAAGGAAATCCACGATTTGAGTAAGGGAATGAGCAATGAAAAAAATTTAATGTCTGAATACCGACTGAATGGGTGGAAAGTGCAGTTTCTATACTGTCTGAGATTATGTCTAATATACTGCAGTCCTGAGAAGAGGGGGGCGATAAAGGAAAGAGGGTTTTTTCTTTTCTTTTAAAATAATAATAAATAAACAGAAACAAAATACATTGAAGAAAGAAATGATTAATATTCATTGGATGCACTACATTATAATGTCGCCCCCAACATTCCAAAAGACTTTTCCTCGACCAAAAGAGAATACGCCTGCTGTTTATGACTCAGAGACACTAACGACCATTGTGGTTGAGTACAAGAACTTTCACCAATGTTCTCTAACAGCGAATAAACAAAATAAATACAATTCGCTCCTAAGAGATGAGCTTCAAAACGTATAAAGTAGATTTGGTGTAGAAGACGCTAAGAGCCTATATAGCGTCCAGTGGTCTGGATGAATAAAGAGACTCTTATATTTCCTCTTTTCCGTTCAAAAGAAAACTTGAGCCTCGACAGGTATACTGAAGCCTTAACTGGCGACAAAACCTCGTCATCCGGTCTCAACAATGATTGTCCAGCCCTGTCTTATACATTGTTCACGCATGTTTTCGTATTTTATCAGCTTGCGTCCATGTGCCTAGCTGATGTTTTCCTTAAAGAGCTCAGCTAATTAGATATTAACTTTTTGGGATTTAATTGGCAATTTTACAATGTCATGCAACTACAAATTGGGGAAAAGTCAACATCAATAGTACACAGCTAATAATGATGAAAGCAGAATTACAAGATAAAATAAAATAAATAAAAACAAAGTAGGGATACCTCTAAAAGATCGAGGTCGATTTGACTCTATTTATATTCTGAAATTATTATTTTTAATTATTTTTTTAAATATCAATATTTTTCGATTCCAACAAATTGATCCGACATCAATGTATTTACAATACACTAAATTTTCTTCTTCTCCTTCTTTCTTCACATTCTCCTCTTCTCTTTCTAATACACCCAACACCGTGCGTTTGTTTTGTTTATTTATTTTTGAAAGCAATAATGTAGCGTTCTTTATTTTAAAAAAAAAAAAAAAAAAAAAAAGAAAAAAGTTAGGTGGTCATTTCATAAAAAATCTCCAGAGGATACCGTAAGGTTGAAACCAAGGTAGCGGATTCAACTGACCCCTGATTTTTAAAGTATATATATATATATATATATATATAACTTTAAACTTTTATTTTTAGTGCATATCTATATTTGAGTAGATATTTTATTTTAAACAGTCTATTTATTTTCAACTACCGGCTGAATATTCTAGATATCTTATTAAATCTTACTAAGTATACGCATATATATATATATATATATATATATATATTGAGTACTATTTTTCTTATATTATAGAGTATTTATTTGTATACGATTTCTTGCTCGTATACCTACGTATATTTACCCGTTTGGTTATATATATATATATATATATATATATATATATATATATATATATATATATATATATGTATGTATGTATGTATGTATGTATATATATCATTTCACTTCAATTTTAATCCGACATTTTTATTACCTCATATGCTATCATAGTGGATATATTTGAAATGGACGACCCGCTTTTATTTATTAAACAATTGTCGGCCTGTGACACAAGAAAGCTAAGTAAAGAAAATGTGCCCTCCGACAGGGATCGACCGTCAAGCAACGATTTTTTTGCCCTATATATATATATATATATATATATATATATAGATATAGATAGAGAGAGAGAAAAATATCATGAAATGGATTGAGTCCGACAATTATTTAATTCATTATTTTTATAGATACAATTTATTTAAGAAAATGTTCTGTTTTTAATTAAACAGTATTAATTACATTTACCGGCCTGAATGTTCGATAAATTTCGTAGAAAATATGCTTTCTCCGACAGTAATCGAACCTCTATTCCTATCCGGAAACTGTCATTTAATCTCACGTGCTATACTATTTAGCTACAGAAAAAGGCGTCTGATTAGCAAAGTCAAATTACTGCTTATAAACAAACAATTTTCTACGATATTTTCTATGGAATTTCTCTAACATTCAGACCAGTAAATGTAATTAATATTGTTTAATTAAAAGAAAAAAACAAGGCATTTACTTAAATAAAGTGTATCTATAAAAATAACGGATAAAATATATATATATATATATATATATATATATATATATATATATATATATATATATTGTATGTGTTAACTTTATTTTCGTACTCGAAACATAAACAAAGTACTATCTTAAAGGACAGAACCAGAATGCAAGTTGCAATTTCTGGGACACATAATGTGGAAGGAGAGCTTAGAGAATTCGACACGCACAAAATACCCAAGGAACAGGCGGAGACATCGGGCCACCTAGCTGATTAGATTGGTTTGCATGAATGGCACATTGGGGAGTGGGAGGTACGACAAAAAGAGAAACGTTACTAAGAGATACTAAGAACAGGAAGTTGTGAAGGGCCATGATCGATTATATCCGGAAGGGACACGACACATAGAAGAAGAATGGGTAATAAATATTACGATAAGAAAGCCACCCAAAATAAAATCTAAAATATGATTAAAAATTTGTGGACATATCGACTACCATCACCGAATCGTCAACTGCGTCCCGCGCTGGCCATGATAGTAATTTTAGTACGAATCCAAAGCGGTTCCGTAGCGTTCCTTCGGCCAACTTGATTAGTTAAGACTCACTTGTGGAGTAATGGATAGCGGCTTGGATTGTGGAATCGGAGATCAGAGTTCAAATTGCATTCGAATTCATTACATTTGCTTACGTGCTAATACCTTTGGAAAAGGCTTGAATCCTCTTCTTCCCCTTCCAACTATGGGTAAATAGCAGGACAGACCGGGTTCTATAGATGGATGGCAACTGGTCTACCGCAGAAAGAAATGGCAACCTACTGCTGGACATGATCGCCTAAGCGTGTATCACTCATGGCACATAACTGACTGATGCGATCAAGAATGAGTGCTGAAAGCGCTATGTAATGTCTGTCATCCTACATGGCGGGGAATGGTGGATAATCACCTCACATATAAAGAAGAAACTTGGAGCCACAGAAATGGGGTTCTACAGAAGCCTGCTGAGAAATCTTTAGGGTACGTAATGAGGAAATAGGGCCTAGAGAATTTGACACACACAGGATATAATGAAGGAAACAGGGACAGAGGAAACAGCGCATAACCTATTTAACAAGCTTATGTAAATGGTTGATAGAGCAGGGATTGGAGAGATAGCAAAAACACAAAATTTATTAAAGGACAGGAAACTGTGGGAGCCATGATCGCCCACGTCCTGAAGGGACACGGTAAGAAGAAGAAGATTTTGTTTTAGAAAGTCAGCATGGTTGATGCTAACCTTCAGGAAAGTGACTCGTTGCGTCTTCTCGGGCTAACGTTCTCAGCTGACATGAAGTGGAAAGACTATATTGATTCTATTGCTACGTCAGCTGCTAAGAAAGTTAGATCACTGTGTCGAGAGAGGTAATTTTTCTCTCCGGAATCTATCTTACATATCTATAAATCTACCATTCGTCCATGCTTAGAATATTGTTACCACATATAGTTCGGTGCTCCTGCTATCTACCTTGAGCTCCTTGATAAAATCCAAAGAAGAATCAGCAATATCATTTGTCTTGATCTGGCGTCTCGGTTTCAGTCACTTTTCCAACACTGTAAGGTTGCCACCCTGTGTCTTCTCTATAAATACTTTTATGCAATTGTTCGGATGAGCTCTTCGCTATGGTACCTAGACTGTATGAATGTAAGCGCAATACTAGACTGGCGTCTAGATCTCATCAATTTACAATTGAGCTGGTTAGATGTAGCCGTAAGTTCTATGCTAACAGTTTATTTTCTCGCGCATCTCGCTTGTGGAACTCCCTTCCATGCTTTCCAGCCAACTTTAATCTACAAAAATTTAAATGCAATGCCAATCGCTATTTACCGTCCACCTGATTACTCTTTCCTCTTCCCACGAATTATTAATGTTTCTGTTCCTAATTCCTCCCACACTCTATAACCCTCTTGTGTTTTTGTGGATATACTACCTTCCTGGGGGTGTTACCGATTAAAAAAAATTGTGGTTTTCTTCACAGTTGCACATCGTGAAAATGGCAATTGTAACAAATGAGGGTTTTGGTAAAATTTGGTCGTAATTTTCAAAGTTCTAAGAGTATGTACCTAATAAATGTGACACCTCTGTTTAAAATGCATTTTAAAAGATTTTTCATGAACCTCTAATTTTAGTTTTAATTCAATGCTTAAATTCAAGCTTAAATTTAATATTCACAATAAGCAAAATATTTTGGTGTATTTCAAAACGAATTTAAATTGATTGGAATTTTTTTCCCTCCTTATCAGTAAAATCTGAAAATTCGTCAATATTGGCAGATTTGTTAACACAAAATAATTCTCTTCATTAAAAAAAATCTTTCAAAAATAAAATGTACTTTCCTCAAAAGTTATTTGAGGAAAATTAACTGACATAATATCTAATTATTCTGAATCGAAACAAATATTACTTTTACTTTTAACACGTAGGGGTTGTTTTTTTGGGTTGACGGGTGATTTATTGACAGCCTGAGGTTTCGGAAATGTAATGAGGACAGAACTGAAAAAATTACTTGACTAATGAACGCTTTATATATATATATATATATATATATATATATATATATATATATATGTGTGTGTGTGTGTGTGTGTGTATAATTAGCCAGTAATCTTAAAAAATTCAAATATTTTAAGCAATCGAACATTTTATTGAATTTTACGTACTTTGACGCTGGTTGAGAAAATGTTGAAAAATTACCAATCAATTTTAAATTTATTATAAGTACTTCTCTTATATTCTGATAAAGGGTCGCTGAATTGTAGTGAGTTTTTTCATTTATGATTAGTAAAAACAACGATATCCCTTGGTACGTACAAATTAATACAGGATTTTAAGATTTAAAAGTTTGTAAATTATTCTACTTAAAATAAAAAAATGAAAGCAATTCATCTAAAGATTCATTATTCATTTTTTTTTTTCAGAAGTCGTTAATATCCATAATATATTTCTTTCATAAGAGCAATTAAAAGCTTTCCTAATTGCATAATGCCTTAGTTTTATTTCATTTTTATTTTACGATTCAGGGTATATTTTCTGTAATTGGCGGTTCTGTTTCATGAAAAATATTTTGATGATTTAAATTCTCCGAGGACTAGTCCTTATAACAAAATATAAACATCATGCGATACAAAAAAAAGAAAAAATAAATTTCGTGAAAATTTCATAAAAGTTGAGGTTACAGATTAAAAAAAAACGAATTTGCAAAAATTATCTAAAAAAAGAAACGTTTCAAAAATTAATTTCATTCCTTTCTGAATAAGTTTTGAAAGCTTCATGAAAATGTGACGATTATCTGAATTTTCAATGCGTTTCTCACCGCAAAGAAGGAAACACTCTTGGACGTAAAAAAGAAACAGGTTTAATAAGCAATATTTACAGGGTTTTAAAGAAAATAAAGAAATAATTTTTACATAAAGAAATCCTTTGATCTTTCCTCATAATAATGATACAAAAATTTTAATGATAAAGTTTTTATTTTTATTATGTTTGGGAAATTTTAATCACGTATTTTTTAGCAAATTTTAGAAATACCTATCTAAAAGCGTCAATGCCATTAACTTTCAAAATAAATAGGGTAACTTCATCTTCCGTTTTATTTATTTATTTTTTTTCAAAACATTAGCTCCTAAAATATCTAAATTATGTACGCTGTATATGTTTAAAAAGTCTATGAGACTCATTCCAGAAAATCAGTACAAGTGAAAAGCAAAAGAATTGTGCATTTAAAAACAAAACAAAAATATTTGCAGTGGGATCATACATCTAAAGAATATTCATTTCATGAGAGAATCCGAAAATCTATCCGGAATCTTTAAGTCTGCTGACTTTAAAGAAGAAGCCTTCTCACTGTTAGCATCAGATTAAGTACCCTTGACTTTTTAATTTGTGGCGTTGTGCCTGTAACCACTTTATTAATCGAAATTTATTTACTATATTAATTCTGACTAATTACTAACGTTTCGATACATGTCTTATTCTTTATAAATGTATCATTATTCTTTTAACAATAATAGATCTAAAAACTTACAACACAAATGTTAGTGAAAAACGACTTTACTTACCGACAGTGCCCACGATCCTGCCATGTCAAATTTTGCTCTCGATAAATTTTTCAATTTGGACTCCACCCTACACAAGATCCTGAATCCGCCCACTGTATGTAATCATTAGCTTCTGTTTGAGCAAATGTCTGCGTAACTATTGTTGATATTTCATAATAAGACCAACTTAAGAATGCTAAAAAAAAATCCTATTATCTGTGAATGCATTTGGCTTAGAATTTCGGGTGAACATGGACAAGAGTTGCGAAGAGAAAAACTAAAGAAAACAATGTCAGTAAAGAAAAAAATATGAACGGAACTTGTCAGCCTTCTTTCAAAACTGGTTAGTGCCAAATTCTCTGAAAAAAAAAAGAGGGGAAAGAAATGATGAAAACAAAAATAGAAGGAAAGTAATGGGTTGATATGACAGACAGTAGATGACGCATAATATCGTAATTATTGTATAAACATGCAAGCTTAACTGTAGGATTACCCCACCTTGTCTGCCAATAGACTTCGCTTAACGACGCTAAGTGGCTTTCTACTCCGGACTATAACACCCCACCACTCTCTCTATCTCTCTCTCTCTTTTGCTCACTGAGTCATAAGATGTGATAGGTAGAAAATGAGTCCAGTAGATTTCTTTCCCCAGGTAAACCAACTTCTTAATCTCACACAACCTCATGGTGCAGAACGTTCGGTAAAAATGAAAATTTAAAAATGGAAATTTCTCGGACATTCAGGCCGGTAAATGTTATTTAATACTGTTTATTATAAACAGAGCATTTACTTAAATACTTGTATCTATAAAAAAGAACGTTAAACATAAAAATGTCTTTAATAAATAAATTGTCGGACTTTGTCCATTTCTTAATATATGACGTCATTTGTTTACATTTGATACGCCAGAGCAGTTATGAATGTACGAGATTCATGGAAGATTGAAGTTTATAAGCAGTAAATTCGACCTGGCCTACCGAACGATCCTTTGTGGCCGAGACGGTAAGGCACGTCAGCGTAAATGACGGTTCCGTATAGGATGCAGGTTCGAATCCTGTCAAAGGACAAATATTTTCTATGAAAATTTCTCGGACATTCAGGCCGGTAAATCTTATTTAATACTGTTTATTATAAAGATATAATACTTGTATCTATAAAAAAGAACGTTAAACATAAAAATGTCTTTAATATATATATATATATAACCCTACACGTGTAGAATTCATATGTTGAATGAGTTTCAACCACATCCATTACATTCTTATCACTTTCCGTTACAAGGCTACGAAATTCTGAAAATAAATTTCCATGTATAATACGCACTTTTTTTTTAGAAATAGTAGTTGTTAATCTTAACCAAAATTTAACGGTTCTTCAAATTTTTACCCTGTTCATATTGACAAAAAATAAGAATTTTGTATTACATATTTTTCAATTTTTGTATTACATAGGTTACCTTATGCTTTCAAACACAAAAATTATATAATATTTAAAGCAAATGCACGGATATGTTCACACAAATATGCACTCGTCGTCCAAAGCTTATAGAAAATAAATCCTATTTCTAACACAATTACATACCCACATACATATCATGCTAAAACGTGAGCAAACTATATTTTCTAACCAATAACAGACAATATTTAGAAACATGCCAAAAAAATTCCACAATACAACACACGCCGTTTAAATCAAAGTGTCTATTGGTTAGAAATTAATATCACCATGTGAAATATTTGACCAATCAGAGAAAAACTAAAAACCTTAATTTTCTCGACCCTACTTTCGGAAAAAGACTATTATAAAACCCAACTGATTTCAACTATCAGGAGCAGAGATGCGACTGTCTCCAAGCCGTTCAGACACAAGAGAAGACGTGGCTACGTAGCTTCCCCGCAGCAACTTCAAATGAACCATCTCCAACGCTGAGAATCAAAGTTTTTTGTAAATCGCAGTTGTTTCTTCTTCTTTGGACCAACTAATCCAAAATTTTAACCTAACGAAATAATATTTTTATTCTTTTAATTAACGTACATATGCTTTTAAATTCGAATGCTTCATTTAATAGGCATGAGACCACGTTTTCTTTATTTTTATTTTATTATTGCTTGGAATTCGGGCGTTCAGATTTTTAACATAAAAAAACATCCTTGACGACCGCATTTCCTACAAGTTTTCCGTTCTGTGTGTGGGATTACTTCACCCTGCCTGCAAGGAGACTTCTCTCGGCGTTCGTTTCAGAAGATTTGCATATTCCTTGTGAGTTCACCAACTGTAATGGAGTGAGCTTTTGCTGTAGTTGTGCCTGCGTGTTCTAGGCATGTTCGGGGGGGTCGCTTTTATACTGTTCATTATCACGTCGCGTATAGACAAGATGGAGCAATCCCTCCTACGTGTCATAAGTAATTTCTACTTTTGCCAACCAATTGTCATGACGAATGGGTCACCCTAACTGCTAATCATACGTGGCAGATAAGAATAAATTTGTTTTGGTTTGTTTTACGACATATCAACCCCAATGGGTTATTTAATGCTGACAAGATTTTCATGGTAATATTTTTTTTTCAAAAAATGTATTGCTGGTAATATTTTTTCCTTCAAAAATGTATTGCTGGTAATATTTTTTTCCAAAAATATATTGCTGTAAAAATTTTTTTCCAAAAATATATTGTTGGTAATATTATTTTTTCCAAAATGTTGCTAATGTTTTTTTTTCCCCAAAATATATTGCTGGTAATATTTTTCCCTTCAAAAATGTATTGCTGGTAATATTTTTTTCCAAAAACGTAACGCTGGTAATAATTTTTTAACAAAGTATTTCTGGTATTAAAACCTATTTTTACACTTTCATAGTGCTTTGACCCCAGTTTGGTGGGTTAACTATTTGACCATAGCTGGGACCCTAACAGGTGCTACCACCCCGGTTCAGGGTGGACCTGGGAACACCAGCAATTAAGAGTTGGTTCCACACTCCTCAAAACCTCCTGATCAAATACCTTGCTGTTGGATGCAGTTTATCGTCTTACCCAGGACGCGGATGTAGTTAATAAAATTGGTGTACACTACCATATGACAGTTATTTAATACACAACAAATAGTGGCTTGATAAGAATAAATCTTCACAAGTGAACCCAGAAAATTGAACTCCATAAAAGAAAGAAAAACTGAACTCCATGGAAGAAAGAAAGAAAAACAGAACTCCATGGAAGAAGGATAACGTTAGGATCGTCGGATATTGTGCATTTAGAGTTTTAAAAACGCAATAAAACACTAAATACGCATTTATATATCAATCCGTCGGGCGGGGTTACTTGAGGTCAGAAGAAACATATTTCGATACTTCTTCCTCATGGTTCTTTCAGTAGGCGTTACTCATCTCCTCTCCCAGCTGTTGACCGACAGTCGAAGACCACGGAATATAGTGTGGGTCGTCCACAGTAGGTCCTCTTTTTTTTTTTAATTTAGGGTTGTTCTTCCCCTAGACAGGCCGCCACCCAAGGCTATAGGACCCAGTCTGTCCTGTTATTTCCTACATGATTTTCATACCTGATGAGAGAATAGATGGATTTCCCAAGGCCATTAGCACGTAAGTGAATGTAAAGAACTAGACTGGAATTTGAACTCGGCTCTCCGATTTCTAAATCCGAGCCGCTATCCATTACTCCACCGTGCTTCCAAAGTTTAGTCGATAAAAACTCCATGTGTTTATCAATAGGAAAAATGACAACGCAAGGATTACACTGGTGTAAAGTTTATTATGTTACAGTAAAACGTGATAAGATCAAGAAAAGTTGATACTAAATTAATACGAAACCTGTCTGAAAAGTAACGGGACTGGGTGTGTTGAGTGAGCTATGGGTATCGTCCATACTGAGTTCTTGCCACAGGGCCAGATGATCAATCAGCAAGTCTTAAAAGAGATCCTGTGGCGTTTGCCTCGCTCGGTGAACGAGACGAGAGATATGTCAGGACAAATCGTGGCTGCTTCACCACGACAATGCCTCTGCTCAAAACGCCTTGAGCATCCGGCAGTTTCTGACCGAGAAGATCATTGCCGTACTGGAACAACCTCCATATTAATCTGATCTTGCTCCATGTGACTTTTTTCTTTTCCCGAATCTCAAGAGGAGTATCAAGGAGACACGTTTTGAAGGCGTGGAGGCCATCAAGAGGGCCGTAACGACGGAGGTGAGCGGCATCCAAGAAGAATCCTTCCAGCAGTATATGGAAGCATGACAGAGAAAGATTGAAATGTGTATTAGACTCGAGGGGGGGGTAATCTGAAGGGGAAACCATGTAGCATGTGGAATTAGTGCAATCTAACCCTGTGGACTAAATAAAGGGTTAGGTTCGAAATTGCAACGTATATCACCTGAAGAAAGCTGGAACGTTCAACGGCCGAAACGTCTTGAATACAGGATTAAAGATGAGGACAACAATTGGAACGGTTTAAATACTGTATTCTATTTTCTTAATTTTGTTACTTTGGTTGTTTATTTTATGATTCTTCTTGTGAATTTATATCGCAAACTAAAACCTCCACTCTTAAAATTAAAAAAGAATATATTTTTTGTCTTATTTTGCTATTACGCTCGTCTTATACCCGACTATTATTTTGTGCTCTTTAAGTAGTCAACTGGTCAATGACGGTGAAGTAAGAGTATTTTTCAGCGCCCCAACGTCGCTATCGATTGTGTCACAAGTTCGAGTTTTAAGGTGGGTTTAACGTCAATACCGTGGAAAAATTGCCCAAGCCACTTTGGCATTTCCCTTTTGGTGACACCTCAGCCACCGGACAATAAAGCCATTTCCCTTCCGAAGGAGATCTACTGCCTGGGGGTGCTTCTCCCCCTCTGGGGGCTTGGGCTTAATATATTTTGTAACTCCCTCGCATAGCCTTTCGCTTACATAAAGTAAGAATAATGACGGTGAAGTAAGGGCTGAATTGAGCATGCGCATTAGGTCAATAAGACGGTGTAATAGTAAAAATTTACCTTTTTGTTTTAAATACCTGTTCTGGAGTGCTTAATCGATAGTAGTAATACATGACAAAAAGTTTTGAAAAATAAAAATAAATGATTAAATGCTATTTCGTAGCTGATTGGAAACGAGGAGGAAGAGGAGGAAGTCACGTGGTATAAGCATATTCGATTTTGTCTTGAGTAGGAGAGATCAATTTACATAGCAATTTTAAAATTAAAAAAAACAATGGTACCGCTTTAGCGTGTTTCCTACTGATCAGTGTATCCTAACACCACATTTGTATCCTACATTATCTAACGTAAGGGGAAAAGCAAAAACGGAAGGAGAGATGCCATTTATAAAACTTAAAATAAAAATATAAAATAAGAAATTTGATTAAAAAGTCATAAAACAAGATATTTGAATCCTTTAAAACATTCTGAATGTCTTTTATCGAGAAAAAAGTCAAAGTTTTCAATGCCTTAATAATGTAGGATACGAATAAGGTGGTGCGATCCACACTAAAGCAGAAACTGATCTGTAGGACACACGCTAAAGCGGCACCCAAAAATTATATCCGTGAATTCTTTAAGATGAAAAAAAATAAATAAAAAGAAAATGATTGTATCTGGTCACAGTGCCAATTCTAAAGCTCTACCAAAATTAAAAAAACAAAAAAACAAAAAAAAAACACAATATACAAAATGAATAAGTTAGAAAATATCATTCATTCGTTCTTTTCTTTTCTGACAAGTTTACTTTCCGTGGTTGACGTTGACTTCGAAGCGCCATGTTGAAATCGTACCATTAAACTGTGTTTTGGCTGACTGTCAACATTGCGAATTTGTCGGGAGAGAAAAAAAAACGAACTGTAAGAATTGGAAACTAAAATTAAGAGAGAGAAAAAGAAAGATAATCAACCAGGAAAAAGTACTGGCATACCTTCTTATTTTGGCACAGCTTCCAGCCCCGAAGATAAAACGTGGCACCGGCAGTCTCTTTCATTATGAATATCGCTAAAGACAACGGGACTAGAGAAAGGTCGCTCGGTAAGCATTCCACAAATAATGATGATTAAAAGAAGAATACAATATCAAGTGATTAATCTCCCTTGAGTATACTCTTGTGCAAAAAGAGAGTGCATGCAGTATACGTGGGATACTAAATTTAAATACAGAGCGTTATAGTTGGAATTTTTATGTATTTTCTTTTAATTTTAAGTAATTGATTAATATTTTTAAATAGTTTACAGCACAATTTACATATTAACAGATAGTTCAAAAGCACAATAGAGCATTGCATACAGTCCACTGTATTAAGAGCAATCGTTTATCTCCACTAGATAAATCTCCCTATAATTACTTCTGCATCCAATTCATCTAACAATTCATTTTCAATGGATAGCAACATTAAGATTCCAAATCCTTCTCAGACAGCGAATTTCTTAACCTTGTCTTTATGATCTTTAGCTTTGAAAATGTCCTCTCACATTGGATTTGAGTAACTGATAGTGTGCAGATTACTTATTCCTTTGTATTACTAAATCAGTTGCCTGCGTTTGTTTCTTGTATTTTATTTGATATAGGGGTTCCACTCCATCAGCGGACCACTTGCCATCAAGCAAGCTGACACTCTGGCCAAACTGTAGCATAATTTTCTCTTCTGTCTCCACGCGTCACTTGAGGCTTAGAAGCCCGCTTTTATACCAATAGCTTCTCCGCCCCGTGTGAAGTTAAAACTGCAGATTTCCCGAATGAATATCTGTTTGGGATAGAATAACTGAATCTCCTAAACAATGATTTAATATTTGCTTTAAGGTAAAATTTCGGAATGTGGACCTTTGAATATATTTTCATGTTGTCAAATAAACATCAGGTTAAAATATATCTCTGGTTTGGAGATGTCTCATCAAACGATTAAGCATATGAAACCACCATACCATCACAACATTATCACTTCAATTCTTGGATTCATGGTTAAAAAGTTATTTATAAAAATATACCAAAATTAGAAATATTGGTACCGGTTCTCATGCGATCACCGAAGTTAGTACCTCTAAATGGGCCCACCCTGGGTATGACGATAAACTACATCCGGCAGCAAGACCTCTGATCGGGAGGTTTTGAGGAACATGGAACCACCTCTTAATTGCTGTTGTTCCCAGGTCCATCCTAAGCCGGGGTGGTATCACCTATTATGGTTCCAGATATGAGCAAATAGTTAACCCCCAAACTGAGGTCAAAACACTATGAAAGTATAAAAAAATTATAGTAAAAGTATCAGCAATACATTTTCATAGTAAAAAAAATTACCAGCAATACATCTCTGTAAGAAAAAAAATTACAAAAAATAAACTTTTGTAAAAAGAAAATACTCGCAATACATTTTTGTCAAATAAATTACTAATACTCCCAAGAAAATTAAATTTTGGTATTAAATGACCCATGAGAAGTTGATATGGCGCTAAACAAAAAAAATAGATAAAAATAAAAAAATCTAGATGGGTGACCGTTTCGGAATATGAGGTGTTTGTGTGGGATAATGGTTCGGAATTGCCGAATTCCAATTCCAGGTTTTCAAATACCCTTGGGAAAGGCATGAATCCACGTCTTCTCTCCCCAACTATGGATTAATTAGTAAGATTTGTACCACTAAAGCCATTACTATCTCACAAAAATATTCTTACAATCAAAAATATTTTTGATTTTAAATAATCTGCAAAGGGTTGATAACCCGTAGAAAACGATTCAAACAATCTTTCTTTGATAATAAGAAGAAATATGGGAGTTTTTATTGGCAGGAAATAATGGTACACATGCTCATGGCTTTTTAAACTCTTTTTTTTTTTGCGGTGATGTTAAAAAAGTTTGCTTCATTTTTCTAAAGCCACTTAAAAATTACTAACCACATTTTATTTGGCTAACTTTGTTTCCTGTAAATTCGTTTCTCATTTGGACCATTTTAAAAACAATCCCGAGTGTCTGTTGAAACTTTTCCTGGATGAGAATGTGCACCTTTTTTACCCCATGTACGTCATATCCGGTGCCTCTTTCTGTGAGCACTTCGAACTATTCTCGCACCAGACTTTCCAGTGAATTAGACCAATTTAAACCATTATATGGTTAGCTTTCAAACGACACTTAGGAAGTGGTTTTTTGAATCTTCAAATACATTGCCTTTTCTTTTTATCTTAAGCAATAGTCAAAATAATTGGAGACTACCAGTGCCGCATAGGATTCGAGTAGTCAGATATTGGGGGTGGAGTTAATACCCGAATCATATAATTATGTGACTTCTGCTATTGCTTAGAGTATATATATATATATATATATATATATATATATATATATATAATTCTCAAAATGTGTGTGTGTGTGTGTGTGTGTGTGTGTATGTATGTGTGATCGGATGTTGTTTATGCGTTTCCACAGTTTTCATCCGATTTCGATCAATTACAACCTTGATATCGAAAAAAACTGTTTTTTTACACTTTGCGCAAAAATCAAAGGCAAAATTTAATGACTGTAAAAAATAGCGTACAATCAATTCAGAGATGAAATCTAACGCAAAAGATTATTAGAAATATAAAAGAAAATTTTATTATAAATAAAAATTATCGTATATTATTATTATGACGGTCCATGGAAGAGGTTCCTTCCTTGTAAGATTGAGAACGCAAAAACGGCCCTTTTTAGGGCCACAAACCCATTCAAATTGTACCCCCCCCCATTTGGGGATGTGCCTCAGTTGCACCCAATTATTATTACTAATATTAATTTTTGAGTGGGCTGACTTTAAACTTAAACTGCTCCAGCTGAACGGCAAAAATCCTCAGTAATGAAATACCCGGTCGAAGACGGGTTATACTGCTAGTATATATATATATATATATATATATATATAATGAAATCGATTTAGTTCGACACTTATTTTAATATATTTTCTCCTTATACGTTATTATTTTTATCAATATAATTTATTTAAGAAAAATGCAATGCTTTTTTAATTAAACTATCAATTACATTTACCGACCCGAATGTTCGAGAAATTTCGTAGAAAATATATGCTTCGCTAACAGGAATCGAGTCTGTAACCCCAATGGGAACCATCAATTTATCTGATGTGCTGTTAACCATTCAGCCACAAAGAAGCGAAGAGTGCATTTACTTAAATAAATTATATCTATGAAAATAATAACGTTTAAACAGAATATATATGTATGTATGTATGTATGTATGTATATATGTATGTATGTATGTATGTATGTATATGTGTGTGTGTGTGCATGTTGCTTTTTATCACGTAGCTCTGGGTCTATATACGCTTCGATTTGGGAGGTTTACGCCCATATCACATTGAAACACCGGTTCCCGTATGATTACCGAAGTTAATCAACGACAAGCCTGGTCAGTACCAAGAAGGGCGACCGCTTGGGAATGACCAGGATAGATGTGCCAGTGGTGTAATGGATAATGGTTCGGAATTGTTACTCTGAGAGCCGAGTTCTAATTCCTGTAGAGTTCGTTATATTCATTTACGCGCCTTAGGGGAAATGGTATGAATCAAGCTCTTCTCCCCCAAGTATGGGTTAATTAGTAAGATTTGAATCACTAAAACCGTTAGTGTCTAAAAAAAAGTTATCACAATCTAAAAGAATTTTCTGGATTTAAATAACCTACAATGGGTTGATAACCTATCGATAAAAACAACAGTATTAAGAGGGATATATATATATATATATATATATATATATATATATATATATATATATATGTGTGTGTGTGTGTGTGTGTGTGTGTGTGTGTGTGTGTGTGTGGGTGTGGCCCAGGTGGAATCGCTCTGGTTCCCCACAGTAAACTTGATCATGTGTCGCATCTTGTCCGCAGTTGGGTGACCGCTAAATGTCAGTAGTCGCATCGGAGTCAGTCAGTTCGCTACCAGGCTCGCAACAAGACAAGACCATTGTCTTCGGGCGGAGGGTGACTCAGTCGAGCTCTATCTTCGGATAGAGACTCGGCCGAGAAAAACAGACCAGTTCTGTACCCAAGCCCGCTTTGCCAGGGGGGTGGGGGTTTTGGCCAGTGGCCCGGGTGGAAACGCTCGGGTTCCCCACAATAAACTTGACCTTGTGACGCGTCTCGTCTGCAGTGGGGTGACCGGTAAATACCAGTAGTCGCATCGGAGTTAGGCAGTTAGCTGCCAAGCTCGCGACACACTCATCGAACTTTCTGCCTTCGGGCAGAGAGGAACCTAGACGAGGCTATGCTTCCAGGCAGAGTTTCATCTAGGGAGGTAGACAAGCCCAACACTGTGTACTCGAGATATATGGGAAATTATTGCCATTGATCTGAGAAAGTGGTTTTACTTGGTATAATCATATAATGTGATATTATAGGATATATAATGGTAATAGTGAGATTAACCGTTTCCTTATAAGGTAACAGTAGGCATTCATTGATCGAACAGTTAGTGTTACTATTGGTTAAAATTCATAAAATCTTTCACTTAAAAGAGTTTTTTTTTTAGGAAAATATACTTCTAAAGTTCACTAACTGTTATCGTTTTTTCGTGTATTGATTGGAGTTTCCTTCCTAGCTTTTTGTTTAAAGTAGCGTAGAAAGTTAACATCTTGATTATATGATTTTGTTTTTCATTCTAGTTACATCAGCTACCCATTTTAGTTGTTTCTGCTCTTGAAAATTTTCAAGTGATGTTTTTCTTGTTTTTTGTTTGTAATTTTTTTTTTTTTTTTTTTTTTTTGTTATTTGGTAAAGTTCTTTGTTTATGATCCTGTTTCACCAGCTATAAGATTTGATGAAAGACTATTTGTTAAAACCTAACGCAGAGGTCGACAACCTTTTGGAGAGAGTGTACCAGAAAGCTAAGCAGTGTCTCCGAGGAGGGCCATTATATCAAATGTATTATAATAAATTGTCTAGACCTACGACCGCTCCGTCCAGAAGGCTGCCTCGTTCTGGAGGTTTAAAGAGAAGAACAACGAAGTTAATGTTATATTATTTAAACAAAGTTCCTTGTTTTACTGCACGAATAACAGGATAACAACTAACACAATCAACAAAAAATGCAGATTCCTTACTACAAACAAAATACAGTCAGAAATGGCGAATAATTTCATGCGCATTTGTTTCTACTTATCGTTCGATAACTTCTCCACATCAGATGAAATATTTGTCAATGGCGGTAGCAAAACAGCATCCAGGTGGTCATCACCAAACTTTGGTCTTAAACAACTTTTAGTATATTTCATTTTCGAACAAGGTTATGCATACAAGCATATGTACTTTCAAACAATTATGCCATCATGTTCGCATTATTCAATAGGCTTTGATATTTTCCGACTGGCAAAACACATTACTTATAGAAATCAACAGTAGATACAGAATTAAATTTTGATTTAAAAATTCGCCGCATTGTAAGTCGATTAACTCCAATTGATATTTTCCTGCCACTTTCTCCACAAATTAATTAGATAATTAGTGTTAACTTACATAATTTACATTATTCGGACTGTTATCCTCATCTTCATTACCATATTCACAACGTTTCATTGTACCTTCCGGCCTTCTTCGGGTGATTGGAATTTCGAATCGAACCCTTTATTTCGTCCACCGGAGTAGTTTGTTCTAGTTCCACGTATCATACCTCTCCTGGATACCTCAGTTATTTCCCTTTAACTCCTTGAAGACACATGGCCCAGTGGATAAAGACGTTGGTTAGATCCATTGACTACACCCAAAGAGTTGTGAGTTCAATACCAGGCCACAGCAGTGGTGAACCAAACTTGGAGCGTTGAGTTAAAGGGAAATATCTGAGGCATCCGAAAGAGGCATGGTACTTGGAACTAGAACAATCTACCCCGGTGGATGAAATAAAGAGTTCGGTTCGAAATTCCAATTACCTGAAGAAGGCTGGAGCATACAAAGGTTGCAACGTTGTGAATGAAGATGAGGATAACAGTCCGAATAATGTAAATAATGTAAGTAATTATAATACCTCATCTCAGAGATATAGACAATTAGTGTTAAGTTGGCGGGTCGGACAAAACTCTCACTTAAAGGATTCATTCGTTTAAATCCACTTTTAATTATCTATCTGGGAAAACGGTTGTATATAGATGAAACTTAATACTTCTAAATGTGTTGGACGCCATGCCCGACATCCGTATGCGAGTCTAAATCTGACTAGGCTATTTAATGACTCGAGTTCTGAGGTTAAATATTTTTCTAGCATCTACAGTATTAGACAAACTATCACTAGCGCAATCTGTATTCAATTTCCTTGTTTACTGTACTAAGTGCCTACGGTCACGCTGAAAACACTGGTTTTCATTTGATCACTGAGGTTAAGCGGCGTCGGAAAAGATACTAAAATTTCCCATGCTAATTTATGATCCACCACTGACGCAAGGAAAAACGAAAATTCTAACCAAAAATTCAAAGCTTCTAAAAAGGAAGAAAAAATCTAAATTACTAATCGAAAATCATTTGGTCTTTCTTCTTGTTTATAAAATAGATACATTGACAATAAAAGTTTCTTTTTACTAAGTTTGGGGCATTTTTTCATTATGTATGCTCATTTTCAGCCAATCTTTGGAGGTATATATATATATATATATATATGTGTGTGTGTGTGTGTGTGTGTGTGTGTGTGTGTGTGTGTGTGTGCGTGCGTGCGTGCAGCGTTCTTTAGTTTGTTTTTTATTTTTAAAAAATGCGTTAAGTAGTCATTTGATAAAAATCGCCAGAGGATAGCGTGAGGTTGAAACCAAGGTAGCAGATTCAACTGACCTCCTGATTTATTTCTGTTTTTTCAGGCGTGTATTGAGCATTTTTTAATACTACTGTTTCCTGGTTTGATTCAATTCTAACAATTAACCTTTTATACACACACACACACACACACACACACACACACACACACACACACACACACACACATATATATATATATATCGTTTTTATAAATTCATATTTAGTAAAAATTAATATACAAATAATCTTTATTTTAACTTTTGTGCTTTATAGATGCTTACTAAAGAACATTTTGCGCTTTTATTTCAAAATTAAAAAAAGAATAATATATTCGTTCTTTAGATTATCGTCTCTAATCTGTGAAAAGGAAAACATACGTCAAGATTTCTGTCGCCGTTGATGATAAATGTCCATGCTATTTTTGTCTTCTGGAACACTAATTGCTTACCAGTGAGAATTATGTCATTACAAGTTAAAAAAAAAAAATGAAAACATCTTTTATTTACAAGCTAGTTTACACGTACCATAAAAAATTATAGGATATTGTGCTGAGTGTTTCTATTACTCGATGTTTATCGAATGTGAGAACTGAAACATATTTTCCAAATATATTAATATACAATAATTGTGGGGAGTCCGTTTATTTCGAACTGAGTCCTTTATTTAATGCCTCGGAATAGATTATCGGCCTTCCACTGCCTATGCCGAGGGAGATCTCGTATTCTTAATTAGTATGTAGAATGTGCGTCTCTGTCTTTGAGCAGAGTGCACTCAGGGGCAACTCCGTCAGAGTCGCAACTGAGGAAAATTATACTGAGAGGGGCCCAGCTCTGGGGACAGCTGCTCGAGGCCGCGCCCTCTCATTGCACCAGAGAGAGAGAGAGAGAGATCAGTGCTCGCACCGAGGCCAGCGCAAGCGACGGTTGTGGGGGCTGCGGGCGATTTTTGTTTCTCGCCCGGGTACACGCGCTCGGGTTCCCACCTTAAAAAAAAAAGACCTTGTGTCAGAACTCGTCTTAGAGTAGAGACAGAGTAAATACCTAGTACCTAAGGTGTGCAGGCGGTATAACTGTTAGCGACTCGGAGATCCGATTTCGAATTTCAGTCGACTCCGCTTCATTTAACTTATACACAAATATCCATGTACACTAAACTATGAATTAAATAGCAGAGCTTACAGGGCTCTTCAGTCTTGGATGGCAACCATTCTAGAAGAAGGATAACTCTGATTTTAGAATGTATTACTGTCGCGCTTAACTTCATTCACCACCGCTTCCCTTTTCTTACTGCTGCTGCTGTTGTTACTGAAGCTTTGCTGTCATGTCTCTTATTTATTAATAACACTATTATAGTATTTATTTCTATACGGTATGTAGCCCTAGCGAAGCACCATCATACGATATGCAGCATCGAGTAGTTCATAATGACTCTGTGATCCCGACTGCAGTATTTCGTACTGCTCAGATATTACCCACCTTGTTTCCACTGTGTCTAAGACTGTACTGCCTAGCCCAAGGATTGAACTCACAAATTCACGAACTAACACTTTAATCCACTAAATTCTCAACCCTTTTAAGCAACGGCACACATAGGCGCCAATGAAAATATCTCGGTAGAAAATTTTTAATGGGTATACATTTAAATGTTATGAAATAAAACCATAGATTTAAAAAATATATATATACACACAAATATGAAATGATATTATTTCAACATTTCTATTCAAAATTGTTATAACTGATCCATATACCAAGGTATTTATAGTGTATAGTCTTTATTAATTTCACATTCTGGATTTTTATGATGGATTCACGGTAGGTGCCATCACTGCTTCCAATTCAAGATCATAGTTACTCTTTTGGAAAGGTTTATCTTACTTCTTACCAGAGAATGTTGATTTTTTTGTTCAGAATTATTCTTATTCCATCTATGACTAAGTCAGTATTTCTCAATCTTTTTAAGCAACAGCACACCTAGGAATAAATGAAAATATCACGACACACTTAGCAAAATTTTTAAAGGCTATACATTTAAATGTTATGAAATAAAACCATAGATTTTTTAAAAATACAAACACAAATATCAATTTACTGTATTTCAACTATTTGTGGAGTTTATTTCGTGTAAAATAGTGTTTTTTCGAGATTTCTTCAATGTTTGGTCGAATGTGCGTTAAGCAAATCATCATTACTTCTTCACTTGAGCCTAGTCTTTCCGCTTCTTATTTTTAATGTCATTTAGGGTTGAGAAGCCTAATTCTCATAAATAGGAAGTAGAGAATTGCAATAAAACTGATAAATCCTTTCTAGCTAATGTGGGATAAAAAGTTTAACACTTATTCATTTATTCAAATATTAACGCTGTACCATTACTTCCACACATACATACATATGTATGTATGCCGTGACAGTATTTCACGGCACACTTAAGAGGATCGCGCGACACACTAGTATGCCGGGACACGGCGGTTGAGAATCACTGCACTAGTTTATTGTCACGTGAGACAATTTTGAACTTAGAACTTAAATTTAATACTCTTCTTGCCTGCTTGCTGCTGACACTACTATTACTGTCGCGCTTAACTTCATTCACCACCGCTTCCCTTTTCTTACTGCTGCTGCTGTTGTTACTGAAGCTTTGCTGTCATTTCTCTTATTTATTAATAACACTATTATAGTATTTATTTCTATGCCAGATCTACTGAGGAGGCTGTTGTAACTTAGCATATATGCTGATTCTTTCAGACGTCTGAGTTTCCAGCATTCTTCCACAAGGGTTGTTGACCATATTTTTCCCTCCGTACATGATCAGTCAAGTCTAATTTCATCGTCTTACCTAATTACATACAGCGTGAAGAAAGAATTACAAACAATGTCCTTAATTCTTAAAAGAATTAAAACTTATCAAAATATAAAATTATATTGATTTGTTTTTTATGCTTTATCTAACTTTTGCAGGTTATTTAAAACCAGAAAATACTTTTAGATTGTAAGAGTTTGGAGGAGATAATAATGATCGCTAATTAAGCCATAGCTGGAATGGGGGGAAGAGGTGAATTCATGCCTTTCACAAAGGTATTTGCGCGTAAGTGAAGATAACGAACTCGATTGGAATTCGAACTCGGCTCTCCGATTTCCAATTCTGAGCCGTTATCCATTACACTACCCACAAATCCAAGCTTAAAGCATCTGATATTTTCAAGCGATCACCTATCTAGTTACTGACCCGACTCGACGTTGCTTAACCGAGTGTATGAGAGCCGGTGTTTCAACGTGATATGGCCGTTAAGTCTATAAAACCATAAAAACTCCCAACAAAATTACATAAAACCTTTTAATATATTTTGAAAACTGAAACAAAAAGAAAAAAGAAACCTTCAGACTTCATAAAGATCTCGATTAAAAATACCAATGCAAACTCTACTTCAGAAACTGAATACAAAATAACTTGTATTAGAAACCAGCATCTCTGATAACAAATTAAAAATAAAAATAAACGTTCACAAACTTGTACCCAAAATTATCACTGATCCACATATAATATCAATCTATACCCAAAACAACTACGACTCAAAAGCTTTATCTGGCCTTAAATAACCCTTTATATGCCATTAAGGAGAAAGAAAATCAAACCCATGCCATCAAAAGTGACTATATAATTCTATTTAACATTATTTACGTTGTTCGGACTGTTTTCCTCATCTTTAATGTCATTTTCACGATGTTTCGGTCGTTATACGCTCCGGCCTTCAGGTGATTGGCATTTCGAACTGAACCCTTTATTTCGCCCACCGGGTTATATTGTTCTAGTTCCATGACTCTTCCTGATGTCTCGGTTATCTCCCTTTAACTCAACTCTCCAATTTTTTTTTGTTCACCATAGCCCTGTGGATAAAAGCGTTGGTTTGGATCCAGTGACTTGACCCAAAGAATTGTGAGTTCAATACTTGGCTACGGCAGTATATTAGCGGTCCAACATGCATTTCTATAATAAATAATCTTCAATAAAATTAAAAAGAAACGTCGATATAAAGATAATCTTTGCATGTAGATTTCAAATGTTTTCAATATAGAGCCACTACTCACTTAACTACCGGGTTCCATTCCAACGACTTGGTCGTTAAACGAGATGGTGGCTAAGTGAGAAGTTATACTTGACCGCTATTTCAGGCATTTTACATGTATAATTGATTTGTGTTCACCAGTTTTGAGATAACTTTAATGTCACTTTTGCACTATTTGTAACATAATTTGTTTACAGTAGCGTACTGAAAAGTAAATGTAATAAACAAATTTGAAAGTCAGCTTTTCTGTCCATTCTATGTATTTTGATTAATTTTGAAGAAAAAGAAAATAATTGCGATTAAAATGTTCGTACAACGTATAAAACTGAATGAATGGTTAGATCGTTGTTTTCAATTATTTTATTTTATGAGATTTTACAGTTGGGGTCGTTAGACTGGTAAGTCGTTAAGTGGCTGTATTTTTAAATCATTTCCGAAAAAAAAATTTTACAAAAAATTTTTTTACAGTTTGGGGTCGTTAGACAGGTAAGTTGTTAAGTGGCTGTATTTTTAAATCATTTCCGAAAAAAAAATTTTTTTACAGTTTGGAGTCGTTAGACAGGTAAGTTGTTAAGTGGCTGTATTTTTAAATCATTTCCGAAATTTTTTTTTTCTTAGCCAGAGGATGCGTTCTTTCTTCTGGACTATTTTCAAGTCTGTTATTTTCCGTACATTTTAAACTTACGAGAATTTCACCGTGAAGGACGACAGACGATTTTGTGAATTCTTTGATGGGAAAGTGTCTTTGACATTAAAACACATGATAATCGCTTCCCGGCCTCGAGGCGGAAATTAACCAAAACCCAAATCCAGGGACTAACCCCACCCGCCCACATACATGGGCTGTACCGTTCCCATTGCTGTTAAAAGAAGAGGGTCAAGGTCAATCCGTGATGCATGAAGTGTCAAAAAAAAAAAAAATAGTACCAAGGGAACTGGATAATTTCAGGGACTAACCGCGAGGTCATAAGTTGTGACCTTTTGTAAAACCTACCTTCGTAGGAGGGGAAATTTTAGATAAATTAAACAAGATAAACAAACTTTAAGTAAAACTTATTATAAAACTTATAATATTATAATAATTATGAATATTACATAAACATTCACCAATATAACAAATATTTTTAAATATAATAATTATTCAATAAATGAATAAGTTTTCAGTGAATTTATCTCATTAACCGACTTCAAGGTTTCCTTTCAAATTACTCATCAAGTTTAGATGTTTAATAAGTCTATTGAAATTATTACCATATCTTATATTTATGCCCCTGGGAACAAATCATAAATTTCAAATATTTTAATTTGAAATTTTCACCATATTAGAGTTTCGAATACAAGGTTGGCATAGATGGAACAAACTTCCAGTAACCAAAAACACTATTTTTTAAAAAGTGCTCAATACAGAGTAGAGCGAATAATATAATATTTATTTAAAAATTATAACATAAGTATGTTATAACATTTCTACAAAAATAGCCATTTTGTTTCAACACTTCTGGTCGTTAAAAGCGTAACATTTAAATTTCAAAACCAATTAAATAGTTCTTTTTTTATTTACGCTTTATTTTATTTTATTTTATTTTATTTATTTACTTGTTTTTATTCATTTATCTTCATATCACTATACTTAATTATCTGGTAGTTTAAAAAATTAAATGAAATTTAGTAATTTTTACAAATTCTATAGGCATATTTGAATTTGAATTGTATTATTATTAGTTGTTTGCAGCATATTTTTAAATTAAATTGTTTTCTAATAATTTAATAACTATACATTTTTTAAATCATTTCAACTCAAGCAAAGCGATAACGTCACTAGGACGTAGAGCGTTACAGAGAGTAAAAGAGAATGAGAAGACTTTAGTGAGGAGAAGGGAGGAAAGGACAAAAAATGAACAGGATTCAGGAAGACAGAAGATGGCGATTAATGTTGCATTTAAAATTTGTAGTTTGTAAATTTTCAGGGTAGCAAGAAATCGGAAGGGAGTTCTACATAGTGAAGTGCAAAAAAAAAAGAAACTGTTAGAATAGAAGTGGCGGTCTCATCTAGTTAGTTCAACAGTAAAAAGGTGGGACCTAGTTGCCAATTTAGGAGCACGCTTAAATTATATTCGAGACACTAAGAAAAAAAAAAGTTCATGAACCCGTTTTTCTAATATGTAATTTCCGGGGAAAAATCTAATATAATAGCAAAATAAATAAAATAAAATAAATGTATTTAAAACAAACTGATGATAAAGAATTTAAAGAATACATACGTCAAATGTAAAAATATTGGAGTCCTGAGAAGAAATCTCTTCCATTTTTTCCGAAAAAGTCTAGAGATAAAATCAACTTATTTGAATTTTTCACAATGCAAAACTGACGACAATTCTTCTGATAATTTTTTTTATCAATATGGAATGTCAGCCTCTTGTTTTCAATCAAATTTCTTGTTTGCCATTAAGAAGACTATATATTTCGTGTAAGACCTCTATTTATTTACTAATATGCATGTAATAATTATCATAAGGAGAGTTATCAATGTTTGAAGATGTGCGTATAAAATAAAACTAAATTGGTATTTTAGTTTAAAATTAGTCTAGTTATATCTGCATGTAATACTTGTACGTTTTTATGTAAGATTTTCAAGCATTTATGAATTAAAGTAAACAATAATACAGTATAATTATATGCTTTCTATATATTAACTGCTATTTTTTCCATAAATGGCGCAGAAGATGAACTGATACTTTCGTAATGCGTATAATTGTATTTTTGATTATTTTGTGGAAAGAGGAGGCACACAATACGTCATTAGTCACGTGACTTCTTTAATACAAAGAGTGGTTTATTTACTTGTCATAAAAGAGGTACAGTTCTTTGTCTTCAGGTCTACGGTTAGAATGAATGGCTGAATAAGGAAAGGTGGATAAGGAGAAAAGAAATTTAAAAGAGAGAGAGAAAACGTATAAATTCATTTTTTTGTTGTTATCATTATTTACACACTGACACACCTTTAAGCGCTTTCCTATAAACAAACCAATATCGCTTCACAATGCATTGAATAGATTGTAATGTTACCCTGTAATAAGAACATCACTGTAGACAGAAAGTCAAATGGAACCTCTCATAACATTTATGAATAGGTAGTCTGCTTTTGAATAACCTTGATATTACAACGATAACGGTTAACTGGACAGAGAAATTGCAAATCTAATCAGCAAAGAAAGCCAGTCACTAGTGAGGCTTCGTTTCAGAGTGTTAGACCAGCACAACATACGCCTGTCAGCAAAACTAAATGTGTACAACCTAAGGGTCTCCCTTCTCTCCTCTACGGATGCGAAATGAGGACCTTGTATCGCAGACACAAACACAAAAACGAAACTAAAAAAATTCAACGTGCTGGTTCTTTGGAAACACGTTGAAATTTTCGACCGAGCAGATTCGACGAGCATCGAATTAATGCTCATCGAGTCGCAAGTTCGTTGGACTGGCCACGTCATCCGCATGGAACGACATTGCATTCTCAGACGCCTGTTGTACAGAGAGCGGCTAAAAGGCATTAAATTAAGGCCGACTAAAGAAACAATACAAGGACTCAATTGGTGCAAGATCAGACAAAAGGAACGAGAGGGTTGTGCAATCAACCGTTCGCGTTGACATGCCATTGTTCAGCAAGCTTCTGCAAACTTCCAGAAAGTCAGATGTCAAAAGCTCTCTACTCAAAGAGAATAGCGCTACTGTATTACTTTGGGTTCGGTCGTAACCACCGATTCATGTCCCCCACCCCCGCTCCAGACACTGTGCGTTCAGACTTAGTGTGCGGAGCCACATCCGGATCCAATAATGAACTGAAAAACAAAAACAAAAAAAAATAAAAACGGAATCGAAGGGCAACCATAAATGAATAATTTGAAATTTATTTTATACATTCGAGGTCTGATCAAAAAGTATCAGGACTGGTGCTATAAAAAGAAAACTACAAACATATCAATTCGGTATTTAATCTCCTTCGAAGTAGTTCCCTTCTGAAGTCACACACTTTATCCAGCGTCGTTTCCATTGATAAAAGCAATCCTGGAACTTTTTTTTGCGTTTGCGTCGCATTCTCTTGGATTATCTAGACATCTTGAAATCTTGCTCCTTTCAAAGAGGATTTGATATTTAGAGAGGAAAAAGTCGCAACCACCATATTGAATATGGTGGTTTTTTCGGACCTGCGGAATGTCGTGCTTGGCCAAAAACTGCTGCACATGCCATGGTCACTGATGGAACCTCTGTGGTGTGGTGTGACAACCACACTCTACACACTTTCCTTTCAAGAACTACTATAATCAACGGAAGCGAGCGAGAACATTATAACTTAGTATGCATATGCGACAGAGTTCAAGGTCTATCGACTTCACTCTGCGTATTTTAATTCCGTTATCACAGCAACAATCTCGATAGACTTCAATCTCGATCAGTCTTCATATGCGTTATATGTCCGTCGTCTGAAATTTGATCAGAAAATTTCTTTGAATAATGTTCAAATTATTTGTTTATTTATTCTTATTGTATATTTTAATGCCGCGTCTTTTCAGTACGTAGGCGATCATGGCTCTCCGCGGAATATGTTTCAGTGAATTGCCATGACTTTTTTTGGAGTGATAGTGGAGTGGTTTTCCGTTGCCTTCTCCGAGGTTTTGAATTCAGAATTGTTCTCCTCTTAGATTGGCTGTCACCAAAGACTAGAGAGCTCAGTCTACTTTGCTATTTAACCCATACGTGAGGGGAGAAGAGATTTATACGTATATTTCCCAAGGATATCTGTGCGAAAGTGAATGCAATACACTAAACGGGGATTTGAACCTGATTCACTGATTTCACTTTTCGTGCTGATAATTGCTACGCTAGCAGCGCACATCCCTCGAGTTAATTAATATTCATTAGTGGATTAAATGTATTGACAAGAAATGCTGAATTTTTTGCTATGTAAGATAAACGGTTTTTCATTATCAGGTTGTGTTTTTATTGCTGTATCTACGTATGTTGCAGTGTCAATAGAAAAACGATCAAACACTTTTGCAAAGAATCACTGTCTATTCTTCGAGCTGCTTCTACATTATGGTTTATCGCTTCTACAGTCTTCTTCATGTGTATAGAAAATGAAGGTTTCATTTTCCGGTAGTGCACTCTATAGAATTTCGATGGCTAAAATATTGTAGGAATGATATAAAATAGCGGTCCTCAACCACCGGGCCGCGGACCATTTGGTACCGCCCCGCGGACCATTTGATACCGGCCTGCGGACCATTTGGTACGACTTGCGGACCATTTGATACTGGCCTGCGGACCATTTGGCACTGGCCCGTGTACCATTTGGTACCGGCCCGCGGACTCTTTGATACCGGCCTGCGGATCATTTGGTAGCGACCTGCGGACCATTTGATACCGGCCTGCGGACCATTTGGTACCGACTTGCGGACCATTTGATACTGGCCTGCGGACCATTTGGCACCGGCCCGTGTACCATTTAGTACCGGCCCGCAGACCCTTTGATACCGGCCTGCGGATCATTTGGTAGCGACCTGCGGACCATTTGATACTGGCCTGCGGACCATTTGGAAACGGGCTGCACAGAAAGAATAAAAACGCTGTTTTTTTTTTAATTATTTTATTTTATTGACTATCGTGGTCTTGTTTATTGTGTTTTGTTATGAGCGTGACCGATATTCTCTAACCCGCGGAAATATTGTCTTTCATGACACCGGTGAAAAAAATTTGAAAACTGCTGATATGAACAACACAACACAACACTCCGAATAAATATCGTAAATATAGACAGACAGAAAAGCAGACGATTTTTCATAAAGTTTTTAGTAAAATCTGTTACCTAACGATTTTGTGGCATATTTATCGTATATACTCGTGTATAGTGCACATGTTTATGACCAGTTGTTTTACCCTCAAAATAGGGGTCGCATTGTAAAGTAAAACCTCCAGAATGAAAAAAAAAAAAAAAAGACTTTATACAAATCCAAACTTCAGCGTTTTTTTCCTATTAGGAAAATAGCATCACCGTTACAAACAAAGCCAAACTTCCTTGTTTACTTCTATTCATGTTTAATAAGGTCTGGGTGATCAGGGGTTTTTTGTGTGTGGGGGTGGTGTTTTTTTTTTACACACACATATACTATACACAGGTAAGTTTTCTGAAGGGATTAAAAATCATGCATTTTCAGTGACTGGTTGAACTATAGACAGGTAAATTTTTCTGGAGAGATTAAAATTCACGGCAAAAAATTCAGGGTTTCGCACTATACATGAAGTTGATTTATACACGATTATATACGATATTCAATATAAGAAATGATGAAGTCATTCAAAGTTTTCTTGTCTTTTTTTTTTTTTTAAGTGGCAGAAGGACTAGTTTCAGGTATTAAAGTGACACACTTATTAAGACTGCATTGTTATAGCCTGCATGCATTGCCTCATTTTAGGAAAAAAAATTGCCCTTTACTGGTAATTTTGCTTTCAATTGGATTCTCTGTTGTAAACGACACCCACCAACACACAATAAAAATACATCACAAAACACGTCATATTGTACACTATTATGCATCTATATTGATCAGGTTTTGAAAATACACTAACATTTTATAATTTTTTAACAAGTATTACGTATCATCATTTCAGTTTCTTGTAAACATACATACATATACATTATATATATATATATATATATATATATATATATATATATATATATATATATACGCACAAACAGGCAACAGGCAAGGTAAATTTAGTAAAGATATATATGGGTATCTGTAGGATGTCTAATCCGATAGACACCAACGGCTGTAATATATATATATATATATATATATATATATATATATATATATATATATATAATGGCTCTCCTGTCGTATTCGACGGGTGAGGGCCAAGCAGCCCAGTTCCTAGGAACTGACAGCCAGACACCAGCACATACGATTTGATTATAGCGGTGGAGGCTTTGTGCAGAACCAACCACAACCAAATACAGAGACCTGGTGCACTACGACCTCCGCAGGTTTTGAATTAAGAGTTGTCCTTCTCCTAGACCAGTTGCCACCCAAGGCTTGCTATTTACCCATTACTGGAGGAAGAAGAGGATTAATACTTTTCCCAAGGGTATTAGCACATAAGTGAATGTAATGGATTCGACTGGAAATCGAACTCGGCATTCCGATATATATATATATATATTTTTATATATATATATATATATATATATATATATATATATATATATATATATGTGTGTGTGTGTGTGTGTGTGTGTATAAATGGCTGGTCACTCATATCCAAGTATGCATGTCTAATAGGGCAGTTAGCCAATCCTTGTTGCAGACACCTGATCGGGCACATTTGTCTTTGTTCAACACCTACCGAGACCTTAAGTCTTTAGTTACAGTTCCTGAGAATGCACATTATCTATTATGATAAACAGTTTGAACAAGGCCAGCACACTCAAACACTCGGCAAGCATAAACAGCTCTTAAATAGTTCTGTATACCCAATTTCACTCACTAGGCTTGGGTCAACCTATGACATGATTTTCAGGCACTTTCCAAAGGTGCTACATGCTGGGATTGCCTTCTCAGAACGATAATATCAGGAAGTCGCCTTCCTGACAAATCGACCAAGTATCATCAGTCTTCTTGCGCAAAAATAGGGGGCCGCACAGGTCATTTTTCCAGAAGGATTAAAATTCATGCAAAAAAAATTCAGTTTTTTCTTTTTCTTTTATTGTTCTCTCTTCTTAATATTTTTTTCTCATATTCTCTAAAACTCAGTAATACTTTGCGTCTTAGTGGCTTTATTGCCTTCCTTGGGGTAAAATGATTAAAAAAAAGTATACACGTGTGTATACGTTTAACAAGTTTCCCAAGAACGCTGAGCAACTAAAAGTTCCAAAAATGTAGCAATGCTGTTGCTAGCACGAGTACAATAACTGTAGCAATTACTAGAAGCCTTTGATTGTCAGGTAGGGACACCAGGTAGTGCAGCCATATCAGCAGCGGTGTGTCTAGGGCAAGATAAAAGGGACCAGACCCTCTTCAAGCATATTTTGCATTCAGAGTTGTCCTTCTCTTAGACTAGTTGAAATCTCAAGGCAAGAGAGACAAGTCAATGTCGCTATTTAACCCATAGCTGGAGTGGGAAAAAGAGATGCAGTCCTACAATTCCAAAGGTTATATGTGCGAAAATAAACATAACAAACGTTGCCAGAATTCGAACTCGTCTCACTGATTTCGCTTCCCGAGTCACTAACAATTATCAATATCTTCTTCTATGTGCTGTGTTCCTTCAAGATGTAAGCGATCATGGCTCTCCACAACTTCCTGTCCTTTGTAGCTCTTAGTTTGCCTTTTTACTATATCTCCTAATCTCTGTTTTGCCAACCATTTATATAAGTTCATTATGTAACATACGCTGCTATCCTCTGCCCTTCTTGTTTTAAATTTATCCTTTGTGTGTCGAATTTTCCAAGCCGCCTTTCCTCATTATGTAACCTAGAAATTTCAACTATTTTTCTGATGCTACGTATAAGGGTTCTCTAAAACTTCATCGTTGCTCACGTGTTCAGTCCATGGCAAACTCAGTATCCTTCTGTAGAACCACATTTCTGTTGCCTCAAGTCTCTTTTCCATCTGTGAGGAGGTAGTCCAGCATTCACTGGTATATAAGAGGACTGACATTACATAACAGTTCGGTACTCTTTTCTTTGTTTCCAACGAAACTGTCCTGTTACTTAATACTGTGCTTAACTTTTGGAAGATATATTTCGCCGTTCAAAAGCGCCTTCAGATTTCGGAGCCGCATTTTCCATCCCCAGTTAAAAAGATTTTCACTCTGGGAAATATCCACTATTTAGACAAAAAAAAAACAAAAAAAAAACAGAACTAAACAAAAGAGGACACTCAAGTCGATATACTCCCAAAAAGTTGACCGATATTGACTATGCAGATGACCTAGCAGACGCTATTACCAATACCATAGTTCTCCTACAAGAAAATACTGCTAACGGTGCCTCTAAAACAGAATTCATAAGCTTCAACCAGCAAAGCTCAATACAAACTATCTCAGAAGAATCAATAAAATTTGTGGAATCTCTTACATAGGAAGCGAAATAAATTCGACTGAAAAGGATGAGAAAATCCGCATAGCCAAAGCCTGGATTGCCTTGAATAAAACGGATGTACTCAATAAATCTGATCAACCAGACATCTTTAAGCGGAGATTTTTTCGAGCTACTGTAGAGACAGTTTTAATGTATGGCGCCACTGATTGAACATTAAACAAAAACCCTTGAGCCTAATTTTGATGGATGCTAGAGAGCTATACTTGACATCTCTTGGAGACAACATCCAACTAAGTCCCAGTTCTATGGACCCGTCCCTGTTATTTCTACAATCTGACGTGAACGCAGAATATTCTTTGCAGGATAGTGCTGGCGAGCAAAACAAGAATTCACAAGTGATCTACTGCTCTGGACAGCTAGCCAGAGAGAAAGACTAGTTTGTCGCCCAGCAACCACCTACATTGACCAACTAGGTTATGACAAACAATGCCAACCTATTGACCTTCCGACCGTGATGGTAGTCGTGATAGACTCATGAATGTCTGGACTAAATAAAAAATATATCCCTAGATGATCGATGGAGAGCAATGCTTGATTAGAAAATTCGTCCCACGTGCTATTCGTTAGTATAGTAAGTGGTAGATATCACCAAAATGCGAGAGCATTTTTGATAATGAAATAAGCAAAAAAAAAAAAACAAACAAAAAAAAAAAAAACAAAACAAATGCTACCCCAAGTTTTTAGAAATTTATTAAAATTAGACAATTATCCGATTTAAATGAAATTTTCTGTACTTCGCTAATATTTTTCATAGATTTTTTTTTTAATCGAATTCATCCCATGCAAGGCAGTAAAGCCACTGATACACAATGGATTAAGGAGCGTGGAAGAGTTAGAAACAAAAACATTACTAAGGAGCGAGAACAACAAAAAAAAAAGAGTAATCAAAAGGATAGGAGATAGCGATTGACACTGAATTTAAATTTTTGCAAATTAAATATGGCTGGAAAGTATGGAGTCGGAAGGGAGTTCCACAAGCGAGAAGTGCGAGGAAAGAAACTGTTGGCATAGAATTTACGGTAACATCTAGCCATCTCTACTGTAAATTGGTGAGACCTCATCGCTAGTCTGGTACAGCGCTTAAATTCAAAGAGTCTAGGCACAATACCGAACAGCTCAGCCGAACAACTACTATGAAAATATTTATAGGCAAAGTGAGCCAACCATACAGCGCTGACTAAAGAAACTAGCTCACGGCCATTAATATTGCTGATTCTTCTTTGGATTTTAGCAAGGTTATGACGAAAAATCCCTGAAGATATTATTTCAGTAAAAAGAAGACGAAAAAAAAAAAAAGTTAAAATTTGTCCCGAACCTTCTCAAAAATAATTCAATAAAACTTAAAATATATTTTTTCGTTGTGCTTGCATAATTTAATAAAAAATATTATTTTCTTTCGGATTGGACAGAAAAAAAATCAACATTCCATATTTTTTTTTATTTTAAAATTTACTACTAATTTTTTAGTGTGATTTTGAATTACATCCAGTTGTTGTTCATAACGAGAGATTTTTTATCATTTTCCATAATGAAATGAAAAATGGAAGGTTGGCATTCATTGATGACAGACGACCGCAGACGATGGAGCGTTATGTTCATTTCCCAAACGAAGACTTCGTTCTGCGTATTACGGTAAACTACATCCGACAGCAAGGCCTCTGACCAGGAGGTTTTGAGGAGCTTGGAACTACCTTTTAATTGTTGTTCCCAGGTTCACCCTCCCAGGAGAGCTATCCAGCATACTCAAGAACATGCGATTTCTGGGAAAAGGAAAGGGAAATTGTCGAATATAAAAGATACATCACATTTTCAGGAGCAAGGCAAGTAGTAGAAATGCCCTTCTTACGCAAAAATAACGGAAGACTACAAATAATGCCGGTAAGCCTGACAAACATAAAGCCGTCATTGAGAATCTCGCACACTTGGTTCCAAATGATTGGGCCAGATTTCGAACTTTTCTAAAAAGTCTATATTCCAAGGAAATGGTGCAGGCTGAACTGTAAAAGAATGACAATAAAAAAAACTGAAATAATAAATAAAGAAAAAACAAATAGCAAAATGGCAGCTCAAACACAAACCCCTCCTACCAAAAATACCAAATCTACTAAACAAAGGTCGCAGCAATCTCCTATCCGTCCACTAAAACCCAGAAAAGACAGAATGAAAAGCTTATCTCCCAAAAGAACAGAATCAGCCAAACAAAAGCAGAAAATCCACAACGACTACTTTCCTACGCAAAACCAATTTGACGAACAAGAAAAGATGAAGGTGGAAAGCCAGAACCCTCAAATGGCTAAAACATCCAAAATGAAAGCCTAGGAAAAAGAAATAAAAACCATATAAGCTAAAGGCCGAAAACGTTTAAACAGCCATGCATAATATAATTCAATGGAACTACCGTAGAATAAAGACAAATATAAATGATCTACTTCTGCTAATAGCAGATCTGTCACCGGAAGTTGTTTGCCTTCAAGAAACATTTATTTAGCAAGGTGACAAAGTGAATATAAAAGAATACCAGCACATGACACTGGGCTTCGTGCATCTGGCGGTTTATCTATCCTAGCTAGGAATGCTGTACCCCCAAAGTAAAATAAAACTGACAACTACTTACAGACGTCTGCTGTTAAAGTGACCCCTACATTGGCCAATAAACATTTTCTCGATATATATCCCACCTAATAAACGAGTAAATGAAACCAAAATTTATGAAATTATAAGGCAACCCCATGAACTCTTTATGATACTGTCACAGCACCATGTGAGGCTGTAAAGACAAAATCCAAAAGGGAAGGACTTTAGAAACAACTATGTACAACAATGATTTATGTATTTATAAGGATAAAACTTCGACATACATAAATCCATTTACTAGCAATTACTCTGCAATAGATTTATCCATATGTGATCAATCTATATGGATTTCGCTTGGAAGGTTCTGGTGGACATGCGTAATGATCACTTGCCAATTGTTCTGCAAAATTCAGAACACAGTGATAAAAATCCTCTCCGTTGGAAATTAGGCGGAGCGAACTGGGACGAATTTAAAAACCAATGTCCTGATAAACTAGCTGAAGGTAAATGCATCAAAGACTTGTAACAGTTTACGGAAATCCTTATATCTGCTGCAAAGGAATGCATTCAGTACAAAAAAAATATGTAACAGACTTTGGTTCAATGATGAGTGTACGGAAGCTATCAGGCTCAGAAGAAGAGCTTTGAGGGATTTCAACAAACAACCTTCAACCTCTAATTTGTTACAATTTAAGCAACTTCGAACAAAGGCACGGAAAATAATTAAAGAAAGCAAAAAAAACAAAAAACAAAAAACAAAAAGAATGCTGGAAAAACTACGTCAGCAGACTTAATTCTACCACAAAAAAAAACAAAATCCGTATGCGATATGATAAGGAAAATAACTGGTAAACATCGTTCTGACGTCATAAAACATCTTTCGATAAATAACTGCAAAAAAAAAAAAGACAAAAACTAATTAAAATTTATTGAAACAAAACAATTACAGTTGACCACTGATGACAATTCCAGAAAAACGTAACAATAAACAATTTTTTCTAACCTCTGCCAGCCGCAATGATGGAGAAAGCATTACCTCGAACCATCGCCAGTGAGACACGCTGCAAGAGCCACTCCGTTTCGCGAGGCTCGTCCCTTAATCGAGACGCAATCGCGCCAATCCTCCGAAGGAACGCCATCGAACGAGGGCCAATAACCCCTGAAGTCTCCACTGCAACAGGAGTAAAAAAAAAAATCTATCAGCAAAAGAAGAATATTTAAGTATTTTTTTCATCTCTGTGTCCCAGGCGACGGATCCTGGCTCAACCGCGGAACTGATTAAATTACCGACCGAAAATGTATCCGCACAGGTCGCATCCCAAATCCACGACTTCCCCATTTTAAAAGGGAAAATGGTAATGCCATCCGGCCGCTTTCCATCACCGCGGTCGAGGCCTACGGGTTCGATTTGGGAAGGGAACCCAGCTGCATCCAAACCTCTTTTGATGATGTCGTTAATAGCAGCATGCCGTGGAAATCGGCCTGCACTACGACGACAGGAAAGAGGATGCAAACCAAACTCATCGATGGAGGCTCCACATCTACATCTGTGAGGCTCACATATTTTGAGTCCAAGACGGATCCTGACTCCGACTCGAGTGCACTCATCATCTAGAAGGGTACCGGTAGATGAAGAGGGCACTGCTTTGAGCCAGGCGCCACTACTCGGTTGTGAAGCAGATAGTAGACAGGCGAGGCGATGCTGATCCAGAGAGAGCCTCAAATTAGAAAAATTGGCCTCGCATTTTATTTTATCCCAGCTTTTTTGTTTTGATGTGTCTAGTGGGAGAGAAAGTAATTCTTGTAAAATAACCAGCAAAAAGGCTATCACTGATCAATTAGCCAATACAATCTCCAAAAGCTCATCTGCCAAGAATGGTAGCCAACAATTTCTGAAGCTCAAACAAAAAGCGGAAAAACAAAAATTAAACTAAATCAAATAATGCTGAGAGCTATAATCTACTATTCATTACAGAACTAAATGAATCTTTAAATAAAGCCCACAATACAGCTGTTGGACCAGATGATATCCACTATCAATACATTAAACAGCTACCCAACAAATCATTACAACTGTTACTAAATTTGTATAACAACATATGGACAAATGGCAACTTCCCAGATATGTGGAGACAGTTATTCATCATTCTTATTCCAAAACCTGGAAAGAAGGACACAAACCCTGAAAGCTACAGGCCGATAGCACTAATGAGTTGCCTATGTAGAATGGTCAACAACAGGTTGACTTAGTGCCTGTAACTAACGGCCTAATCAGTGACTACCAACGTGCTTTTAGGGAAAAAAAGAAGTACCATGGATCACTTAGTACGCCTCGGAACCTTTGTAAGGGAAGCCTTCATTAAGAAAGAACATCTCACGTCAGTCTTTTCTGACTTAGAAAAGGCGTATGATACAACATGGAAATTTAGTATTTTGAAAGATCTGCATGGACTGTGTCTAAAAGGATGGCTTATTCAATTCATAGGGAATTTCCTGAAAGACCGGAGATTTCAAGTCCGTATAGGAAGTACACTATCGGAACTGCAAGATCAAGAAAGGGTTCCACAACGAAGCCCTCTTTCAGTGACGCTTTTTTTGCGTAAAAATTAACTCCATAGTTAAAACCCAAAGCCCAGGAGTGAGATGCTCTCTATGATGATTTTCTAATTATGTACAGTTCTCAACATATGAATACCATTGAAAGACAACTCTAACAATGTCTTAATAAAATACACAAATCGGCCACTGAGAATGGGTTTACGTTTTCTAAAACAAAAACCAAATGCCCGCATTTGTGCAAATTAAGAAAATTGCACACTGATCCATATTTAAAATTAGACGGAGCAGAAATTCCAGTAGTAGAACAGCACAGGTTTCTCGACATTAACTTTGATAAAAAAAAAAATTAATGTCCATTCCCCATCTAAAATATTTGAAAACAAAATGTAGCAAATCCCTATAACTCCTGCGTGTAGTGACCCATACTGAATGGGGAGATGATCGACTAACATTAATCGAGTTATACTTCACTCAAATCTGGATTACGCTAGTTTCATATATAGGGCGGCCAGAAAGTCGTACCTAAAAATTCTCAATGCAAGCTATCATCAAGGCCTCAGAATACTCCTCGGGTCTTTTAGAACATCCCCAGTAGAGAGCTTATACACAGAAGTTAATGAAACTCCTCCACATTTACGGCGCACTAAACTGGCACTATAATACTATGTAAAAATAAAATCATGCCCTACTAACCCAGCAGTACCTTTGAATCGAATTATTGGGATCTATCCCGACAAAAAGATAATGCTATACAACCCTACGGACTCAGGATGAAACCCATTGCTGAAGAGTTAGGCACCACACTTTCAAATATGCAAGAAATGACTGCAGACAGTATTCAACCATGGACTATCAAGCAGCCCGAAGTTCTGCTAGAATTACATAATCTCCCAAAACAAAAAAACGCAGCCATTCACATTCTAAGATAATTTTCAGGACATATTGGCAAACTTCCCTAAACATACACCCATCTATACTGACAGGTCAAAATGTGAGGACATGAAAGGATGTGCAGCGGTGAGCCAAAATATTACCAAAAAAGGCGCCTCCCAAAGGGAAGCTCTATTTTCACCGCAGAATCTTAGGCAATCGAACTAACTCTCAGCATTATCTCAGAGATCAAACAAAAAAAAAATTTCTAATTTTCTTGGACTTAATTGGACTTAATATCCGTCCTAGTGGCTCTGAAGGAAAAAAAATCATCCAACAACCCACTTATGAAAATATTATGCAAAATGAGAACTATTAACAAGCATAAAGACATCAGACTCTGTTGGATTCTTAGCCACATCAGAGTTTAAGGTAATAATGAAGCAGACCGAGCAGCCAAGTCGATGTGAATGTAGATACAAAAACCAAAATCCCATACACATTTTAAGGAGGTTATTAATAAATACATTCAAAGGGAATGGCAACAGTACTAGGATGATAACCCACACAATAAACTCTTCGCAATCCAGTCCAAACTAAAAGAATGGAAGTCAGCTCCCAGAAAATCTCGTAAGGAAAAAGTGGTACTGGCCCGCGTACGCATTGACCATACGAGAATAACCCACTCGTACTTACTAAACAATGAAGATCAACCATTATTCCAAGCATGTAAAACTGCATATACTATTAAACATGTATTAACCGAGTGCTCAGATCTTGCTCTCTCAACACAAAAATATTATAATATAAAGAATATGTATGAGCTGTTTGAGAAAGTAAAAGTGGATGATATAATATCATTTCTCAAAACAGTAGAGAATGTCAGAAACAATTTCTCTACAAATCGTGTATCTGAAAAGAATACATCAGAGAAACCAGACTCTCGACAATAACCCTCTTTACAAAAATCTTTATCTATAAAAGGCAGGATGTGTGTGTGTATGTGTGTGTGTGTGTGTGTGTGTGTAACGAATGCACGGCCGCAATTTTCGACGGATTTGCACCAAAATTTACATGCACATGCTCCAAGTTAGCAGTTAGGCCAAGACCGACTTTGTATTTCTCAACTCCCATCGATAGTGGAAATAATCGATTTTTTCATGCTTCTACGGCAGTTTTCATGTGTTTCCGGCCATTTTCTACTGGCCAGAGTGAGAGCCTATAGCTGGCTGCCACGAATAGGCAGGAAGATTCTATTGGCCAGTGTGAGAGCCAACAGCTGACTGACACGAATGTTAACTAGCATGCTAGCATGCAAAAAAAATCGATAGCTGCATTCATCACAAGTGGGAAAAATTTAAATCTGCATGGCACTTTACTCCAATTGGCTCATTCGCTTGCTTAAACTCAACGTTGATTCTGATTCCGCAGAACTGGGTTGCGTGTGAAAAAGTATTTGTTGTTAACATTCTTTTTTCATTCGGTTTTTCTAGTTACGAGTCCTTTTTTAAAGCTGATCGTTTTGTGTTCATTTTGTTTTGTTCTTTTTTTCGTAACAGATTTAATGTTTAGTATAGAGCTTAGAAAAAATTCGCATTGTGAGATAGTTAAGAAGTAATGCATGTAGCAACATCAGCACGGCAAAGGGCACTCGTTTAAAGGCAAGGAAGGGCAAAAATATTTTAAGTCAAGTGATAGTGATTGCTGTATGAGTCGTATGATTTTTTAATCAAGTATGGCCAACGCCGGGCCATGCTGCTATTATATCAATGAGCCGGATCTACAAACGGTTTCCCTGCAAAGAATATATATTCTATACATACGAATCTATTGCAAAAATCTTGTCGGCATTAAATAACCCATTGAGGTAGATATGCCGTAAACCAAACCAAACCAAACCAATCCGACGCTGACAAATGCACTCCATCAATATACGATCGAGATCATCATTTTTTACTCTGTGCAGTGTTTTTCTGTTCTTCATTAATTTCTGTTCATAACTTTCAGCATCAACAATTTCTCTTTCTGTTTCCTTAGGCCGTATATAGTGGCTGTTCCAACGCGAAACTCCTCAGACGCTTCACACTTACACCTCTGTTTAGTTTTTCCAACAGTTTGCCTTTCTGTGATATTGATAAACATATATGCTTTCTTTTTTCTTTTCACTGCTCATATGGATACCTGAAGGACTTTTTGACATTTTGAATAATATCGTTAGTGAGCACAAAACACCTGGTAAAGTAATCCACGAACGAAGGTGTTGTTGTGACAATCGCTAACAAAAAGAAAACTGACACTAACGTAGTTTGGCTGAGTATCCTCCACCCAGGGATGATAAGGTTATTTACAACAGCTGCACATCACCTAGGAGCCTTCCCAGTGAAATTTTCCATTTGTGGCAAGTCATGTCAGAATCTGAAAACAATTCGAATTTTGGAGGTTTTCGAATTTGGGAATTTCAGATAAAGGACAATCAAACTGTACAATTTATAACTTAACTAAAAAATAATATAAGCTTTTTTTTTATCGAATGGTCATGGGGGTCCACCCCAAAAAACTTTAGAGTAAAAGTGACATGGCTACAAATCTTTCTTTACGTTGTGTACCAGCTGGAATGCGGCATGTTTTTGTTTTTTTTCTTTTCTTTCACTCCAACAGGCCGAGATGTTTTGTTTTTGGTCCACATGATGTTTCCATCTTAGCGACTTTCTTAATTCGGGAGATCATTTCTAAAAAGCGGGGAATTTCTAACAGAAAGAACGAACTCTGCTGATAAAGCTGTCAACAATTTATTAATAATGTGAAAATATAAAAGTTGCAACAATCACAATTATGCAGTTCGACATCAGTAATTTATTTTCTTCCCTTGAGGCATTGAGAGATATCTAATACGGTTGCGTTGCTAACTTCGCAACTACAAGAATTTCAACAGAAACGGATGGCAGTACAGTCTCGGCTGTTTAGTGCAAACTGAGTAAAGTAGCGCGTGTGTGTGCTTATAAGAATAACAGTCAGAACAGAAACTTCGATTAATTAGACATCCACACAAAGACCCTTTGTTAAACAAAAACTTACTTAGTAAGTAAATTTCAGCATCTTCATATATAGATATTAGTTAAATGCAGGGCTCCTTGGAGAATTTAAATCATCAATTTGATTTTATTAAACAGAAACATCATTTACCGAAAATATGCTCTGAATCGTAAAAAATGCAATAAAACTATGATATTATTTAATTAGAAAAGCTTTTAATTGCTTTTATAAATAAGATTAAGGATACTATTAAGAAAAAAACATTTTCGATAAATAATAATTTTTTACGAGAATTGTTTTCATTTTTTTAAATTTTAATTAGAAAAACTTATTAAGTTTTAAATCTTTAAAAATTATGTATTAATTTCAGCCTTTCAGATGATATTATTAAATGAAAACTATATTTAAGAATCATAAATGGAAAAGTTTAATACAAATCATCAAACACCAATAATTTTAAAAGAAATTTGATTTTTTTTTTGTATGTGTATAAACGTAGTAAGTACGGGCGACCATACGCGATATTATCAGAAAATAAGAGCAATAACTATAGTAAATTTAAACTCAACATTTCTAAAATTTAATAAAACATTAGATTACGGAGAATATTTTCTTAAATTTTTCAGATTACTGAGTACTTAAAAATTATATAAAAAGGCGCTTACGTCATTTTCTTAAATTATGTTTTACAGATAAAATCACGATAGAATATTAGATCTGCTATCAGGCCGTCAACACGTAAAAACAGCTACTGTCGGGATAAAAACACGGCTACTGCCGGTTTAAAAATGCATTTCTACAATATTTTTAAACTTAAAGTAAATAATATGTTTCAAATCAGATTAATTATACTTTAAATCAACTAATATTCCTCAAAGTTTCAGAAAAGTATAATGAGAGCTAATCAGCTATTTTAGCAAAAAAAAAAAATCTTTCAGACAATTTTGATTATTTTTTAAATACAGCGAAGTATTTTGAATATTGGAAATATTAAATTTAATCTATTAGATTGAAATTAAAAGTAAAATAAAACTTCAAGAAAGATTTTTCACTTTTAAAAATTCATTTCAAACTTTAGGTATCGCATTTTTTGTGGAGGTCTATATTTCCTATTAGTATTGCATGTGACATGCTTCTAAAGTACTCCGTCCTGGGTAAGACGATAAACTACGTTTAACAACAAGGCCTCTGATCAGGGGGTTTTGAGGAACGTGGAACCACCTCTTAATTGCTGGTGTTCCCAGGTCCACCCCGACCCGGGGTGGTAGCACCTCCTAGGGTCCCAGCTATGGGCAAATAGTTAACCCCCAAACTGGGTAAAAACACTATGAAAGTGTAAAAATATGTTTTAATACCAGAAATACTTTGTTAAAAAAATTATTACCAGCAATACATTTTTGAAGGAAAAAAAATTACCAACAATACACTTATGAAGAAAAATGTTACCAGTAATAAAAATTGTCAGCATTAAATAACCCATTGTGGTTGATATGCCGTAAAACAGACCAAACCAAACCAAACCAAATCTAAAGTACTCAAGACCAGGCATTTTGGTAAGCTTTCTGTGTAAGTCTGCTGCATAGGGTTTTAAAATAACATTTCCAAATTCCGTCTGGGTTTTGAAGAATTTCGGCAAAATCATCACGACTTCTTCGGGGCTGTGGGTTTAGGCAGGGAATTTCACTTATACTGGATGTTACTGAATCTTCTCTGATTTATTTCAGATTCAATTCTTCCCGATGCCTCCCTCATAAGTATTTTATAGATTGAAATGAATATTTTTAAACCGAACTTTTTTCATTAGGCGCCAAGCCGATTAACCACTCTCCCATATTTTTCCCTATCTAATATTTTTAATTCGCACAACGTAATTAAGTCTCTCAATTTAAAATATGAATATCTATGTAACTATATGTCCTAGGCAAACGAAATTAAATAAGCTTCATGTGGAACAATAAAACATTATTATTTCATTTATTATATACTAGCTTAAATGCCGCTCTTTCGGGCGGCATTTAAGCTAGCTCCTGCAGGTGCTCTTGATTAGGCCTTTGTCTTGTTCAAGAGTTCCAGAGTCCCTAAGTTTTTGCATATTCTCAGTATTGGAAGCTCTCCTGTTTGCCGTTTGATCTGTGTTTTCATTTGCATACGACTTTCTTTTCCTCGCCGCAGCCTTGACTCTTTTGATTGCAACCTGGTCCTCTGTTGGCTGAGATTTCTTTATGTGAGCCATACTGCTGCCATATACCATAGGCAACAATAAACTACAGAAGAACACAAAATTGATCGCTGCATTTAAGCAGTGCATTAATAGTTAACCTTGCCTCTTAAAAGTTCAACGATAATTCTTGTGCCGCCGATTAAAGACAATTTGATGTACGTCGGTCCTTACTTTCCATACAACCAATTATCTTTATTTCATGGGCGACTTTCACAATCTATTTCACATATTTCCAAGTTATAAAAATTGTTATCGTACAAAAAAATTCGTCGTAAAAAATCGCCGAAAACAAACGCAGTAATGAAAACTTGGGAATCCAAAATTTCTGTGACATGAGCTATTGAAATTTAGAGAGTTGTGTCCCTTTAATTGAAAAAGTATGAGACACTGACATTCGTATTTATTATATAGATATTATGCTTATTTGTAGTTATTTTTTTTCAAAATTTTCCAGTTACCGTATTTTTCTGTATAAGTATTTGTTTTTGTACAACCTGAAAATTATTTGTTTTAATTTTTACTTAACTAAAATTATATTTATCAACTTTGCATTTTCTACTCTCGTTCATTTTTTATCAATTGATAATTTAAGTGTCAGTACTATCAAAAATGTGTTATAAATTATTTTATTGTGTTATAAATAATGACTTCATAATCTCCAAGTATTTTAGGCTTAAATCCCGATAGATATTCTATTTTTTCTTTCTGCTTTTTCCAAAATTAACAAACTTTTTGATATAGAGTAGATTATTGTGGTGATGAATTATTTCTAAGAATTAAATGACACGTTTTGAATATTTTTGCAATAAATGATAAATGTAAGGGATTTGTTATAAGCAATAAGTGTTATATACCAGCGAATTATATACATGTATATGGGCGCGTAATCGAACGGTTAGAAGGAAAACTCGGGTTCAAATCTCAGAATGGTCGATTTAACAAGGTGATGTCTTGATTTTATAGGCCTGGGGAAGCGTAACTAACGCGCGACACATTTGGAAGGTGTCTATAAACCATACCAATGGTTGACCCAAGCTGTGTGTTAAATTGAGTCGACGGAATCTTTCGATGGTTGAGTTAACACGAAGTCACAAGTCCTCGTGATCGAGCGCTTCAACGTGTTGACTGTGTTCATAGAACTGATCACTCTAAATTATGTGCTCTTTACCAGAAACTGTAACTAACGTCCACTCAATATAGTTGCTGTATAAACTACATTGGATTCTGTGGATCGAGCGGGCGTCTGTAACAGGGATTTGCTAACCGCCCTTGCAGCCGGCTGTGGTGAGAAACGAGAAACCAGCCATTATATATATATATATATATATATATATATATATAAACTAGTTTGTTATTGAACAATACCATAAGATGAATTATCTTTCCCAATTTTTTTCATTTTTTCTAGCTTCCGACTAAGTTGCTTTATACAATTCATAAATTTTCCAAAGTTCATTTTTGTTTTTTAATCCGAGTATTTTTGATTTTTTACTACAGTCGTTATCAAGAATTGCGTTTTTGTGAAACTGTTTGGCTGCTTCCGGTATTCCCTCATTTGCTGGAACTAATTTGGAGTCACTTAAAAGGTGTCATCATTATAACAGTCAAACTAAATTTATATATATATATATATATATATATATATATATATATAGTCTTAAGGTGTGCTATATTTATGGGATAAAGTGCTCAACATCAGAGATAGAGCGTATGTAAATATAAAAGTGAACATAGAACTCAACACTTAGAGGTGACAGTCCGTTTCATTCTATATGCAATCGTCAGGCCACGTGTGCTGACGATTGCATATAGCATGAAACAGACTGTCGCCTTTAAGTGTTGACTTCTATGTTCATTTATATATATATATATATATATATATATATATATATGTATATATATTATTGCTGATTTAGTATATATTTATTTTTTAGATGTCCTTAGTAGAATGGTAGATCCCAAACAGATAGGCCTATACAGAGATGATGGACTCATTTACATCCCCATTAAAAATGGTCCACTAACCGCGAAGATCCAAAAGAAAATCATTAGGGCGTTTAAATTAATAGGATTGAGATTTTCTCTAACCTTATAAAGTTATTAATTCACACAATAACCATATTTTAAGAAATTTCTATGGGACAAACAACAAACCTGTTATTGAACCCTCCTGTAATTGTAGATCTAAAGAAAATTGTCCAGTAGAGAGCAAATGCAGATCTACCAGGGTTATATATCAAGCGATCATTTCATCAAAGAAAATGAGTTATAATGTTTACAATGGAATTTCCGCGGGGGAATGGAAACATATTTTATACCCATAGGCACTCATTTTCTAACCCTAAAAACACCAGAGAGCTCTTTCAAAAAAATTTGGGGAATTGAAGAAGAAAGGTTTGATTCCACAGATAGTTTGGAAGATTATAGTTTCCGCACATACTCCTAATAGTCTTCGAGATAAGAGTGGCTTATGTTTAGAAGAAAAAATAGAATAAAATACAATAATCAAAGCCAGCTATTGAATCAAAGGAATGAATTAGTGCTAAAATGTCGACACAAAAACAAATTCAAATTTGCATATAGGTTTAACTTAATTAGCGACTATATTTCCATATTAACTACCATCTATTGAAATATCGAATGCATAACTAATTCCAATTTCTATATCCCCTCGTCTATAACCTCTCTACACTATATTAATTATAATTTATAAACTTTCATCTACTCTAAGATCTCCCCAACTCTCTTTCCATTAATTCCTTACATCATTTTATCTATATATATTAAAGTTATTTTTAAACCCTTTTTATTTCTCCTTTAATTTTAACTTAATATTTAATTTTTCATATAACCCCAAATTAATGTCATAAGGTTAATATTCGGGTTTAATTTCATAAAACTTTTCACCTTTAAGACAAATACTTTCGACCCTCCCCTAACCCCTTCATCAGAGTGAAACACTGGGATGGGTAAATTCTGCATTAGTTTTTCGAACTTTTTTTTTAAAAAAAAGCTTTCACAGTTAAATTTCTATTTCTGAAACGAACTCAGTACACACCGGGGTTGATAAGACAGACGACTGACATCTTCATCTAATAGGGTCAGTTGAAAAAGAACACCATGAAGCAATTCACTTCGCCAGAAATTTGGGAACATGTTGTACAGCTTGACATTCGCGCCGGAAACTCCAATACAAACATTTCATAGTGTTTGAGTGTCAATCTGAGGACAGTGCAGAAGATTCGGAAAGAGTTGGATGAGTTTAATGGTGATTACGAAAGTGTGTAAAGTGATCACAAGTGATGGCGACGTTATACCTCCATTCTTCTTTCCACATGGTCTCAAGCTCAATACGGAGGCCTACATCACGTGCCTTGAGGAGGTAGTACTGCATCGAGTCAAGAGAGTGGCTGCTGGAAGACCCTATGACTGACAACAGGACTCTGCACCATACGATACAAGCAGAAGAACATAGACAATTTCTGCAACCCCTTACATCTTGCAACCTAAATCGCCAGACTGCAACCCCCGATTATGTGGGGCACAGTTGAGCGATAGACCAGAAAAACTCCGTGTAACACCAAAGATGAACTGAAGGCAATGATAATGGTAGCATTTGCCAACTTAAACAAGGAGACCATCCAGAAGAGTTGCATGAGATTCTGAAGTTGTCAGGAGGCAATGGTGATTTTACGGAATAAATTTACTTTTTAGTATTTCAAGATACGCTTGTGCAATTTTGGTAAATATGTGTTAAAATGATGTCATTTTCATATAATTTAAACAGTGTGTGTGTATATATATATATATATATATATATGGAATAAATTCCAATAACCAAAAGTACTATTCCTATAAGAGTGCTCTATACCGAGTACAGCAAATATATTTTTTCAAAAATTGTAAAAAATGTTATAAAATCACTACAAAAAGCCATTTTGTTTCAACACTTCTGATGTATCAAGTGATGGCGTTGAATGTAGAATAAAAAGTTTTATTTTTGTAGTGATTTTAACATATATATATATATATATATATATATATATATACACACATACATACACACACTTTAATATAGGATACCTTATGTAAGGTTGAGCTGCTTCCCTTGTACAATGCCTTACAAAATTTGAAATGTTTCTTTACATCAAGTCCTATATAATATTTTGGTGTTATCTATTAATCTTAACTTTTGGATTATTTTTGCTGACATGAAAAGGAAAGATTATACTGAATCAATTGCAGAGTTTTTTTTCTATATTTAGAGATTCTTGATAAAAGACAAGTAGCTGCAATGGCATCTTGGCTTCAATAACTTCATTACCATCATAATGTAGGTTCCCTGTGCTTTTTCTATATGAATTTTTCACAGTAAATGTTCTGACCTTACATTTTTGGTACCTAGACTTTTTAAAATGTTTAAGTGAGATTTGTGGCAAGGTATCTTTACAATTGACATGGCTCGATGTAACTAAGTTACATGTTAACATCTCACATTTCTGGCCTGCAAAAAAAAAAAAAAAAAAAAAAAAAAAAAGGCTTATTCCAGTCAACTTTGATGGTCAAAGAAAATATCTTGACTGCTACTGTCCTCTTACCATAATCTAACACTGCATAACACCCTTGCTTTTTAGTGGCTTTATTGCTTTGCTTGTGGTGAAAGGATTTAGGGGGAAAAAAAAAAAAAAAAAAAAAAAAAAACTTGTCAAAATTTAGTGCAATTCATGCACAAGTCAGCAAGAAACTGGTGTATGTGTGACTAATATAAGAATTTAATGTTTGTACTGCCAACAATAAATCTCAAAGGACATGAGAATTTATAACTTTTTTTTTTTTTTTAAGTGGATATTTGATGTCTTATTTAATTAGAAATAATTAATCAGGAATGTTTTTATAATAAACTAGCTTAAAAGCAGCCCTTTTGGGCTGCATTTAAGCTAGATCCTGCAGAGGGCTCTTGATTGAGCCTTTATAGCAATAGCTCAGGAGTAGAAGAGGTGATAGGCAAACTACAGAAGAAGTCAAATTTGATTGCTGCATTTAAGTATTGCATTAATATTTAAGCTTACCTTTTAAGAGTCAGTAAATCTTCTGCCACTTAATTTGATGTACATAGATACTTATTTTTCTGCACCAGCATTTTTTTTTTTTAATTTATTTATTTATTTATTTAATGGCTGACTTGCTGGATTTTGGAATTAATTCCAATTATTCCCAAATTTATTTCCAAGTTATAAAAATTATACAAAGTTGTTGAGAAAGAAAAGAAAAGTCATCCAAAACAATGAATCCAATATTTCAGGATTGTGGGTCCAGAATGTTTTTAATTTACTCAAGGAGTATGGTAAATGTTGAACTATGGCCTCTAGGAATAGTTGAAAACTGACATTCACATTTATTATACAGATTAAAAATCTAAGGTATCTGTTAGGATCAATAACTTATTTACTTGCAGATTATAATTTTAATAACCCTTTAGTCTCTTATAATTAGGATGCAATAGAATAATTTATGTGTTTTATGTTGCTTAATTGTCTAAAATAATGTGATGAGAAAATCATTTTTGCTGGGTTAATCATTTTTTTTTTTTTTTTTTTTTTTTAATCATGACAGCTATTTCATATCTGTGAGGACATTTGCTTCTAGAATGAAGACAATATACTGAGGTGATAATTATATTAGAATTTACTAAAAAAGGCCCAGAAAAGGGATTGTATTTTTAATGTCAAGTTCATAAGTAAATTGTAGAACAGAGTTGCCTTTTGAATGTTTCTTTAAGGTTTTTAATTCATCTGTCTTCCATTAATATGAAAGTGTCCATATACTGAAATTATCAAAGTCCTTGCTTCACTTTGATGTGGTGTAATGATTAGCAAGCTTGTATGAACTGAATATAAAGTCAGTTGGGGCACCCACTGACAATCTAAGATATGCTTAGTAATTGACTATGAAATACCTTGTTTTCTACAAGCTTCATGTAGAAACCAGAGTAGGACCCAGAGGGTGACACCATCAGTGTAAATGCCACCATAATTATAAAATGGTAATTGTGTGGTGCACAATAGATCAGGTAAATTATATCAGTTAAAACAAGTGCACCCACCACAAGTGAGTGATTATTTAAAAAAAAAAAAAAAAACTCAGCAAAATATATAATCCTTGTATGTAATCTATGTATAAGTTTTAAACATTTATAACAGACTAGTGCACTTGTACTGTAAATGATGGCAATAAGAATTTTAATAGCAAAAGGCAATGAAATTTTCTTGGAACAATGCATTGAGATTCAATAAAATAATGAATTCAAAACTAAAATAGAGGTCAATGAAACATTTAAAATAAACAAAGGGAACAGATTAATTAAAACGCTGTGATATTTGAATCATTGATCAGACTTGGTATTATATAAATCTTTTTTTGCTCTAACTTTTCGCATTAAATTTTGTTAGGTTTAATAAACTGAAATGGAAATGTCTTTCAGAAGAAAAAAATATTAGTGATAGAAGAAGATGGTGACAACAAAGCCTATTTCAAGACCAATTTGAAGCAAGGCAGTCACTTAGACAAAGGTATCCAAGTGCCTCACATGAAAGACTTTAAATATGACTGCAGTGTAAAAAAATCGAGGAGTAACACGATTAATCAAACAGTTCATTTTTGCTCAGGAAGTAATTTCGTCTTATTTTATAGACTAGTAAAACTAAGAAAAGTAACATTCAAATTTACTAAGTTACTCTACACAATAGATGGGACAGGAAATCAAATACATGCTTGATAATTATATGGTTTCTGATTATTACAGGAGTGAGAAAAATGTTTGGTTCTATAATTTGATAGAATGTTAGGCATAAAAAGTATTCAAATTAATGTCCAAAATAAATTCTAAATTTTGGGATAAAGATAAGCCAACTGTTTGGTTTAACAAGTGCCAATTAAACCGCATTAAATACATTATAGTGTGTATATATATATATATATATATATATATATATATGAGAGAGGTAACCTCTCATATTCCTTAATTATAGATTTAACAATTTCTACCCAAACAACACACCTATTTAGCCTTATGGTAGAATAGGTGAAGCTCATGTTCTTAGTTTGTATTTCTGCTACTTTAACTCGGCCCCATCATAACCAGAGTATTGTGAAAACATGCCAGGAAAATTCAAATATTTGACACTTGTCAACCAATTTCTTTTTTGTGAAATAAAGAAAAAAGCAAATTACAAATTATAGGTTTTAACAACAAAGCAAACAAATTTTATTGATTACATTTATAACAATTAAACAAAAGACAAAAGTATTTAATGCAATTTTAAAATAATAATACCAGAGCATAAATTTAACATTGTGGGGTGGGCAAAAAAAAAAAAAAAAAAAAAAAATTCTGTTTG
>CAHIKZ030004896.1:840000-887500 GCA_903632075.3 Acanthosepion pharaonis | reverse complement strand
CATCTTTTTCAGTTCTGCAGATGTAACTTGCTCATCAGGCAAGGATATAAATGAATTAACAGATATATATTGCTTAAGGGAGTTAAGACCAAAATCTCCAATAATGTTAGGTAATAAATTCAACCAATCTATTCCCCTGTTGAATGGATTATATATGCAAATACTTACAATACTGATTTGCCTTAAAAAGACATCACTTTGCAGGGGAGGTGCAAAAATGGCTATATAAAAAGGAATATTCTACTTTTGATAATTCATTTGATTTATCAAGTTGAGCAAGGAGATATATATATATATATATATATAAGAAACAACCTTAAAAAGGTTCCATAACTAATTTATTTCCCCAGAAAATAAATTTTTCCTGGTTCATCAGGTCTACTTACAAAGTAGAGAAAATTTATAAGTTAAAATATTTCATTTATTATAAGTTCTATTTTCAAGTCTTACGTCAAAATAGATTTTAAGCAGAACACAAAGGGATGATCGAGGAATTGTGAGTCCCATTTAGGAAAGAAAATACTAATTCCATTTTATATTACAAGAGTGACTAAATTTAGAGATTTAAAGCAATGTTGACAAGAAATGGTTTAGAATTGATCTGGTCAAAGATTAAGACGGAAGTGCTTTGTAAAGTGGGAAGATAAATGTTGCGAGGAGTTCCTTATGGAAGTGAAGGACAGGGAGGGGAGGCAGCAGGTTCTGTTAACAAGTCCTTTTCCACCTTTATAAAAAAAGTAAAATAAAGGCAGACAAGATATAAAAACTGTAGCAACATCAACAAAAATGATAAAAAAATGGAAAATTATTTCAAAAGATTATGCAAAAAAAGATATGATTTGGTGAATAAGAAACTTTTTTCCTTCTGTGGACATTAAAATTGCAACATTACAAGTCTGCAAATGTATAAAAGTCAGTGAGGTATAATCATGATAATGACAATAGCTCAAAAGCAAACAAGGCCTCATATCACAAATTTTTAGAGTTCAGTTTGTTTTTGTAATTTTGATTTGGATTGTATCAAACCATGTGCAGCAGGAGAAAAGTGCTAGCAGCACAAAAAAAAAAAAAAAAAAAAAAAAAAAAAGGTGGTGCAGGGTCACAGAAGAGAAACTGGTAGAGCTTGCCAGGTTTACCCTTCAAAGCAATGGCAAAAAAGAAAAAAAAAAAAAAAAAAAATACACTAGATCTACCTTGGACTGTACACAGTTTGGTCAAGAATTAAGAATTTTGAAAATATTAAGTTCATTTCTCACTCCCTACCCTCATATATAGCAAGTGATTGAGAGACTAAAAGGGGACCTCACCGCTGTCCTCTTCAATAGCATGTACAGTTTAGGTAGAAAACTATTTAAATTACTGAGTAATTTTCAAAAGATCTTTGCATAATTCTGTTAACATTTAGCAATATGCATTATTAATATTACTTCCCTTTCCAAAAGCCTCTCAGTTTCAGTATCCTTATTAATTTCAGTCGCTTTCTGTTACCATAGCAGGATATGGCAGTACAAGTATGAAATTCAAACACTAGTCTTCAATGATCAGAGCCACATTCAGTGGTAGGATGAACATTTTGTACAGCAAATCAAGTCACAGAGTGATAAATGTTAAGTTTCTTGTATTGGAAAGGAAAAGGGAAAGTGGAAGAAAAGTTGGAACGGCAAACATTTAATTTTGAAGCATGTGCTTGCCATATACAGTGTTGTATAAAAATTTGAACCATGGATAAAGCAGGCAGAGTCTTATGTAACATTAACAATTTATTTTCAAAACAATCATTTTTTTTTAACACAGACTTTTAAAAGGTGGATTTTAAATAAACAAAAACAAAAAAATTGGGTTTGCAGGCATGTATTCAAAATGGTTTAATTTTCCTTGACATGAAGGACAAATTACTAAATCACAAACTAAGATAAAGCTCTGAAAGTGCTCAAATGATAATCTTGTGTAGTGTGAAAAAGCTAAACTTAGTGTAACCCTGGTCCATAAGAGTGGAACACCCTTTGCTTTGACAAGCAATTCAATCCAATAACAGCATGACGAGCAGCTAAGCCATTACAAGAGTAGAAGATCCTATTGGCTTGTATTCTTTCAAATAAGTACTAAGCAGGAGATTGTTTCATTAACCATTTTGGGTTATCCTTTATATAGTCAGTCAGTGGATACTGTCTAATCTCCACTTATATTTGTGTAGTTGTAAAAAGATTACTTTACAATAAATATTGGAAGGACATGTAACATTAAGAATGGTTTCATAATTTCAGTTTAAAGCATCCAAATAAAGTTGATGGGTCTAATAATATATAAATAGATGTTTTACAAATGGAGATCCCTGTTTATAATATACAGGAACTATCAAAATGATACCTTTTTAAACTTATTTACAAGAGTCAAGTTTAAAACTGCTTACAACATTGATAAATACATACTACTGATGAGATCTTTTTCAATTCATAAAAGAGGTACTTCTCAATAACAGTTTCAAACTTGTCATTTTCACATAGAAACATAAGTCAAGGATCAATTTGTCACTTATGAACAGGAATCCCTACTGGAAAGAAAGAAAGAAAAAAAAAAAAAGACCAGTCAAGTCCAAGCAATTTGGTTCAGAATTGATGCTGCTCATTCCTGCAAGTCTCAAATTTAACCTAGATTTACATGGATCAAGAAGGAAGACAAAAGACCTACAATGAACAAACATTTGTTTGTGCAATATGAATCATAAGTAGGGAGACTAGGCTGCTAATACATAACTTTCATGTTAGCTAGTAAGCAATATATATATCAAATAGATTATTTTATTTTATTCTTGTCAGAATCTAAACTTATAAATTTAACAGGTTTCACAAGAAAATATGGTAGATAAATTCTGGTATTTTTGTGTTTTTCATTGTTTAAGTAGACTATGTGTACTTGACTTGCCTGGTAGAATTTGTGTATCAGAATTCTAATTGGCCTGTAGATCTGGTTATAATGTGCATGCATGTATTAGGCATTTTTTATTTCTGTCAGTATCTGAATGTTGTTGTTTGATTTTAGATCTTTTTAAATTATTGCTTTTTATAAAAAATTGGTGATAAAGTGTGTTTGGAATGTGTTTATTAATGGAGAAAATTTTATCAGGATTCCTTCTAAATATTTTGTATGTAATAAATTATGGTCTTATTAAAAAGGTGGCTTTTTTTCTTTTTAAATTAATAGGAAAAACAATTATGTAGAAAATACATAGGAATCCTGATAAATATTTTCCATCAATAAACATGCCCAATACTTATCAACTTTCACAAAACCCATACTTAAAAAAAATCTAAGAACAGATTAGTCACAACCGGTGTAACCTAAATTCTTTCACTCCCACACAAAACCTCCCCCAATCAACATGTAGACACTATCAGACAAATAAAAATGCCTACAATACATTATCAACCAAATCCCAGGCCAATTAGAATTATGGTACATAAAAATAAAAGCACCAGAATTGTCTCATATTTAATTTCTAATGGAACTTAAAAGAAAAATTTATGAAGTTTTCCTGTTCTTTATCCAGCCATACACACTAAAATGGTAATATTCTTACAAGCTAAAATAGAGTTAACAGTACAATATATTGGATTACACAAGGATTTTTTTTTGGCAATTGCATTGATGTTTATTTATATATATATATATATATATATATATATATATATATATATATATATATATATATATATGTGTGTGAACAAGTTTCACATTGGAAATCAAAGTTTATGTGGGCATAAAATTTTAAAGTTTTCATACTATAGGCTGCATAGAAAAAGTTTGCCAGTTTTTGTTTTTAAATCTACAGTGCAGAGTTCAAAGTATATTCAAAATACTCTCCTTCCAGGGGTGGGGTGAAAGAGTATAACATGGATTTGAAAAAATTTAACAAAGAAATAAAGAACTTAATGGATGCATAAAAGTGACATTTTTATGCCCATTAAACCTTTTAACCAAGATCTAGAAAGCCATAATCAGCTTAAAGCAAATGAAGTATGCACCTCCCTACACCATTACCTGAAAATGAGGCTAAGAAACATCAGGTGTTTGTTTTGACACGAGAAGAGGGTTAAACATAGTAGCTCCTTCAGGTACTAGCTTCATTAGTAGGAAAGCTGATTTAGGAGCCATTGACCAGGTGAAAATAAGTGATCAGTTAAAAAAAAAAAAAAAAAAAAAAAACACCATTGAAAATAAAAGGCTACCTGTAATGCGTGTGTTTGTGAGATTAAAATCTTACTTTATCACAACAGTTAAAATTTTTTATGAACAATAAAAATGCAGAGGTTGACTAAAGAGAAAAAAGATTAACCCTCTATTAATATAGTGGTACATTGTCACAACATTAATACCATGCAGGGTTAAACAACTCCATTTAAAACATTTACTTGGCCTAAGTGTTTCTTGGGATCATTAAGTAAATTTTATACTTAATAAACAAACTTTTGGGCCAACCTAATACAGCAGATTAGTCTAGCACTGGAAGACGTTCCAACACACTGCCAAGATGAGAACATGAAGGACAAGGTGACTCTCATTGGTTCAACATCTTCCTGGCAGGAGGTTTAGTAGCAGCAGTAACACATTAATTTTGTTGTATACAATCCAAGTGTCCTTTTTGGTTTTTATAGGATAATTATTTCTAAATTTTGAATTAAATGGGCTAATATTAATGAATTGGTTAAGTTTAAAATGTTCAAATAGGTTTCATTTTCGGTAAAAAAAAAAAAAAAAAAAAAACCATTCACATAACTAAAATTTAAAAAACTCCTTTCAGAGATCTAACTGATTAAAGCACGACCATTTGACTTGCCACTTGTTTAATATTAAGTGAATGGGGGGGGAATACTCCACCGCAGTAACAGAGGGTTAAGTAAGGTATTCACAAAATAGGTATTAAAAAAATAGAGTATTTTTGTGGTATTCTGATTAGAATTTGACTTCATACATGAAGTAAATCTGACTTTTTTTTTTTTGGTGGTGGTGGGGTCAGCAAGTGAGTTATTTTGATTTTTCAAGCAACATTAAGAGTAATTGTTTTACAAGGTTTAATTTTGTGTTTTGCTAAAATTTACAGATTCGACAAGTTAAAAAACAACTGTTAACTAGATACGCAGATACAAGTTTAATGGCAGTTCTGCTTTATTGCATTGAATTTTGCAAGTAGCATTTTGTCAATTACATGAACAGTTATAGAAAACATTCTTGAATTTACTGGAGTTTTGAATGATTGAACAACATTTAAGAGCCAGGAGATTAATCCATCACAAAATTGAAATTGATTCATCAAGCTTATTTTCATACACTTTAGCATCATGAAAACAGTTAACGTGAAATAGTTAAGTTACTCTAAAAATATTGCAAGAAACTTGAGGAATCATAGGAAGACAACAAAAAGTCTTTTTTTAAATATTTTTCAGAAAGTATAAAAGAGCACTTTCATGGGAAGGAAGTTCATAGGTGCTGGAGCTATCAGCAGAAAAAGCTTTTAGGAAAATATTTTATAATAAAGTTATATTTGGTCTGCGTCACATGATGCACAAAAAAAAAAAAAAAAAAAAAAAAAAAAAAAAAAAAAAAAGTGGATTCTTAATTTGTCTGTTCTTTCTTTATTTTGTGTATACACAAAATATGTGTGTGCAAGTAAAGACTAGAGAAATTTATGGCAATGTGTTTCATTCCTAGAACTAGAGCAAGTGTATAAGTTTTATTTCAGAACCTGTATTTACACAAAGTAGTAACCAAGAGTAAAGTTTACGATTTTTATTTTTTTATTTTTTTTTAAATTCAAAAGAATTGTTTACTTTCTCATCACATCTGTGCATATTACAAAATAAAATTTCCATTTGCCTTGATAACGTTAAAGGAATGAAATGTGATGGCATAAAAATTCTGTCATTACAAGACAAAAAGGAAAACTTATAAGCCAACATTTCAACCTCCATGGGACTTTATCAAGACAAAAAAAAAAAAAAAAAAAAAAAAAAAAAGTGTCGGCTAAGATAAGTTTTCCTTTTGTCTTTATTCATAGACAAATTTTTAAACACGTATGAGAGAGAAAAGACACTGCACAACTTTAAAAGGTTTTTGTTTTGAAATACATGGCTAATGAGTATTGGCTGAATAGAACTGATTGGATCGAAAACAATAATTCAAAAATTGTTTACAATTTAACAGGTCTAAACCACACAGACAACCATCCCAAGTGTGTGAAAGATGAAAATCAAAAATGTATTAAACCAAACAAATTGATAGTTATTTCAAGAGGGAAAATTTAAACATTGAAATACAATACAGTTGAATGTAGTTATGGTTTAAAGTTAAACCACTAGAATGATTGCAGTTAAATCTCCCTACCAAGCAGGAGAGTATTTACACAATTTATAATTTGGGCAGGAGAGGGCTTTTGCCAGGTTCGTTGTTTTTATTCTTTTGTTTTGAAGATGCACCCTTATAATGGGGGTGCTAATTCTGGCTAGCCCTAACAAGGGAAACAGGAGCACCAAAGAAATCCCTCCCCACCACTTGTAGCATGGTTTGCACCAAAGAGAAAAGCAATTTCAAGATGTTAAAATAAAATATACAAATCCTACACAAGGAATAGTGGGCTAATTTTAGAGAATTAAAATTAGATCTTTCAAATCTAAGATTTTGATTGTAAAAATATAGAAGAGGAAAGATCAATGTCTTCCTTTGCGTCCTAAAGGAAAAAAAGTATGAAAGGATTAATAATTCTAGATGACTGGACTAGATTGGAAAAAAAAAAAAAAAAAAAAATCAGGATGTGTGAATGCACATGTTATAGGCAGAATGTTAAGTGTATGCCAAGTCAGTAATTCTTTCATGTATATCGATGCAGTTATGATAGTAAATTTAACAGAAACCTGATCCAATTGTCAAAAGACAAGAGCAAGTTTTAATTGACAAGCATTAATGCTGATAAAGATATTGAATTAACAAAAACAGTTGAGTAATTTAAAATAAAATTTCTCAAAAACCTAGAGGGGGAAAAAAAAAAAAAAAAAAAAAATTTAAAACCCAACATACAAGGGATGAGTTTTTTTTATATATATATATATATATATATATATATATATATATATATATATATAAAAAAAAGCAGCTTTATACAAGTAACAATTTACACTAAAAATTGATTGGGCCGAGTGAAAATTGAATAAATAAAACTAACTGGCAAGAATCCATCAGGAGGCAGAATTAACAACTAAAATATCAGAGAAAGAAAAAACAATAAAAACAGTGAGGTAGGATTAAAAATAAAGTGACAAGACGATACAAAACTACATACATATCACAAAGCAATAAACCAAGTTAAAATTAAGTTGTTTTTTGTTTGTTTTTTAACAGTCTGAGAACTATGATAAAAAAAAAAAAAAAAAAAAAATTATAAAAAGCTTAAGTAGAAAAAATACAATACCCTGGTTTGATGTTAAACATCATAAAAATAAAAAAAATAAAAAATAAAAAACATTTAAAATCAGAGCAAAAAAGAAAGATCTCAATTGATTCTTGATAAAGAAAAGAAAGGGGGGGGGAATTTCTTAGTTATTTACCCATACCTGATACTTGACTAGTTTCTTTATACTTGAGACTTCCCAGTCAATAGTTTCACATTGACAAACCTGCAATATGATTCGGAGCATAACGATAAATGTAAACTCTATAGTCCTTGCTAGCCAGAACCACCGAACCATCATCCATCAATGACACATCAAAACACTGAGCATGTTTCACTTTGCTTTCAAGAGCATTAACTAACTGCCCATCCTGGGTGAAAATGGTCATGTTAAAGTTATTATGATTGTCAGCTATGAGCACCTCGCCATTACTGTCGATTCCAACACCAATAGGATAATTAGTAACCCCTTCACCCCCAATTTGGCGCAGAAACAACCCTTGGTAGTTAAAGACCTTCACACAGTGGGCTCGATTGTCGCTAATAAAGATTTCTTCTTTATCGTTGACAACAACCCCATTGGGGAATTCAAGGTGCTGAGAACAGCCAAACTTTTGTATTACATTGCCATGCTGGTCAAAGATTATGACCCTCATGACTTTACATTCAACAATAACAATCCTACCTTTGCAGTCAACGGTGACACCCCGTGGATGTTGCAATATGTTAGCTCCAAACTTCCGCACAAACTGGCCATATTGATTATAGATCTGTATTTGGTGGGTAGGACTGCGTTCTGTAACAATTATGTCTCCAGATGCCCGTACAACGGCCACCCTGTTAGGGTAAAGTAGTTGACCATCCCGTTTGCCACACTCGCCAAATTGAAACTTGAATCTTCCCTCCTTGTCAAAAATCTGGATCCGATGGTTATTTGTATCTGCTACAATGATATCATTCTGAGCATTGACGGCAACACCACTAGGTTCTGTAAACTGGCCATCCAAAGTGCCAAACTCTCCAAATTTACAATGGTAAATCATTTTTTGTCGCTTAATTTGAGGCTTTGACGAGTTATGCAGGTTTGTATTCATTAGTTTGGAGGTGAGTTCCAACAATGGATCTGACTGTGGAAAGGCGTCCATACCATTGTTTAATATATCCAGCCCACTTGACCATTTTTCATAGACATTATCCGAAGTACCAAACTGGAAATTGTTTGGGGGTGAAAACTGTTTGTTTGAACCCTCAAATAAGTGATTGTTTGGAATCATGTTGTTTAGCAGCAACCCATGAGAAGGCCGACTGATTGGTTGTGGCTTTTGAAGTTGTTGAAAGTCACTACTTTGTCGGATATAACCGAATGTGTTTTGGATCCCAGCCTGGATAGCAGAAAAGTTAGATAGAAATTCAAAATCAAAATAATTTTGGTTGTTCAAATCAGGGCTAAAGCTTAGAATTTGCTGAAATCTTTGTTCAATGAAGCATTTCAAGAGAAGAATTTCAGGTATGCTGGCATGTTTTATTAGCTTTTCTAAAAAGCTACAGCCAACATTAAGACGGTTCAGGTGGTCTTGAATTTTTTGTTCAAGATTGTTTATCATCAGTGACTTGTTTCTGAAAGCTTCTTCAAGCTCAGCCAACACTTCAGTCTTTCGTTCATCCAGAACAGCATGAAAGAAATTGTAAGTTTCATTAATATCATTTTGAGCTTTGTGATACTGAGAAAAGAGGCGAATGTCAATCATTTTTATCCTGCTACAAAGATCTTGTAAGTCCATTGCTTTGGACTTTGCTTCTAATTCTAAATGTCTGAGAGTACTCACCTGTTTTTCACCAATGTCGGAGAGAAAGACAAATTCATGGCCAGAGTCGTGATCTTGCTGTGTGCATTCCTTGCAAATTGGCATATTGCAAGTCTTGCAGAAGAACTGCAAGACTTCAAGCCTGTGTTTGGGACAGGCAACAGTTTTCTCTTGCATTACAAATTCCTGTTGTGAACCCTGTACTTCAGCAAAGGTCATAAACCTGTGACCCTCAAAACAGTGCATGAATTGGTGAGCCATTACACAATTAGAACACAAAAAGTTTGCACAGTCGTAGCATTTGGCCACAGCTGTAGTGTCTTTGCTTTTACAACCAGTGCAATGAAGAGCCATTGAACCCATGGAGGTGGATTGCAAGAGGTTGCTTACAGCATAGTCCTGTATCAAATTCGAAATTCCATTTGGTAAATACGTTTCAAAGGAACATTCTGAACAGATGACCTTGTTCGGATCTTCCTGGTTCTTTTCTATGCATGGGAGACAGAAAGTATGAAAGCAATTGAGGACTCTGGGCATTGTGTAAGTTTCCAGACATACTGGACATTTAGTGTTGAGCCCACTGGATTCAGTGGGGCTGGTTTCACTGTCTGAAGAGTTGGAGCCTGTTGTCACAGTGTCACTTTGTGAAGGGGTTGGTGATGCCATTTTTTTTCTGGGAGAGTTTCTTATCTTTGTTTTAAAAGTTACACAACCTATTAAAAAGGAAAGAAAAAAACATTTCAACACAAGATTTTTTGGTATCAGATTAAAGCAGAAAAGTTACAAGTTATGGAAACAGTCAAATTAAAGTAAAGTTTTACATAACTTGTAGACAGGGTACTACACTAGAGTACTTAACCCACCCATCAAGGGTTTCAAACAAGTTCACACTATGTGGGTGCTAGATATTGTTAGTTCCTTTGGCCACAGTCTGAACAAGACAAAAATAGGTCTAGTTAGTAAGAGAAGTTTAACTACAGGGGAAGATGGAAAAAGAAGTCCCACACAATGGGCATTTTTGGATTATTTTAAGTAATGTGTGCTATATCTTGCCTTAAGTAGAGTTTCAGGATTTCATAACTTGTCTAACTGTCCTCTAAGAATTTATCGAGCTACAGTTGTTTGTAGTTAAAACAGGCAGTTACTCATTTTTAGATGATCCATTCTGGATTAGTTGCCTTTTCAATTTCTTTGAAAGAAAAGCCATTGGATCTTGAAGATTATGTGACAGGTCTAACTTAGCACTTGCAAAAATGAACTATATCAAATGGATTTTGAGACCATACAACACAAAAGGTAGCCAAATTAATTTTTTTGCCATATTTTACCTGTTTTTTGTCTGACCAACAACCTTGAATAAAACTAACAAGACTCAACACCTTTGTTGGTTACTGTATATAGTTTTTTTTGAAGAGGCAAAAAAAAATCATTCAATTTCAGCAACCACTTTCACTATACACAGGTAATTTTTTTTTTTTTAAAGTTAAACTTGGGGTGGGGGTCACACTATATGAAGCATGTTTATACACAAGTATATATAGTATTCGTCAAATATGAAAATTTAAATCAGCAAAATGTAAGAAAAAAAATTTTTCAAGACATTTCAAACATACTCAGTTGCTTTCATATTAATCACATTTGTTACCAAAAGTCTTCAAACATAACTTTCACTTTCACATAGAATTATGATCTAGAGTACTATTCCCAAGGGCCAGGGTGTACTACCCCTGAATGGAGGGGTACTGATTGAGGGGAGAGTCTGAGCAGTGCTTTGTGAATATCTTAACATTTGCTTTTCTACCTACACTTATATACATTACAAATTAAGCTGAAAAACTGACTATTAACATTAAGAGGATGAAAATTTTTTGCAGATTTTGATATTAGGGTTTTTATTTTCCCCCATCCAAGTCAATTTTTTTTGTTCAGGCTAAGTCTTGAAAAAGCAATAAGATTCACTATTTTTTTAATCCTTAATATTGAAGGTATTTAAGCTTATTCAACTTTTTAGCAAGAAAAAGTTGAAGTTAAAAATTTCTGCAAAACATTTAAGATGAAATGATTTATGACAACTAATTTGTATTTAGATACATTGCACTTATTTTCAGTTTTTCTAGTTGAATTGTTCACCTATATTGCATATGATCCATAATTAGGCTACAAGATTAGCATTTTATATGAATACATCTTATGAAAAATGAGATGTAGCAGTGCCCCGGCCTGTATCAAATTGGGGGGGGGGAAGCACTCTTGCTATTCCAAAGTCTTTTTTAGAGGTGCTGAATTCATTTTTAGCAATGAACATCCCCTCAAAAGTGTAAAGTGGGTGAAATACAAAGTTTAAGCTCTTCACAAATTTTGGTAGACAAGGTTTTCTCGGCCTGTTTGCCTTTCTTTAATCAAAAATTTGAAAGTTTTATTTTTAATCTCAAGTACAAATATTACAGTTCCATGTTGGAGCTGAAAATCATTAAGAGGGCTCTAAATGCATAAAATATTCACTTGACTGTTGTGCAAACCAACAGAGTCCTGTTGCAGAGACTTAAAAGTAAATACCAAACGCAATTATATTCTCTACCCAAATTAAAAGTATTTATTTTAGGACAAAACATTGACGTTGGTCGACAAGATAACTTTCCGCACCCCCACACTCTCGTATAAAAAATACTTAAGTGCTGAATTTCTCAAACCTGCCTGAGATCTTTTCATCCTTGTGTAATTTCCATAAATTAAGAAATTCAGATCTTTTGGGATCATGGTCAAGTAAATTAAACATCGATCTGTATTAACTACAGCTTTGAATGGAGAGAGGAAAACACCAAAAAACTATAAAATTAAGCTACTCAACTGGCTACGTTGTCTTTATCAATATGCAACTCCAGACTCGGTTAAAAAAAAAAAAAAAAAAAAAAAAAAGCAAAAAAAAGTGCTTTAAAATAAAACTTAGATTTAAGGTCTTCTGTCCACTTCAGAAAATTGAAAGTGAACTTCTGAGTTAATTCAGTGACATGCAATTTTTACGGATTATTATTTCTAGCAAATTGTTAGTAAACGTTGAAGTGAATATTAACAATGAGGTCATAACTACATATCCGTTGATTTCCAAAGCAAATTGCTGCCTAAGTGATTATGTGGGAGGAAAAAAAAGTAATAGGGTTAATGAAATAAAGGGACTGCATCATATCCCAAGAATAATGAATTTGGAATAACAGGTCAAAAAAGAAAAAGAAATGACAACGTTACACAAAGAAAAGAGTTTTTGTTTTAAGTTTCACTTATTGTAGATAAAAAAAAAAGAAGAAAAAAAAAAGCTAAGTGTCACGTTAAAAGAAGGTTCCTTCGCGTAAAGTTTTTCTTTTGGAAAGTCAACTAAAGTTTTTATTTTTATCCTTCTGTATAGGAAGTAGACAGACCAGACTCCATTTTTTTTTTTTTTTTTTTTTTCTAAGATCAAGGCGGGTCAAAGTTGGCAGACATTGTTTAAGGAAGGAGGAAAAGAGCCCAGACTTGCTAGCACTGGTTACAATATTGAACATTCGCTAACTGAACATAAAAGAAAGCAGCCTAATAAGATTTTGGTATGCGGACTTCTACAAGAATCATTTTAGATTATTTTAAGTATCAAATCTTTTATAAAGAATGCGAAAATAAATCTTAACATCTATAGCTAAATACCGCCAAGCAAAAATAAATCAAAGCGCTGAAAAAGACGTTTTGATTTTAGACACTTTTTGCATTTTTTTCTGGGCGAAATAAATGGGGAGTTTTGTTTTTTTTTTAAATTAAAAGACAACGTAAGATAAAATTTGAATCGGTTTTAATTTATTTTGTACTCAGAGCCTACTGGAAGAAAAAGTAGAAGTAGAGAAACAAAATGAAGGTACTTTGAATTAAGAAGCATTGTTCAAATATGTAAGTGTCATTTAAATAAAATTTGATTATAAAAATAAAGGAGTATGGATTTATAGTTGATTATAACAAACAAGTTATGACTTTCCAAGTAAAAAAATAAAAATCTACTACTAGTATATTCGTCATGTAGGCAGGTGATTAATTTATTTTTGACAATTTAAGAATAAAGTCTTCCATTAGTATTGAATGCAATTAATGAAGTTAGAGTAGTAGTTAAAATAAAAAAAAATAAATTGGCTCAAAGACTTAGGATAATAATACTAAGTTGTTCTAGTCAAAGTCACCGAATTGCAAGTTAATCTCAACTTCATGGAGAGGTTTAGTTTTTACTTTTGTTTTTTAGACATGAGAATGAGATGAGCCCTATTTGCCTTACCAGGCTAAGCCCTCCGTACGTAAACCCATTTTGAAATTGTCAATGAAAACAGTCGACTTTCAAATTTGTTACTATGAACAAGGAGAAATTTAAAGAAAGCTGATTCACAAAACAAAAAAAAAAAAAAATTATAATGAAGAAATAAGCTATAGATTGATAGACGAGGGAAATTTAAAAATAGTTATTGAATATAGTTAGGGTCCCAAAAGTTGGTTTGGTAAGGATTTCTTTTTCAAAAAAAAAAAAAAAAAAAAAAAAAAAAAGGAAAAATTAAAATAAGAAAAAAAAGTAGTAAAGTACTAATATTCAATTTGCTTTGTATTGCGGGAAAAAACAATTAAAAATAATTTAATTAGCATTTTTTATTTTTAAGTTTTTGGAAGAAAGAAAAGTCAGTAAAAATGGAATTTAATTACTTAATACGGTTAGGTACTTTTAAAGCAGTATCTAAATTTAAAAGTTCTTCGCAAAATGTTCAAGAAAAAAAATCTTTTATACTTGATTTTATGCAAGCAAATGTCAGATTTCTTTGTCATTTAAGTTTAGAAGAAAGAGCGGGTGTTCGACCTGACAACCACTAACATTTGAGAACCTAACATAAAAGACGTGTGTGTGTATATATATATATTTATATATATTAATTAGCAAGTTTTGTGACAAACTTGTTTTATACAAGAGATTTTGCAGCCGATGGGAAGTAAGAGAAAAAATTCTATCGTTTTCGATTAAAAAGAAAAAAAAATGGGAGGAAGGAAGAAAAAGAAGTTACTAAAAAAATCAATTAAGATAAAATATATGCATCTGAAAGTTGCTGGAAGTTAACAGACATAAAATAAGTTTTATGAAATAGTTATCTTTAAACTAGAGTTGATAAGTGCTACAAAGTTTACTGAAACCAATTAATTAAACGGTAGCAAGTTTAAGAGAAAAAAATCTTTTAATTTGGTTTTTAAACTTTTAAAGAGATTTCTTTTGTTAGAAAAATTTTGAAGTTAAAACAATGATATAGGAAAATTAGTGGAAATATTAAATTTCATTTAGAGAAATTTAAATTGAATAAACTTTGTTTATATATATATATATATATATATATATATATATAAAAAAAACATTAATGTTCACGTTTAGTTTCAGCGCTATTGGGCATCCATAAAGTTCATGCTGAAAGTGATATTAAAATAGATATTAAAGGTCTAGATTAGGATATTAGCATTTTAGCTTGAAAATAATGCTTGCTAAATAATTTAGATTACAGACAAAACTTAAAGAGAAAAGTTATATTGGTAAAAAAGTTCGTTCTACGACAGCCATATTTGTTTAATGTTTACAATATTTCAATCCCAGGAAGAAAAGAAAATTAGGAAGTATTTTAAGTGCGAATTAATAAACTACAGGAATTAAAGTTATTTAGAAAAAGAAAAACAGAAGAACTTAAATAATGTGGAGTTTAAAAAAAAGAAAAAAAAAACAAGACAGAAACCTCAAAAACCAGATTTTTTTTTTTTTTTTTTTACTTAGAAAAGTAGACAAGACGAACACAAAAACATGAAATACAACAGATGGTACTGGAAAAAATATCCAAAAAATACTTTCCTGGAATGCAGGTTGATACGAGGGTCAACGGTACATGTGAAAAAGGACAAGAAGGCTACTAGGTAAAAATTACAGGCTCCTTTGGTGGTATTTACAAGCGGTTATCAACAAAACATGAGTCGGCCATCGAGCATCCCCCCATCATGTAACACGCCGTGCAATGTAACCTTTGACCTAGTGTAAGAAGCGAGAGTGGGGGGGGAGAAATAGATTTAGTGGTCTTTGTTACCAAGGAAGTTGCAAGACCTCTAATTCATGTTCTATCTAATTTAAGAGGGAGAAATATAGATCTCTAAAATGCCCGAATAAGAAGGGAGAGGAGAGAGATAAAAAACAAACAAAGAGAGAGAGAAAGAAATAGAATATGGTTGCTAATCAAGTTAGCACGCTTTCTCTCTATCTTGTTTAGTTTCTCTAACTGCGACTAGAAAAAAAAAGGAAACATACTATATCTATATATTTTTTTTATTTTATTATGATTTTTTTTTTACTCACTGTCTGGACTGTAAAAAGGGAGATGATTTATCCTGTTAGTCGCTTGCGACTTGCCCCTTTCTTTCTTTCTTTCTTTCTTTCTTGCCGTCTCGGGGAGGGGAGTTTCCTTCGCTCAGCCTGCTGATTAAATAAGGCAAATTTTATTTTGTTTTTATTTTATTTTATGTATTTATTTATTTTTTCCCGCTTGGAAGGTCTTTCTGACTCATATTGCAACTTACTCCCCTCATGCGGGTTGATACAACCTTCCACACGCGGGTACATTATGCAAGACTTTCTCATTGATGCACGTGCAGAATAAAATAAGTCTGTCCACCCCTTGAAAAAAATCTATTTTTTAAATTAAAAAGTCTATATTGTATTAAGTACGGAGTAACGCAGCGACCCGAAAATCGATACACTGATTGAGTCCGTATAGTATTCAAAATCCACTTGGAGTCATTAATTTGCGTTCCTTAATAAAAAAATAAAATAAAAAAAAAACTCCTTTTTCTTAGGATAGGTGTAAAAAAATCCGCCTGACTCAAATGAGTCGAGTTAAAACTCTCCACTGTTAATAAAGAACACAAACATCGTCAAATAAAACTGTACGAAAATTTATCGAAGGACTCAGTTGACAAATCCATAAACAAAGACCCAGTGAGTGGAGTGGACAAAAAAAAAACAGGGGACAAAATCCCAGTCTCATAATAAGATTAGTTGTAAAAGCCATTTAACCTAATTAAAGATAACGTGAAACATAAAATAAGTGTACTGTACTGAATAGGCTTATTTATTATTTATTCATTATTTCACTTTATTGGATATTGTGTTTGATTGTCACATGAATTAGAGTGCATATATCGGATATTATTGTACCTATTGGATATGTGGGTTATCCCACCTGACTTTTCTAAAAAAAAAAAAAAAAAAACGTCTCTAGGGGACGCTCCTTAAGCCTATAAAAAACGTACATTTTTCTCCCTAGCCGATTTTCTCTTTTACAGCTTCTGGCTAAGAAGCTGTAAAATAAGATGTAGTCGCAAAGGGGTTTGGGGTTGGGGACAGTCTGCCAATAGTTTGTGGGATAATTCTTCCAGGAGCCCGTAAATTTTCTCTCCAAAGTGTTGATTACTGTAGTGTAGCATAATGATAACTAATATTTTTACCTAATCATGCCAGCAATCCCGCAAAAGATATTATTATTATTATTATTATTATTATTGCCTCAATTTAACATTAAAATTTAAATTTAAAGTTCCTTGTATTTCCAATGTTAATTTTTTTTTTATGAGACTGGGATTTTATCCACTTTTTGGGATAAGAGGCTGGGATTTTGTCTTGTTATCACATTCCACATCAATCAATTCAAATCATATTGGGTAATTAATTTGATTCTGATGAGCTACAGAACTCTCTTTTTAAACAATTAGAATACTACATAAACTCTTTGAGTTTTCATACTAGCAGATCTGCCAAACTCTCTCGGCAGTGCTGAGAGACTCTGTTTTAGCCCGGTTTCCCAGTTCATAAATAGTGTTCTTGTTAATGTTGGTCTTCTCTGTCAAGTCTATCAGTTTTTAAAAGATTCTCCCTGTAAATAAATCATTGAGCTTTCTCCACTAAAAAGTTAGAATGTTCGTATACAGTCTGATATATGTTTTAAAAAAAAATTGGGGCCATGATTCAGTTAATTTTTTGTGGAGATAACATTTTTCAGTTATGGATTTCCCAAATCGGGTTTTGTTCACAGGGGAAATACTGGTCTTAAATGAGTTAATCCAAAATCACACCTTTGGTGTTAAATTCAAAGAAAAATGTCTTAAAGTTAACATTTTGGGGCAGTTTTTTTTAAATCCTTCTGTTTCTATTTGTTCATTTTTTTTAGTAAAATCTCTCTGTTTTTTCTGAAGTTAGATCTAAAACTTCAGATTTTTAGGTTGAGAGATTTGTACTAACATTGAATTAGTTTCCCATCACCCACATCTGAGTTGGTGACCCTTTTGCAGCCACAAATGTCACCTATGGTAGGAACCCAATGTAAAAAAATCTTTTTTACTTTATAGGGCAAATATTGGTCTAAAATGGGTTATTGTTAGGCCATTATCATGCCTCCAATGTGAATTCAAAGCATGATGTCTTGAACTTAACATTTTGGGGCTGTTTTTAAATCCTTCTGTTTCTTCTTATTTTTGTTTAGTATAATTTCCCTGTTTTTTTCTGAAGTTAGAGATCTAAAATCTCAGACTTTTAAGTTAATAGATTTGTACTAAGATTGAATTGATTTCACATCACACATATCCGAGTCAGTGACTTTTCTTGCCACAAATATCACCTATGGGAGGAAAACCAATGTAAAAAAAATCTTTTTACTTAGCTTTCTGTCTTGTCAATGTAAAATCATTCAAATGCCTAACTAAACACACCTTGCTGCTACATCAAATGCAATTTTTAACTGCTATCTTTCCTGCAATCTGATAAGTTGTGACATGAAGTCAGATACACTTTTAAACATTAATTCACTTCAAAACAAATCCTTCCTGCCAGTTATTTTTAAAAAATCATTTCACCAAAAACAATGCAATAAAGCCACTAAGATGCAAGGGGTTGCTGGGAGTGAAAGAGGAAATGTTATTGAGTTGAAAGAACGATAAAAGAAAAGGATTCAGAAAAAACAAGATGATGATTGATGTTGCATTTAAATTTTTGAAGATTGTGACTGACAGGAAAGTAAGGATACGGAAGAAAGTTCCACAGACAAGAATTATGAGAGAAGAAACTATTAAAAGAGAGCTTATGGCTACACTTAGCAATTTCAACAAAAAATGACATGACCTAACAGCCAATTTAGTACTACTCTTAAATTCATGAAGTTGAGTAGTTGGTAAGGCTTGTTATGGATCAGAAAAAAGTAGTCATGACAGTTCTTGAAAAACTTTATTTCTGAATATTAATTTAATTGATACAATCAAAAAAGGTCATTGTGACTCTTTTCTCAATTTTATGCCCCTGTTCCAAAATATTTGTATATTTTCCTTTGACTGTTGGCAATCATGTTTTTTTTTATACCATATACCTCCAGGATGTAGGCATTAACAGCTCTCTACAGATTCTGTTTTTTATTTTCTATGAATTGCTATTGCCTTTTCCTGTTACTTTTTATACAGTTTTGAATTTAGGTTTTTATTTTTTGCTAGACTAGGATTTGAGGGACACGTATACCTGATTATTTAACCAACAGCTAGGGAGTTGGAATAAAAATGTATTCATGCTTTGCCAAGGGCATTTGTATGAAGGTAAATGCAACAGACTAGCCTGAAATTTGAAATTCGCTTGGCAATTTCACTTTCTAATCTGATCACCATATCACTAATCCACATCCCATTAATAAAACTTACTAGCTCTGTCCCATTGGTACACTTTCCAATTTTTATTTTGATTATTGGTAACTCTTATTAATAAAACCTTACTCCCTCTGTTCCATAATAATATATTTTCCTATTTTTATTTTGATTATTGGAAACTCATATTAATAAAAAATTAATCCCTCAGTCCATAATAATTGGTACATTTTTCTATTTCTATTTTGATTATTAGGAACCCATATTAATAAAAAATTACTCCTTCTGTCCCATAATAATTGTTATATTTTCCTATTTTTATTTTGATTATTGGCTACCCTTATTAATACATTTTGATTACTAGTAATATTTATTAAAGATTTTTTTTCTTATATTTTCTGACAACAGTTTTGTTTTTTCACATTTAAACCTGACTCATAATTTTTCAAAAGAGATGTCTTAAATTGCACAGTTCAAATGTAAGCAAGATTTGAAATTTTCCACATTGTCCCTGCTATATTTATAATGCAGCAGGTACAACATTTGATAATGTTTTCTTAATAATGTCAACATATATTGAGGATATTATGTTATCAAATGGGAATAATTCATAAAATTAAGCAGAGTAACAAAGAAAATATTCACATCAAATTAAATCAGTTACCAAACATTAAATGACACCTTGAGGCTATTTTGAATGCAAAAATAATGCTTAAATATAAAAGAAAATATCTGAAAATTAATGATTCTATGCATTGAATTAATAGAATTTTCATTCAGTTTATGTTTCATTTTGTCTTTTTTTTCTTTATAGATGGAACAACTATCTGTCGATAATTTTCATATCATGAATATATGTGTTGATCTTCACTTGGTGTCCCATACTTTCGGCATTGTATCTGTCTATCTATCTCAGTCTGTTCATATCTATCTATCTATCTATCTATCTATCTATCTATCTATTTAGCTAGCTAGCTAGCTATCTAAAGCATTAAAAGGGAAATAAAGCTTATACAGTGCATTGTTTGTTTTTGATTTTGCCAACTGTACAGTATATTAGGGTTAGTTGGTCACTATCAATGAGAAAAAGAACACCATGATGCAAATCACTTCACCAGAAATTTAGAAATGGCATGTTGTGCAGCTTGATATTCATGCCGGAAGCTCCAATACAAACATTTCAGATTGTTTGGGTGTCAATCTGAGGACAGTGCAAAGGATTCAGAAAGAGTTGGATGAGTTTAATTTTGATTACAAAAGTATTTGGAGTGATCACTAGTAATGGCAACATTATGCCTCCATTCATCTTTCCAGAGGGTCTCAGACTCAACACGGAGACCTACATTAAGTGCCTTGAGGAGTCAAGAGGTGGCTGTTGGAAGACCCTATGTCTGGAAACAGGACTCTGTACCATGCCACACAAGAAGGAGAACCTAATCATGGCTGTCAGACAATTTCTGCAACCACATCACCTCTTACATCTGGCCAGATAACTTCCTTGACTGCAAATCCCCTTGATTATTATATGTGGATGCAGTTGAGTGAGAAACCAACAAAATTCCTTGTAACACTAAAGATGAACTGAAGATAAGGATTATGGCAGCATTCTCCAACTTAAATGAGTCTGTCCAGAAAAGTTACCAGAGATTCTAAGGTCATCTGAAGGCCATAGTTGAAGCCAATGTCAATTTTATTGAATAAATTTACTTTTTAGTATTTCAAGATATTTTTGTGTAATTTTGGTAAATATATCTGTTAAAATGAAATGTCAGTGTTATTTTCATTTTTGTGTAATTTAGATGACAATTTATCCATTGCACCTTGTATTCTGCTTGTATTTCTGAAATGATGTATTATTATTATTATTATTATTATACATTAATTTATTCAGACTAATTTCCTCACCTTGGTTGTTTTCAACCAAATTTGGAAGAAATAACAACTATGAGTTATCTCCTTTAGCATGGACAGTGATATGAGAAGTATATGCTTTCATAAATTGAATAAAGTGTTCAATTCAAAATTGCTTAGAAAATCGCCATGAATATATAAGTGCAATTTCTAAAGAAGTAATGGATTTTTTATTTATTAATCCGACATATTTTATCACTTTAAATGATATTTTAGTGGACACTCATATTTGTGTAGACACTATGTTTATTTATTAAACAGTATATATATATATATATATATATATATATATATATATATATATATATATATATATTATATATTTAGTTTCTTCTACTAGCCTGAATATTAGAGAAATCTTATTAAAGAAAAATATAGCAGCTGTTTCTTCCTGGGTGCTTTTATTCATTCTTGGAAATACCAGGTGAAACCACAATCCTCTCCATGGTTCATATCAGCACGTTCAGCCGCTATAGCCCACAGGAACCACTATTTTCAGCTATACCAGTATGACAGCTCCTGTCACAACAGATGCCTATTCATTGCTGGTCATAATAAATGTAAATGAGTCTTTGAAAGAGCTTTTCTTTGACGAGAGAATGCATCTAACAACTTTGGCTCTTGTGATTACTGGTGCCTCTGTAATAATGTATTAAATAAGTAAAGCCTCTCTCTTCAATCAATTAGAAGGATAAACATCTCCTGCTGATAAAGATGAATGCTTCACCCATAAATTCTCTTTATTCTATTCTTGACTCATCTGGAGTATCCCTGTCTAATATCCTACTTAGAACTGAGTCTCTATTAAGTGATATGCATATAACCCCTTCTATGATTTCTGCTATCATCTCTAACTTGGATCCCCACAAAGCATGTGGACCGAATTGTATCACTGTCATAATCATTAAGAAGCATGCTCCTGAATTAGTGCCTGTTCTCTCTAAACTGTATAATAAATGTCTCCTGTTTTCCTACCTGCTGAAAGTCATAATCTGTTGTTCCAGTTTTTAAAAACTCTGGTGAGCCATCTGACTCTTCCAGTTATTGGTCTATTAGTCTTCTACCTCTTTTTGGGAAACTCCTAGAGGCCCTAATCAATGCTGAATTGGTTAAGCATCTCTCATCACAGGGTCTTCAGACAAGCAGTATTGTTCTTGTTTCTCCAGGTCAACTGTTGATGTACTGACAATATTTGCAGAAAGAGTCTATCATTCTCTAGATTAAAAACGGTGAAGCCCAGGCTGTAGCTTTGGACATCTCAAAAGCTTTTGACAGGGTTTAGCATACAGGTCTTCTCCACAAGCTGAAAAGTTACAGTGACTCCAGACAAATTTTGAATTGGTCCAGTCTTTCCTATCAAATTGTGAAATGAAAGTTATCCTGAATGGCCACTTGTACTAATGCAGGTGTTCCCCAGGGTTCCATCATTGGTTGTACTTTGTCTTTAATTTGCATTAATGACCTTCCCGATGGCATCAGTTCACAACTTGGTATCTATGCTGATGACACAACCATTTACTCCTGTCTCAGTAGTAAGGATGATCAATTCACTATGGTCAAAATGTCAGCCAATGTCCAAAAGGAGCTCAAGTCTATTGTTAACTGGGGTAAAAGCTGGCTTGTTAATTTAACACCTCACAAACTAAACTTCTCTCCATTAATCATCTGACAGACCCCTCTCTGCCTTCCATCAGCATGGCTGATGCTAACCTCCAGGAAAGTGACCTCTCAGGTTAATCTTCTCAACTAACATGAAGTGGAAAAACTATATTGATTCAATTGCTAAGTCATTTGTTAAGAAAGTTGGTTCACTGTGTTGTGTAAGATAATTTTTCTCTCCAAAATCTATCATGTATATCTATAAGTTTACTATTGGTCCATGCTTAGAATATTGTGCTACATATGACTCAGTGCTCCTGCTATTTACCTTGAACTCCTTGATAAAATCCAAAGAAGAATCTGCAATATTATCAGTCCTGATCTGGCAACTTGGCCTCAGTCACTTTCCCACTGCCATAAGGTTGCCTCCCTGTGCCTTTTCTACAAATACTTTCATGGTAATTATTCAGATGAGCTCTTCACTATGGTACTTAGACATTTTGAATTTAAGTGCAGTACTAGACTGGCATTGAAATTTCAACAGTTTATAGTTGAGCTGGCTAGATGTAGCTGTAAATTCTATGCTCATAGTTTCATTTCTTGTACTTCTCTCTTGTGGAACTCCAGCCAACTTTAATCTCCAAAAATTTAAATGCAATGTCAATCACTATCAACTATCCTCTTGATTACTCTTTTCTCTTTCTGCTCATTATTATATCATATAATGTTTGTGTTCCTAATTCTTTCACACCCAGTAACCACTTGTGTCTTAGTGGCTTTACTGCCATGCTTGGGGTGAAATTGATTAAAAAAAAGATGTATTACTAAACCATTATTATCCTCTCACCCAAAATTCTTACTACCTAAAAATATTTTCTGGCTTTAAATAAACTGCAAAGGGTTTGTTACATACCGTACCTATGAACATTAATGGATATATCTCAATCCTCACAAATACGTTGGACACTATTGTAAGAGGGGTTAATATGCTAAGTAGTCCACCACTAGCAGTGGTTTACCTACTTCACGCTGCTGACGAGTATTGTATTTTGAAGATTTTATAAAGATTACCATTTCATTTCCAACCTCCATTTTGGTTATTCCTCATTTAGTAACCTTTTCTAGGTCACAACAGGGTTGATAAGCCATAGAAAATGAATGAATGAATCAATCAAAAAGTCCTTTCAATGATTCTGCTGACTCAAAAGGTACATTCAAAATGATATGAATATATTATTGAAAATATTCATTCTTTTCTATATTAGTACATATATATTTATATGGATTATTTTTAAAGAGGATTTTTTTTTTGTTTTTTTTTTTACATTCATGATGTGTTCCAAATTCTTTAAATAAAAAACAAACAAGAGTCAAAAGGACAGCTTTTTCCCTTGACACCACTATTATTTTTTGACCCTCCATTTTTTTGCAGGCACAAAAATTCAAGATTTCCAAGAATTCATTTAGTTACAACAGTGATTGTAATAACATTTATGGCTAAAAATAAATCAGTTATGTTTAATCTTCATGTCCGCAAAAAAATTGATCTGTCAAAAGGACGGTTATTCCTTTAATACTGCTATTAGTATATATACTATTGATTCCCTTGGCAATGTTTATTGTCTTCAAAAGCAATGATTAGAATTTTAATAAAACTCAAACATATAAAAGTGAATTTATACCTTTTCTTTATTCTTGAGAATTGACAACAAAGATATTAAACACTATTTATTTATTAGATTGCTTATTTACAAGAATAATTTTATATTTTATATATGAATCCACTATAATGAAATATTTATTATTTACCATTTCATAAAGAAATAAATATGAAAAAAAGTGTTTTATTCATAAACATTTTTATTTTCTCATCTCATATTCCAATAAAAATAAACTGTTGTGACTGATAGGGTAATGTAAGCAAAGTTATGGCTATTTTATTGGAATTCCTTTTATTTTTTCTGTATTATCCTTCCTCAGAAATGTTTATTTATACAATTATAAAAAATGTGAACCAAGTATAATGCAATATTTATTATTTACCATTTTATAAAGAGATAAATTCAAAAATAAAACTTTTTATACAAAAATTTATAAAAATTTATCCAATATACAAGAGGAAATGATACTCTCAACTTATTTTAGTGAATTTATGTGTGAAGAGCAAATGATAGAAATGCCTGGAATATATATTTTCTTTCAAAATTTATAATTACAGTGACTCATGTTTTTATTTAAATTTACTTGTTCACTGACACAACATAGAATAAATATTTAAATGAACACTTTAAACCACTAGGCCATCTATCTCTTGGACAATCTTGTAACCTAGGATTTTACTCTTAACAGCAAGAGAAAATGATATAGTTAGCCAACAATTTAAACCACCAGACCGTCTATCAATTGGAAAATCATTTAACCTCGGATTTTACTCTTAACAGCAAGAGAAAATGATATAGTTAGCCAACAATTTAAACCACCAGACCATCTATCAATTGGACAATCTTGTAACCTAGGATTTTACTGTCAACAGCAAGGGAAAATGATATAGTTAGCCAACAATTTAAACCACCAGACCATCTATCAATTGGGCAATCTTGTAACCTAGGATTTTACTGTCAACAGTAAGGGAAAATGATATAGTTAGCCAACAATTTAAACCACCAGACCATCTATCAATTGGACAATCTTGTAACCTGGGATTTTACTCTTAACAGCAAGGGAAAATGATATAGTTAACCAAGAATTTAAACCACCAGACCATCTATCAATTGGACAATCTTGTAACCTAGGATTTTACTCTTAACAGCAAGGGAAAATGATATAGTTAGCCAACAATTTAAACCACCAGACCATCTATCAATTGGACAATCTTGTAACCTAGGATTTTACTCTTAACAGTAAGGGAAAATGATATAGTTAGCCAACAATTTAAACCACCAGACCATCTATCAATTGGACAATCTTGTAACCTAGGATTTTACTGTCAACAGTAAGGGAAAATGATATAGTTAGCCAACAATTTAAACCACCAGACCATCTATCAATTGGACAATCTTGTAACCTGGGATTTTACTCTTAACAGCAAGGGAAAATGATATAGTTAACCAAGAATTTAAACCACCAGACCATCTATCAATTGGACAATCTTGTAACCTAACAGGATTTTACTCTTTAACAGCAAGGGAAAATGATATAAAATGATATAGTTAGCCAACAATTTAAACCACCAGACCATCTATCAATTGGACAATCTTGTAACCTAGGATTTTACTCTTAACAGGAATGGAAAATGATATAGTTAGCCAACAATTTAAACCACCAGACCATCTATCAATTGGACAATCTTGTAACCTAGGATTTTACTTTTAACAGCAAGAGAAAATGATATAGTTAGCCAACAATTTAAACCACCATACCATCTATCAATTGGACAATCTTGTAACCTAGGATTTTACTGTCAACAGCAAGGGAAAATGATATAGTTAACCAACAATTTAAACAATTTAACCCAACAGACCATCAATCAATTGGACAATCTTTTACCTAGGTTGCACTCTCAACATCTAGGGGAAGGAGATACATTTTAACTGATACTTTAAACATCTCTAGACCATCTATTAATTGGACAATCTTGTAACTCAAGATTGAAATCTCAACTACATGGAAGAGGATACGCTTTAATGAATTATTTAAACCACTATGCTATGTATCTTTTTCACAATCTCATAACCCACAATTGAATTCTCAGCAGCCAGAGTAAAAAGATTTTGATGAATACTTTAATGCACTCAATCTTAGACAATCTAGTGTTGAAATTCTACAGTCTCATGTCTGCACTCAGCTGCTGGGACTGTATAAATGTCTTGACTCTGGTGGCAGATTTATATGAGTATTTTGAATGTGCATTGACTATAAAAATTTACTCCATCTATCCCATAATAATTGATATCTTTGTTTTTATTTTGATTATTGGCTACCCTTATTAATAAAAATTTACTGCCTCTATCCCATAATAATTGGTACATTTGTTTGTTTTTATTTTGATTATTGGCTAACCTTATTAATAAAAATTTACTTCCTCTATCCCATAATAATTAGTACATTTGTTTGTTTTTATTTTGATTATTGGCTACCCTTATTAATAAAAATTTACTGCCTCTATCCCATAATAATTGGTACATTTGTTTGTTTTTATTTTGATTTTGTTTAATAAAAATTTACTGTCTATCCCATAATAATTTTTTGTTTGTTTTTATTTTGATTATTGGCTAACCTTATTAATAAAAAATTTAGTCCCTCTATCCCATAAAAATTGGTACATTTGTTTGTTTTTATTTTGATTATTGGCTACCCTTATTAATAAAAATTTACTTCCTCTATCCCATAATAATTGGTACATTTGTTTGTTTTTATTTTGATTATTGGCTAATCTTATTAATAAAAAAATTTACTGCCTCTATCCCATAATAATTGGTACATTTGTTTGTTTTTATTTTGATTATTGGCTAACCTTATTAATAAAAATTTACTCCCTCTATCCCATAAAAATTGGTACATTTGTTTGTTTTTATTTTGATTATTGGCTACCCTTATTAATAAAAATTTACTTCCTCTATCCCATAATAATTGGTACATTTGTTTGTTTTTATTTTGATTATTGGCTACCCTTATTAATAAAAATTTACTGCCTCTATCCCATAATAATTGGTACATTTGTTTGTTTTTATTTTGATTATTGGCTAACCTTATTAATAAAAATTTACTCCCTCTATCCCATAAAAATTGGTACATTTGTTTGTTTTTATTTTGATTATTGGCTACCCTTATTAATAAAAATTTACTTCCTCTATCCCATAATAATTGGTACATTTGTTTGTTTTTATTTTGATTATTGGCTACCCTTATTAATAAAAATTTACTCCCTCTATCCCATAATAATTGGTACATTCGTTTGTTTTTATTTTGATTATTGGCTACCCTTATTAATAAAAATTTACTCCTCTATACCATAACAATTGGTACATTTGTTTGTTTTTATTTTGATTATTGGCTAACATTATTAATAAAAATTTACTCCCTCTATCCCATAAAAATTGGTACATTTGTTTGTTTTTATTTTGATTATTGGCTACCCTTATTAATAAAAATTTACTCCCTCTATCCCATAATAATTGGTACATTTGTTTGTTTTTATTTTGATTATTGGCTACCCTTATTAATAAAAATTTACTCCCTCTATCCCATAATAATTGGTACATTCGTTTGTTTTTATTTTGATTATTGGCTACCCTTATTAATAAAAATTTACTCCCTCTATACCATAACAATTGGTACATGTGTTTGTTTTTATTTTGATTATTGGCTACCCTTATTAATAAAAATTTACTCCCTTTATCTCATAATAATTCTTTTCAATGTCTTTTTTTTTCTCAATCACTGGCCCCTAGATGTATTTTTGCAAGTCATTATTATAAACTGAATTTGTCAATATTTTTGAACATTTTTATGCACAATCTTCCATCTTTGCTTAAGTCCATGGTTCAGGCTGTAAGCTACTGACACATTCACAGGCTTTCTGGTATGTGATAATTGCTTAATTAGAGGGGGAGACTTGATAACAAAATCCAAAACATTATGAATATCATAATACATTAAAAAATCAATATTACTCTCACTCTGCCTGGAAATTAGATATTTTGAACCACCTTTATAAAAATACTTAAGGTTTATTTTTATGAAACACCATCTATATTTTTAATTTGTTGTTTTCTCATATCCTATATGCTATGGACACATGGCCGAATGGTTAGAACATTCACATTCCGATGATGAGAACTGGGTTTGAATCTCATCATAGTTGATTTATCATGAAGTAGACTTCCTAATGTTATTGGACTGGAGGGGTTGATCCCAGCATGTGGCACCTTTGGAAAGTGCTTGAAAACCATACCACAGGTTGACCCAAGACTTGTGAGTGAAATTGGGTAGACAGAACCCTTGGGTGCCATTGACAGCTGTGCTAGTATGAATTCACAAGTCATCATGGCTGAGAGCTTGAGCATGGTGGCCTTGTTCAAATTGTTGATCACACTAGATAACACGCTCTTTCCCAGAAACTGTAACTAAGGTCTGTTCAGCATATTTGCATTATAAACTGAAGGTAGACTCTGTGGGTATTGAATAAACACAAATGTGCCTGAGAAAGCATCTGCAATAGGGATTGGCTAGCCACCCTAGTAGACAGGTATCCTCGAATACGAGTGGCCAGCTATACACATGCTCATGTTATAGGGCTTAACCATGCATAGTGTACTTGAGACAACCTTTTCAGCCAGTGGTTCTCAACCTTTTTCTCTTCATGGGCCACTTTTAATTGATGATTCAATTGATGATTAATCAGCTAGGAAGGGGCCTAGCTGATTAATTTAACAAAAGCTCATTTTACAATTTCCAGAACAAATAAACAGCAATATTTCTCCATATAAATTTCAAAACTGCTTCTTTTAAAAACCAAACCAGTTAAAAACCAAACCGGTTAAAAACCAAACAAGTTAAATGAAATAGACTTTTATTTCGGCAAAAATCTTCTGCACATAAATGCACACACAAATTTTAAAAGTTCTGCAAAATAAAAAAATAAAAAATAATGTCATGCAAAGTAAAAAAAAAAACTTCTGCACATAAACTTTATATAAATGCATACTAGTAACATAAAATACATTTGAAAAGTATTTTAATGCATGAATTAAGTTCATTGGAACTAAAATATAGCAGGCAACAGGGTTGTATCACTATGGCCTCTTTCATTGAACTTGTGGCCACAATAAAATTTACCAGGTTGCCCTTGTGGCCATGTGGTCCTCTGTTAAGAACAACTGCTTTAAACAAATAAGTTCATATTCAGTGAATTATCAAGTAAGGCCACAGTTGTTCTGTGTCCAGATATTCCATGTCTTGAGGATTATTTTGTGTTTGATGCAAGCAGTCGCAGGATAATGGTCTGGTGAAACCTGTCGTTCATGTCATTCCTTTTTAGGCGAGGGATATGTTCCGAGGACTTTTATCCCCTTTATGCCGTTTATGCTAGTTGGTGATCACAATCTTAACAACATAAGATATGCAGATGACAGAGTACTTATAGCAGACACAGAAAAGAAATTACAAAATCTCCTACAGAAGGTAGCGAAGGAGAGCGAGAAAGGACTAAGTATAAACTACAAGAAGACAGAATGCATGGTCATCAGTAAGAGGATGAGCCCAAAATGTGATTTGCAGGTTGGGAACACTAGAATCAAGCAGACGCAGAAGTTTAAATATCTGGGAAGTGTTCTGACAGAGGACGTTAAGTGCGACACTGAGATCCATAGACTTATTGGGATGGCCAAGGACGCATTCCAAAAGCTGGGCAGAGTATTGAGAGACAGGAGGATTTCTTTGGTAACAAAGAAAAGAATACTGAGCTGTTACATGACACCTGTCCTTCTTTATGGCAGCAAATGTTGAATGATTTCCTCAAAGATGAAGAAGAGACTCAAGGCGATGGAAATGTGGTCCTACAGAAGGATACTAAGGATATCATGTGAGCAACAATGAGGTCTTAGATAGGATGGAAACAAGGAGGAAGCTTATACTTAATATCAGGAAGAGGCAGCTGAAGTTACTGGGGCACATAATGAGGAAGGAGGGCCTGGAGAATCTGATACTCACAGGTCGAATAGAGGGAAAGAGAGACAAGGGAAAACAATGCGTGGCATACCTAGCGGACTTAAGCAAGTAGATGACAGAACATGGTCTGGGGGAAGTAGCAGAGGGAAGGAACTTGTTGAGAGCTACAAGGGATAGAGGAAGAGGTGGAGAGCCATGATCACCTACGTTCTGAAAGGACATGGTACATAAAAAGAAAAAAAAAGAAAGAATCAAGTAAGGTACATGATCCCTGGCTGTTGGGTTATGTCAGTTTGGTTCTGAAATTTCAGTAAGTACGCAGGTATTAAAACGGTGCTACTAAATGTTGTTTTATCTATTTTGACTAAGTAACTGTGTACCATTTTACTAGTACCCACTTAAATTTTGTTATTTCGCTCATGTTCTTGGATCAGCGGAGTTTATGAGGTGCATTCCAGAAGTTTCAAAACTTTTTCAGGAGAGACATTTATTCATTTTAAAGAAGTACAAAACTCTAACACACCTTCTGCATCGAAGACAAAATATCCTTGTTGTTGTGCTGCAGTCACTACTTAAAGATCACATGAAAGTTGACCAAGATGAAGAGATCCAGGACCCTTGTCACAGCCTTCTTCATCCTCTCAGTGTTTTCGAAACAACTGCCCATGAGATTTTCCTTCAGCTTGAAGAACAACCAAAAGTCCCAGGGAGCGAGGTCTGGTCTGTAGGGAGTATGAGGGACAGTTTTGATACCGTTCTCTGACAACACAATACTTTATTGCATAGCGAGCTTCCAAATTGTCTCACCATCCTGACTGTATTCTCCGTCCTGGATATGATGACAAACTACATCTGCAACCTGGGTAAGACGATAAACTACGTCCAACAGCAAGGTCTCTGATCAGGAGGTTTAGAGGAGCATGGAACCACCTCTTAATTTCTGGTGTTCCCAGGTCCACCCTGACCCAGGGTGGTAGTATCTGTTAGGGTCCTAGCTATGGGCAAATAGTTAACACCCAAATTTGTGTAAAAATAGGTTTTAATAGAGGAAATACTTTGTAATAAAAAAATATTACTAGCAATAATTTTTGAAGCTATACATTCTTAAGAAGTTGGATTGTACTCAAAAATATGAGTAATTGAAAAATGGTTCAGATATATATGTATACATACACACCTTTTTTTCCAGACTATGGCTATGAATCTATTTCAAAAATTTTGTTGGCATTAAATGACCCACTAAAGTTGATATGCCATGAAACAAAACAACCAACCAAGTGACTGTATTCTGCAACTAGTCAGCTGTGACAAGCAGTGTTTAGTAGGGTGCGTCCAAAGAACTGTTACTGTCAATCTGGAATAACAAAGTTGGTAGGTCAGCTTACTAAATGCCGATTTTCTAAGCATAGCTTAGATGTAGCACAAGGCTGAAAGTGTGGAGCACCCAGTGAAGATTAAACTCAATACTCACTCATAATAGACCTAGCAAGACAAGCTTATTAATTATTACACCCATGTCGGATTGCCAAATGACTTTCTAAACGTAGCTTCGATGTGGCACAAGGCAGAAAGCGTGGAGCACCGTCATGAGGAACGTAATTGCTCTAGTGAGACAAGCTTGTTAACCATTATCTTCTTGGCTTGGCTTCGTGAACATAGATTTATGAAGTGAGCTGTCCACGTCAACTGCTGGTACGCTGATGGCCGACTAAGCCGATGCAGGACAGGAAAGTCCGACTGCAGTGACTGCAATTAAAGGTCTGGTCTGGTATAGCTGCTGAAGCTTCCCGGTTCTTCCTCCCGCGGCGTTTCTCCTTTAGGTTGGCCCTGCGAGAGTCCTCAAAGGTGGTCAATGTGGCAGGTACCGAGGGACTTCTTATGACGCTTCCTTGGTGCCCCTCTGTCACGGTGACCAGTGGAGAGTACGCCATACAGAGCTATCTTGTGTAGGACCTGACCCATGAGCCTGCACAGAGGTGCTAACCATTACACCCACGTCAAAGTGCTCACAATGATTTACTAAACATAACTTAGATGTGGTATGAGGCCGAAAGTATGGAGCACCCAATGAGGATCGAAGTCATTACTCAGTTGTAATTGTTCTAACGAGACAAGTTTGCTAACAATTACTCTATATCGAAATGTAAAATAACTTTCTAGGCATAGTTGTGACACAAGGCCGGGAAGTATGGAGCACCCAGAGAGAATCGAACTCACTACTCAACTCTAATTGATCTTGCAAGACAAACCTGCCAACCATTACACCACGTCAAAGAGACCATAGCAATTTACTAAGCGTAATACAAGGCCGAAAATATGGAACACTCAGTGAGGAACAAATTCACTACTCAGTTGAAATAGACCAAGTGAGACAAGATTGCTAGCCATTACGTCATAAATGATTTTTAAGCATAGCTTAGATGTGGCACAAGGTCGTAAGTATAGAGCTCTCAGTGAGGATCAAACTCATTACTTAGTCTTAATTGATCTAGCGAGACAAGCTTGCTAACCATTACACCACGTTGAAGTGCTTAATGATTTTCTAAGCGTAACTTAGATGTGGCACAAGGTCAAAAGCATGAAGCATCCAGTAAGGACTGAACTCACTACTCAGGCAAACTTGCTAACGATTACAACACGTCGAGGTGCTCTGTCATCTTATTAGATACTAGCAGTAGAGCCCGGCGTTGCCCGGGGATGTAACAGTAAGAGATAGATCAAGTATCGACCATCATAAAGACTGAAAAATAAAATTGACAAAGATTATTGTTTAAGGTTGACGGACATGCATGTCTTAATTAGTTTTTTTTTTTTTAGTTTTTTTTACGAATTGGTCAAACCCAAACTCAAACAAAAACATTGTTTTCAATCATTATGAGTCTACCGATTGAATAGAATTTTATTATAAACAATTGTCTTGTAAATGGAATTTTTAAAACATTCTGAATGTAAAAGTAAAGAAAAAAGTGTGCAAGACAATAAGAAACACTACCTGGCAAAAAAAAGTGAAGTTTTGTTGAAATCGGTTGAAAAATGTAGGAAATCCGATCCCATATATAAACGAACACACATACACACACACACACACAAACAACCTGGGTTTTATAATAAGTGTAACTTGATATGAGTTGCCCCCCCCTTTCATTCCGCGAAAGTGATGCCTCTTAATCGTGTTTTCAAATTGATTTCGTGCAAAAACAATTGTGTTTTTCCAATTTTGGGTGCTGTCGGAACTACCGCAAGGTAATTTTACGTAGTCCTGTGAAGTTTTGTTGAAATCGGTTGAAAAATGTAGGAAATCCAATCCAATATATAAACGTACAGACACACACAACCTTGGTTTTATAATAATTATGATATAGGTTTGTCCGAAAGTCTTCTCACAATATAATTTTCTCTTTCAACGCCCTGTTGGGGGGGGGGATTATCAAGGAGAGAGTTTCACATGAGCGATACCAGAATATCCATCAGTTGAAGGACGCCGTTCGGTGAGCTTTTGAAACAATCAACAAAGCACAGCTTCGTAAAATATCACACAGAATATGGCGCCGCATTATTCTGTGCCACGAAAATGATGGTGTTCATACAGACCTTCTCGATGTGCGACAGCGTCAGTGAAAGTGAATAAACTGAATTCAGTACATGTGCTTTGTATTACGGTTATAAATGGCTCTGCTAAAAGAAGACTGAAAACCTCTGGAAAGCCCTTTCTACCTGGATCCATACTGGAGTGGTGGATGCATTTCTTAACTTTTTCGCAAAAGTACAGACAGTATTTTCAACTAAGTAATTTTCTGTGTATTTTGTAAGAACCAAAGAAAATGTAGTGCTTATATTTCAAAAACATCAATTTAAGACGTGATTTTCAGTTTTTTATTATAATTCAAAAGTACATATTTACTTAAATCAATTAAGTGGAATAATCATGGATTTTGATCTTAATGCATGAAAATATGAAATAATTAAAGCAGATATATTTGGAAAACAAGAAATGCAGTTTTAGCATTTTAGAGAAAAAAACACGATTGTTGGTATGAGCGAGACAAGCTTGCTTACCATTCTTTACGAAAGAAAGAAAGAAAGAAAGAAAGAAAGAAAGAAAGAAAGAAAGAAACGTTTAACGTCTCCTGCGCTCATAAATAATGGACTATTCTGATTTGATCGCACGGAAAGACAAAAGACATATCAGAGACGCTACTTAGTTTCAGTGAAAGAAAGAAACAACGTCTCCTGCTAATAACTCATAAACAATGAACTATTCCGTTTTGATCGCGTGTAAAGCAACTGAGGTGCTACTTGGTTTGAGTGAAAGAACGAAATAAGTATTTAACGTCTCCTGCCAATACGTCATAAATAATGGACTATTCCGTTTTGATTGCGTGAGAAGACGAAAGGCATATCAAAGACGCTCCTTGGTTTCAGAGAGAAAACAAAAGAAAGGGAAGATAGAAGCGTTTAAAATCTGTTTCAGTGAAATAGAAAAGGTTGTCAATTTCAATTTTTTAATTTTTCCTCCTTTCTTTAAATAACGACCAGCATTCATATGAATGTTATTTTAATATTTCGTTAAAGCTGTTAAGCTCAAATATTTAACAATGCGATAGGAGAACTTCTACGGATATTTTACTGTCGTAGAAATCGCCATGAGCTTATTCGATCATTAATTAAAGAATTAAGATTCATCAGAAATTTGAAATACGAAATTTGAAATGCGTGAAATTTTCAAGGGTTAAAAAACTAGTAAATAATAATAATAATAATAATAAATGACAAAAATATGAAATTACGGATTGAGATTCTGTCTTATTTGACGGGTTTGGGGAAAGGGTAAATCCCTGAAACTTTTACGAGTTACACAATCTTAAGAATAAGATGAATTAAATTAAAAATAAGATTAACAATCTCAGCCATATCTTGTTTTGTTTCATCTTTGCAGTGGATAAAATTTCACTATTTTCTGTTTGTTTTTTTACTAATGTAAATACCTGTACTTGAGGTCAGAACAGTTCTTGAAACTGCTTAAAAACCATCCAATTCTGCCTCCCGCAGTCTGGTGCCTGTTATGGTGTCACCCTTTCTTTCATCTAGATTCGCCTCCACCTTCCCATAAGGAAAAATTTGCCTTTTTTTTATTTGTTTGTTTACATTGAATTTAGTTATTTTGATTGACAAACAACAAACAGTCAAAAACATAGAACATTTGAGTACGCATGTACCAAAATACTCTCAAAATTTTAATAGGCACAAATACATTACTAAAATACATTACTAAAACGGTACTAAACCTTATAATGACTTGGATTTTGTTATTCTCTATTTTGTCGACAGCAGTCAAGATTATAAAATCACTGTGAACTCCATGATCTTTTCGTTAACTGCATAGTGCGTGCTTTTGAATTCAGAGTTGCCCTTTTCTTAGACTGCTTGTTAACCATTACATCAGAAATTGCTCACCTACCTGGCTTAGCTAAGTGTGATAGGGTGCCGACACTGAAAAGATTTGGAACAGATCCACTTCCCAAAATCTGAATAAAGGACTAAACAAGAATTTTTTAAAACTCTTCTTGGCCATTTTCAGCCCCCCCATATTAGGTTGACCAAACAGTTTGTTTTATCTTTGTTAGAAATCTTTAAGAGTGTTTTGGGGAAGTAATGGTTATTGGCTCGGATTGAGGAATCGGAGAGCAGAGTTCGATTTCCAGTTAATTTCATTGCATTCACTTACGTCCTAATACCATCTATGCGTCAAGCAGCAGGACTGGGTTCTATAGCCTTGGGTGGCAATCGGTCTAGGACAATTCTGAATTCAAAACCGTATATAGATAACCCTTGCAAAGCACATACTATACAACTGATGAAAGGATCGTTACAATGGTTATGATCCCGACTGCAGTGTGGTGTGTATGTCACTGTAAAACATCGTCTCACTATATACAAGAGAGTTTTAATTAACACTGCTTAAAGTGGTCGCTTTCGATTATATTATGATATATCAGCAAGTATTTTTTCAATTTTGTTAAAATTAACATATTTTGTTGATTGATTTTAAAAAGAAAGAGGAAAGAAAATAAGCCACATTTTCAACATGTTATCCTTTTTTTATTCTAAGATAGGTAAACAAAAATAAGATATGAGCAGTTTATAACAAAGGTAAGGAGAATAACATCAAAAGTGCTTTGTAAAGTTTCCTTATAGAGATTTCCCAATGAATGTGTAGTGATACAGAAGGAATTATCTTCTTGTTGATAGGAAGAATGTAATGATGACATAAGGAGCCTTTGAGTATCATGTAACAGTTCATTGTGGAGAATAGTCAGTTGCTGCTTACCTTCCCAGGGATGAGGACGCATGTCCAATGCATTCGAAAGAAGAACTGAAGTGATACCACAGGGTTGTAGTGTGTCCCCTTTTTTGTCCATTCTTAATATTTCAAGAATTGCAAGAACAGCTTTTGGTGTAACTTGGGATTAAGTGCAAAAAAGAAGAAAACTTTAACTTAAGAAAAAACAAACAATCAATTTCTCATGGGCAAAGAACTGACAATAGGTTGGTTTGGTCATGAAGTTTATTCTGTTTTTGCTATTAGAATGTATTAAGCTAAAACTTTTGGTTCGAAAAGATCATTTTCGATTGGATTGTGGCAGTTGTTATAGCAACTTGCCTTTTTAAAGAAAAAACTAACAGAATTAGAATATTTTTGTTTCTCTAAAGAGAGGAGACAGCAACATTTCTGATAAATTATTATTTTTTTTAATTTTAAGACTTATATAAATTTAAGACCGGCCCATTAAAACTCATTATAAAAATAATAGTAATAATTTTAGAGTGTATATATGGTACAATGGGTCCCCACTTGGTTGCTTAGTACACCCACCTAGTCAAGTGGATTGTAAATGATTTTATTTTGGTATGAGACAACTGGCGGGTTATATAACCAGAAAAAAATCGAGATATGAGAGTCTCAAAGCAACCACTCGCTATACATAAATAACGAAAAGGAAATAAAATTAATAAACAATTAAAAAAACGATAAAAAAATATTGCATTCTTGCCATAATAGATGCTCTCTTGCAACTTGTTAAGAGTTCACCTGTGACAATTGTTGTTTGCATTTTTTAAAAATTGTCAAAATTATATTTTTGTTTATTGATTCTAACATTAAAAATAGAAAAAAATTAACTTTTTCAAGAATTTTTTTTAAAGAATGGTATAAATTTAAGAAATATGAATTAAAACCCATCGTAAAATAATGAAGAGTGTATCTGTGACACAATCAGTCCATACTTGTTTATTTAAGGCCATGGCCGGCTCAAGGTACTGGCAACGCAGGTAGTCGCCAGGGGCGCCATCAAAGCCGAGAGCGCCATCATACCTCCAGGTCATGTGTTTGGGATCTTCCAAAACTAAAGCTTATTAAAAAAACATCTCAAAAACATGACTCAAAACAGATTACATTCTTTGTCTATTTTGTTAACAGAAAATGACCATGTAAAGAAGATAGTTGTAGAAAATGCCATTAAGTGATTTTAGGTAGGATAAAGAATCTTTTCTTTAGCTTGTATTTAGTTGTAATAAACTCGTTACTCAACAGTTTCAGTTCTTCTCCTTGTAAAAATTAAAAAAAAAATATCCTTGTTAGGGCGCTGAAGTTTAGCTTGCCCGGGGTGCCAACAACACTTTTTATGACACCCATTTCATCAAGCAGACTGAAAATGATTTTATCAAATTCTGGAGTAACATGCATGTTTGATCAAAATTAACCTGTTTTTGTTTATCATTTTTAATAATGAAAGTAAGTAACATTTTTAACATAATTCATGATCCAAGGTTATATTATTGGCTCATACACAGATCACTTAAATCAATAAAAGCAGCACATATCTATGTTTTGATCCTCTCTAGTGAACTGATTCAAATATTGCATTCTTTCCACAATAGACACTCTCTTGCCTCTCGTTAGAATTGAGCTGGTCAAAAAATTTATTCTTTGTCATTGTGTGGTATCTGTTGGTCTTGAGAAACCTTGGATCTGCACCCAAAGAGTTATGCCTCAGCTGCTGATGGCGGTGCAGCATCTGTTATGGCTGTACAGGCCCACACAAGAGTGACATTCTCGAGTGCAATGAATGCACGTGAAGACGCTCTCCCCCGATGTTGTAGTGTTGTTTTCTTCCGTCAAGTACGATTCTCCACGGCAGCAAACCTTCGTTTCTCCTCTCTTCGCTCCATCCCTCGGTGTAAATCGCGTCTCCACTGAGAGCGATCGTTGGCGACGTCTTCCCACCTTTCGATGTCTTTGCCATTAGTTTGTATTAAAAGCATTTAGTTTTTACTAACTTAATTATCCTGTAAATAATAAATAAACAATCTAACAAATTAATAGTGTTTAATATTTTTATTCTCAACTCAAAAAAAATAGAAGAAATTTAACTCCAAATTTAACAGTTAACCGTCCTCTTAATACATCATTTTTTTTTTTTTGCATGTACATTTGTTAAACTTTGCCGTTAAATTATCCTTTGTAGCAAAAGAGATCTAAGCAAGCAGCATGAATAACCACTAACCATATTAATGGCTTAGCTTCATCCAAAAAAGATTAGGCTGTTTATATATGGGCAATTTTTTAATCATTTCACCCTAAACAAGGCGATAATGCCACAAAGATTCCAGGGGTTACTGAAAGAGAATGAAAAGACTTTAGTGTGCGACAATAAAAGAACAGGATTCAGAAAAACAGAAGACGGCGATTGGCGTTGCATTTAAATTTTTGAAGATCGTAAGCGGCAGGGAGGCAAGAAATTGGAAGAGTTCCACACGCGAGCAGGACAATAAAAGAAACTATAGGAAAGTCTGTAAAAAGGTAAGTACTTTAAATATAATAATAATATCGTTATTAATATAGTGGTGTCCAGAGGCGGCGCTAGGGTTTGCACACCCCCAACTTTGATACGCCACCCCACTTCTCTACTACATGTCGATTTCAAAGTTTCACAACCTGGGGGCTACAAACCATCGAAGGAAAATTGTCAGGTGTGTGTGTGTGTGTGGGGGGGGGGGTCAACACTTTTTTGATATTGATGACTGGCAATGTAACGTCAGTTTTTATTTTTTTAAATGCCAGATGGCCATAAAACAAAAAATGGCAGTGGCCACAACGGTGCCACCCAAAACACCCCCCCACTCATCGGGGATTTCGGAGGTAAGACACGCAGGCCCTGGTAGTGTCATAGATAGTCTTTAGATGTATACAGTGTAACCCGGATATAAGAGACCCGGATATAAGAGAAACCCAGATATAAGAGAAACCCGGATATAAGAGAAACCCGGATATAAGAGAAATTTTCTCTGGTCCCAAATTAGAGCCTGTGTTAATGTATATAAAATAGACCAAACCCGGATATAAGAGACTTCTCCGGTCCCGACAACTCTCTTATATCCGGGTTACACTGTACATGAAATAAGTTTTGGAGTAAAAGTTTGTAATAAACAAAAATACTTTTGATGCACCCTAACATGTAATAATAATCAGGGCCGATGCAAGGGTTTCGTAAAAAATAATCCATGATACGGGGCCACCCAATCTCTATGGCATCTCAATTTTCATAAGGTAGTATTTATATAAAATACAAATTTTATTGTAACCTAATTATGTACAATAATGAATCATATGCAATATAGGTGAACAATTCAACTAGAAAAATTGAAAATAAATACAATGTAACTAAGTACAAATTAGAGACATGTCATAATAGATCATTACATCTTAAATAAATCAACAATGTTTTGCGGCAATTTTTAACATCAATTTGAGATTTTTCTTGTTAAAAAGTTGAATAATTTTAACACATTTGGGATTATGGATATAAAAAATAGTGAATTTTATACAGTGGTTTTTTTCAAGACTTAGCATGAGCAAAAGAAATTTACAAATTTGAATTATTTTTACTAATGCCTTATCAAATTACAGTTGAAATGGCTAGATGCAACCGTAAGTTCTATGCTAAGAGTTTCTTTTTCTCACACTTCTCACTTGTTGAACTCTCTTCCGGTTCCATACTTTCCGGCCAACTTTAATCTTCAAAAATCTAAATGCAATATCAATCGGTATTTACTGCCTTCCTGATTACTCTTCTATTGTTCCAACTCATTCATAATGTTTTCTGTTTTTTAATTCTTTCACACCATTGTGTCTTAGTGGCTTTACTGCTTTGCTTGGGGTGAATTCGATTTTAAAAAAAAAGATACTACCAATCTCTTTAAACAGTTTGAACATCATTGAGAAATACAATAAATGAATTTTGAGAATTGGATCGCATAATTTTCCATCGGAAGCCTTCATTCACTGTGTGAGACTTAGATGTTATGTAATTAAAGTTTCGCATATAGATAATTTTCCTTAAGGTGGATCAAATATTTTAGAAGAATCAAGAAAAGAGTTCATATATTTAAGTAGCACCGAGGAAAGCTCATTAGAACGATTGGCATTTACAGAAAAGACATAGAGAAGCAACGTTGTGGCTGTCGGAAAGTGATGGTAGCCTGTGTAAAGAATAGTATTATTTGTTGTAATTTAACGAGTTATTAGGGAAGTTATTATGAGTGAAATCACAAATTAGACAAATGGAATTTAAATTAGAATTTAGATATTTATCGTTGTGGATATTTTTTCTAATGGTATCTTGATGATAAGATCTGAAACCAGAACATATTGTTAAATATGATAGTTTCGTTTTTTTTTTTGTTTTTTTTTAGTAGCAATGAAATTTTGTGACTCAGAAGTGTAGGTCACTTATGACAAGGACCGAAAGAATTGAATAAATCAGTTGAGTTTATGGTTATTCATTTTTATCACCTTTTTTTATCACACTCACAAACACTACATTAGTTTTAAATTCTCTTGGTTATTTTTTAATTATATATTTTTTGTTCTATGATTTTTATATTTTTCTTGCTTTTTCCTTTCCTTTCTTTTTTTTTTCGGACATTTTTAACTACTTTACATTTTATATTTTTCGTTTTTTTAATTACCCCTCCACGAATACATTTGTCTGTTTCTTAGCATTTTCTTTCTTTCTTTTTTTCTTTCTTTCTTTCTTTCTTATTCCTTTTCTCATCTTTCTTTCTTATATTCGTTTTCATTCTTTTTTTGTTATTCATCATGTTTTTCACCTCCCATCCACCCATCTTCTTTATTTCTCTTTCATTTTCTTTCTTTCTTTCTTTCTTTCTTTCTTTCTTTCTTTCTTTCTTTCTTTTCATTCTTTTATCATAGTCATTATTTTTTTACACCTTGAATCCATCAAATTTCTTTTTTTTCGTTCTCATTTCTTTTCTATTGTTTCTTTCTTTCGTTCGTTTTCATTCTTTTTCATATTCATCATTTTTCAACTTCCATCCATCTTTTTTCTTTCTTTTTCATTTTCTTTCTTTCTTTCTTTCTTTCTTTTTTCTTTCTTTCTTTTTCATTTTCTCAACATTCTTTCTTTTGTTCATTTTTGTTCTTTTTTCTTATTCATAATGTTTCATCATCCATCCATCCATCCATCCATCCATCTTTCGTTTTTATTCATTTCCGCATTTTCCTTCCTTCCTTCCTTCCTTCCTTCCTTCCTTCCTTCCTTCCTTCCTTCCTTTCATTTTTCTTATTTAATATTTTCTCGCTATCTATCTATCTATCTATCTATCTATCTATCTATCTATGTTATTCATAATTTTTCTTTCTTACTATTGCTCATTGCTCAATGCATACAAAGAAAACAACATATTTCACCTTTTATTTTCACTATATACATTAATAATACCAAGTTTATCGCTACTTACTGAGCCATTTAAATATTGAAAATTGTTCAAATATTACTACTTATAAATACTTATATTTTATGATTTTTAAAATTATCTTTAACTTACTGCCATGAAATGCCTCCACCTTCTAGAATAGATGTGCATACCGCTGATTCACTTGGGCTTGAAAGTGTGGAAGTTAACCGACCTCGCCTGAGGAAAAAAAAAGAACTTCGAGGAAACTATATCTCAAATTAATCTTAAACATTACATATTATTGGTAATTAATGCTGTTTCTCAACTTTTAAGTTAAAAACATATGAATAGAAACATAACACTAACATTTATCTTATTAAGAAGTAGAAAACAATGTGACACAAGTCCAAGTATCCAAATATACAGGGTGTTCCAAAAGTCTTGGGAACATTTTGACATTGAATATCTCGAAAAATATTAAGGATATAAAAACGTGACTGGCATATTCTGAAAGAATTTAATCTCAAGTTTTACATGGAATATTCAAAGATGTTCAATGTGAGTACCGTTGGTCACACAGCACACATCAAGCCGATAGTCCAATTCATGCCAAACACATTCCAGCATTGCAAAAATCACGACGAGCTGGTTTATCAATGTCCTACAACTATTGGGTTAACTGTAGTTTGTAAGGTATCACGTGCAGTTGTCTTTTTAAGACATGCCAAACAGTTTTTGTAGGAAACTGAAGTTTCTTACTGGCTCTTCTGATCGATTTACGGGGGCTCCGCTCGAAGGCAGTTCGAACTCGCTCAACCGTACCATCTGAAGTTGACGGGCGTCCCATTCTCACCTATCCTTCATGAATTTACGTTGCCATCTCAATATGGACTTCCTTTCTGGTGCCTCTTTTCAGAATTTTGTGCGAAATGCACGTTGAACAAGTGTAGTGTCCATGATTCAGTTTTTGCAAATTCAAGGACGCAAAACGCCTTTTCTGGTTGAGTGAACGCCATTACTGAAAAAATCATTAGCATTACAAAAAAACTTTTATCAATTTAGCTTTAAAATGGTACCAGTTTCATCTTACTACTATTTATAGTTCAACAGATATGAGGACTTGAAATGTGCCCAAGACTTCTGGAACATCCTGTATTTATAACTCATTTTGACCAACACAAAAACAAATTTAATTCACTAAGATTTTAGAATATACTAATTTCAGATGACCAAAACAAATAACTTGCCTTCACTAATGTGAAGGGTGATACTGAGGTCTGGACTGCACTATGTAGGCCAGGTTTGGTTCAAAGGCAGTGACTTTAGAAATTGGCTGGAAAAGGTCAAGGTCAGGGTCACACCACCAGGTGGTGGCCACACTGTGCTGCTGCCATCTTTTGGTAAAACATGAAACTGCATTTCTTAGGTGTGTACTTTAAAACTGTGATTGACAATATTGGCAGGTCGTAAGTGATACAGTCTATGACAGAGGATGAGGGCCATATGAAATTTGACTGCGGGCTGTAATTAGCCCTCCGGCCGAACTTTTGACATTCCTACTTTAATTGATTGATTGATTGATTCCCTTTTTTACGGCTTATCAACCCTTTTCAGATTATTTAAAGCAAGAAAACATTTTTAAATTGTAAGAATTTATTGGAGATAATAATGATTTAGTGATACTAGTCTTACTAATTAACCGATAACTTGGGGAGAAGATGTGAGTTCATACTTTGCCCAGGGGTATTTGCGCATAAATGAATATAGCGAACCCAAATGGGATTGGCACTGGGCACTCCGATTAACAATTTCGAGCCATTATCCATTAAACCACCGGCATATGCTATCTTAGAGCACCTGGTATTCCCAAGCAGTCACCCATCTAGGTACTGACCAGAATCGACGTTGCTTAACTTCGGTGATTATACGGGAACCGGCCTTTCAAAGTGATGAGGTCGTAAGCCATTACACCTTCAACACATCCAAGCTTACAGCACCTGGTATTCCCAAGCGGTCACCCATCTAGGTACTGACCAGGCTCGACGTTGCTTAACTTCGGTGATTATACGGGAACCGTCCTTTCAAAGTGATGAGGTCGTAAGCCATTACACCTTCAACACATCCAAGCTTACAGCACCTGGTATTACCAAGCGGTCACCCATCTAGGTACTGACCAGGCTCGACGTTGCTTAACTTCGGTGATTATACGGGAACCGTCCTTTCAACGTTATGAGGTCGTAAGCCATTACACCTTCAACACATCCAAGCTTACAGCACCTGGTATTCCCAAGCGGTCACCAATATAGATACTGACCAGGCTTGACGTTGCTTAACTTCGGTGATTATACGGGAACCGGCCTTTCAAAGTGATGAGGTCGTAAGCCATTACACCTTCAACACATCCAAGCTTACAGCACCTGGTATTACCAAGCGGTTACCTATCTAGGTACTGACCAGGCTCGACGTTGCTTAACTTCGCTAATCGTACGGGAACAGATAGTTTCATCAAGATATGGCCGTAAATCTATACCATTTTAAATCATTAAATAAAAAAACGAAAAAAAAAAAAACCCTAAAGAAAAGAAATAAAGTATAAGCAACCTAGTCTAATTACTTACTACCCGATATAAGGCTTGGAAGCCATTCAAGCAGAGGATTTATTTTAAATTGTTTATGAGAAAAGTTTTAAAACAAGTCTAAAAATTTACTAATATTGTGCAAAAGATGTTACTGATATTTTTCGTTTGTTTCTTTTTGCACAAAATCTAAAGCTATAGTTTCGTGATTGGAGTCACTCGTGTATTTCTTACCAGTGCTAAGAGTCGCTACTTGAGTCCATATAGAAGTCAAGAATATAATCGGGTAGTAGATGAAAACTAAGCAAAGTATTAAGAGACGGGAAAATTTCATAAAAACAAAGAAAATAAGGTTGAACTGTGAAGTAATATCAGTCCTCTCATATGGAAGTGAATGCTGGACAATCACCTCAAAGATGAAAAAGCCTGAAGCAATAGAAATGTCGTCCCACAGAAGGTTCTTGAGAATACCATTGACTGAATATATGAGTAACGAGGAAGGAAATGGGTACAGAAAGGACACTTTTACTTAGAATAAAAAAAGAGACAGTTGAAATTTCTATGACACATAATGAAGAAAGAAGGCTTAGGGAATTTGACACTCACAGGATATATTGAATGCAAGAGAAACAGAGAAAGCGGTGAACAACCTACCTAACGAGCTTGCGTAAATGGAAGGCAGGCCAGGATTTAGAAGAGATGACAAAAATACAAAATTTACGAAGAGCTACAAATCACAAGAAATTGTGGAGAGCCATGATCACTCACTTTCTGAAGGGACACGGCACATAGAAAAAGAAGAAGGTATTTTCCTTTTTACAGACTTTTCCTATAAAGCTTATTTCATGCACACATCTAAAGGTCATCTATGATTATTATCATTATTATTATTAATTGAGTGAGAGCAGCACATCAACAAAGTGGCGCTGGGGTACAATTATATAAAGACCAAATACACATTATGTCTGATAAGGGTATACCAAACACATGCGTCACAGCCAAATGTGCTTGATATGGTGAAATCTTTTGATAAATAAGCGACGCATAATTTTCAGGTGGGTCCCACATATCGGCAGTTAAGCTATAGAAGCGAAATCCATAGTACTTGCCTGAAAGTAGACCCAGTAACGTAAGATGCTTAACTATTTCGAAGTTGATTAGAGCTCCTAGTACTTTAATAAGACTAGACACTTTCACCTATCGTCCGGTTCACACTCCTCCTCGGTCTTTTGAACAGGTATAGAGATTTATTTCTTGTTTAGCTCTTTCTTCATTATGTGCCCTATAAATTGCCATTGTCTCTTTCTGATGTTAAATATAAGTGTTCTTTTTGTTTCCATTTATTCTAAAACGTCCTCATTGCTCACATGTTCAGTCCATGGTATTCCTAACATCATTCTTTAAAACCACATTTCTGAAGATTCAAGTCTCTTCTTCATATGTGTGGATAATGTCCAGCATTCACTGGCATATAGGAGGACTATTACATATAAGTTCAGTACACCTACATAGCGAGTTTGAGTAAATGGATGACGGGAAAGGATTTAGGAGAAATAACAAAAAGACAAAAATTATTAAGAGCTACAACGAACAGGACATTGTGGAGAGCCATGATCACCAACGTCCTGAAGAGTCACGTCACATAGAAGAAGAAGACTATTAGATCTAATACTATTCTACTGCTATTAGATAGAGCATTGTCACTTTTATTGACTTTTGACAAGTCCTTCGTCTTATTTCGTTTGCTTTTTATTATACTAACTAGCAGTATAACCCGTCTTCGACCGGATGTTTTATTACTGGGAATTTTCTCGTTCAATTGGAGCAGTTTACGTTAGCCTACCTGAAAATCTGTTATACCTAACGTACCTATTCTATTATTAATAGACTCTCCCACACATAATAAGTAGTAGTATTAGTAGTAGCGGTCGCCAGTTGAGCTCAGTGGTGTTGAGCGAGTCAGTCAATATCGGACATTGAAGTACCAACCATCACAACTAGATTGCTGCGCCATTTTATTTCAAGTTCCTAACGTTTTGTACGTCGAACCTAATTTAGGACGACTTATTGAAATACAAGCCTCCACTGTGAAAACTACTCTACCACAAAATCAATATTAATAACAACAATTGGGTGCAACTGAGGCACATCCCCAAATGTGGGGTTAACAATTTGAATGGGGATGGCCCCGAAAAGGACCGTTTTTGCGTTCTCAATCTTGCAAGGAAGGAACCTCTTCCATGGACCGTCATAATAATAATATACGATAATTTTTATTTATAATATTTTTTTTTATAATTCTAATAATCTTTTGCGTTAGATTTCAACTCTTTAAATTGATTGTACGCTGTTTTTTACAGACATTAAATTTTGCCTTTGGTTTTGAGAATTATAGGTATAGATAGTATTAGATGTAATAGTATTTGCCATCATCATCATCATCATCATCATCATGACTTTGACTTTTGTAATCGTGGTGGGGGGGTCCGAAAGCAGAAGTATATTTGCAATTATATTAAGTCATAATTAATTTCATTCTTTGTTTATCAACTTTATTCGTCGAAAAATAAAAAGTACAATTTTAATAATTCAGTTATTTGCAATGACTTGTCGCTTACCAGGCAGCTTTTTGATACTTTTTGTGTAAAATTCCGCAGCTTTTGACTTTGATGTGAAAGTTTTCAATGAACTGTCAAATCTGATTTTCATTAGTGAAAATACTCCAAAACTAAATGAATTTCTTTTAATCATTTTAAAGAACCTTTTTTTTTTTTTTTTTTTTTTGCCTTTTTATCAGAATGGCTGACGCTAACCTCCAGGAGAGTTACTCATTGTGCCTTTTCGGTCTAAAGATTTCCACTGATACCCCAAACTAGTATTAGAACCCGTACTCTTCTGGTTACAACGTTTAAGCCGATACATTCTCCAGTCTTATGCATATTGTCTGAAAATTTGAAATAAATGACTGTTATTATTTCATGAATTATTCGAACTAGTATCCTTGTTTTTGTTGTGTTTATGAAAACATTCCGGTCAGCGCATTCTTCCAA
>CAHIKZ030004896.1:747500-835000 GCA_903632075.3 Acanthosepion pharaonis | reverse complement strand
TGACATGTCACGATAGCTGACAAGGAAGAGAATTAGTGAATGAGTACATGAGCCAAATAGTCTCCCATATCTACCTGGATGTATGGATGGCGTAATGGATAATGGCCCGGAGTTCAAAATTAGAGAGCTGAGTTTCGATTATGGACAACTTCGTTATATTCACCTGCGCGTAAATACCCTTGGGAAAGGTATGAATCTACCTCTTCTCCCCGCAGCTATGGGTTAATTAGTAGAACGTGTATCACTAGAAAAATTATTATCCCCAAAAAAGTTTTTACAATCTAAAAATATTTTCTGGCTTTAAATAACTTACAAAGGGTTGATAAGCCGTGAAAAAAAACAAAAAACAAAGTCAATCAATCGAAACTGAAATGGTTACAAATTTAACTTTAATTTATCTTGTCACGATTACTAATGAGAACATTCTCGGCTTTTTAAAATACTAATGTTTTTCCAGTACAGGGCTTGAGAGCCATTCAAAGTAGAGTGTTACTGATATAATAGTAAGGATGAAAAGTTAGCTGGTAAGAAGTGAAGAGTATGAAAATAGGGATACGTATTGACCTTTGACTTGAAGAGAATGACGAGAGTATTTTCCACAAAGTGACATTTCGTAAGAAAAAGCTGTCCGAATTAAAATTTCTTTATACATTTGGAATACGGAGGAAATGGGGATGATTCGACGTCACGGAAGTGTCCTAGCTGTCCGTTGGGACCGTGTTCATAGTTGATGTTATTGAGTGCTGGCTTTTTCTTTTTTATTAGCAATGCTTCCATTTATGGTCAATGTTTCTAGACTTTTTTTTTACATGTGGATGAGGCTGTTATAGTTGTATTTTCTATGAGTATGTTGCAGATGGAGTTTGGGCAGTTTCTCTGTGTGTTTAAATGAGTCCTAATTGAGCTATGATCAGAGAGATGTAACGTGAGTCATCTTGCTAGGCATGTAGTGGTATGTCCAATATAATTATTCGTGAACTTTTTGTGTTTGGTCAGGAACACAGTTCCTTAAGAGACATGTGAATTCATAAATAATATTGGTTGTCTGTAATTTGGATCTTGCAGGTGAAATGTTATTTTTTAGATATTTTTTACATACTTTATGCTCTGAAAAGACCTTGTCAGTCCTCTTTAATGATATATATACATATATATATATATATATATATATATATATATATATATATATATATATATATGTATATATGTGTGTGTGTGTGTGTGTATATATTACTGTTCCCTTCTCTCATAATGTCGAGTTTCCGTTGACAGGAAGGGTTTTGGTGGAAATGAAAACATTAACATGTCACCAAGCAAGAGGTTAACAAGTGAAAGAGAAGAGAGGATTTAAAATATAATCGTGTATCCGTGGGGAGTGGCTGGTTTATGGAAGGTTGCTATCCGCGGATACCAATGTCCTTTATATAAAATAGCGTAGTATTTGTACATAGCCCACGATTATTTTCCCCTAAACTTTAAAATATTTCCAGATTACTTATCATCTCTCTAGGCCCGTCACACGGTGGGGACAAGCACCTCATCTCCTCGCCGCGAAAATTATTCGGCCGATTTGTAAAAATGATGTGAATTAATTTTAGTGTGCAAATTCGTACCCGTGCCTACTACTGACTTAGAAGCTGAACTCTTCCTCAAAAGACTCAGGCGACGGGCTTGCAAGTCTAATGTACTGTAAAACTCTGTAATAATTATTTTAAAAGTATAAACAGGATGTGCGGGTGGTATATTTGATAGCAGATCGGAATATGAAATCGGAAAGCAGTGTTCGAATTTCGGTCGTTCGTTACATTCGCTTACGCGCAAATACTATTAGAAAAGATAAGAATGCATCTCCCCCTCCCAGCTATGGGTTAAATAGTAGGACATATCTCGAAAAATCATTGTTATCACCAAAAATTGTTAATGCTATATTAACGCGAAGAAAAAAGAAATAAATAAAAGAAAAATTATTCTTATCATCGGAATTTGTTTTCCTTTTGTTTTAAATAACCCTAAAGGGCAAATAAGCCTTATAATGCCAAATCAATCGACTAATTTAAGTATAGACAAAAACGCCATTCGGAAATTGCCTCCTATAAGGAAAACACAAACTTAGCACGCTGGACTTGCAGACCCTGAGTAATGAGTTCGATTCTCCCTGATTGCTCTATGCTTATCCTTTGACAAAACATAACTACGCTTAGTAAATAATAACTTAATGGGGATGTGAGGCAAGAGAGAATATTTCCAGTTTGCATTTCTCCCTTATTTCCGCGGAACAGAAAAAAAAACAGAAAACCGTGCATTGTTCTCAAATAGATTTTTTACATCGATATATTCATACTTGTTACTAATTTGTCCCACACATAGAAACTATAACATATGTGTACAACAAGCAGGGTGAAAAAAGAGAAAAGAGACAGGGGCTTACTTGTAATATTTCCCAACCAGCGGTATCTGTTATATTTCTGGCGAGACCATGTAGGTTACTCTATTTACCATACCGCTGTGGGTCCTAACGTCTGTTTTCAGTGTGTTTTTCTGTTTTCTAGCAAATGGCGAGAGCAAGCACGTCTTGCCTCTCCGTGAGTTAAATAGCAAGTGGTGTTCGACACTCTATGAACTGACGTCACTCACTGGACGTCGTCTCAACGAAAGGGAGATAATCGCTCTTTGCCTCCCTACAGACTTGTATAAAAATTACCTTTGTGACATTAGTAAAGAGAAAAATTAAAGAGAATTCTGTTACAAAATTTATTTGCGCACCTTTTAAATCCACACGTATTTCTGAAAGGGGGTGTTTAGATGAAAACATCTTGAATTTTTAAATAAAATTTTTCGGACTTTTTTTTTAAATAAAGGATTCGGTCAGTCAGTTAAGTGACATATGTGATATACAGATGTGTTAACAGAGCCGGCGCGTACTACCCCCGACCGGGAGAGAGGACAAGTCTGATTAGGGGGCCCTGGGCAGTGTTTTATGACCCTCGCTATTTTACCAACATTTGCTTTTTTTTATCTACACTTATATACATTACAAATTAAACTAAGCCCAACCGACCATTACACGATGAAAAATTTTCGCGTGTTTTGACGTCGTTCTGTGGTCTTTTGATTTTCCTCCAAATCTGTTTTGCCCATGCTAAGTCGAAAAGACATTATATAAAACTCACTAATTTTTTTATCTATAATGTTGAATGTGTTAAAATTATTCAACTATTTAACAAAAAAAATCTCAAGTTGATATTCAAATTTGCCACAAATCATTGTTGATTTATTTAAGCTCTATTATGACATGTCTCTAATTTGTATTTAGATACATTGTATTTATTTTCATTTTTTCTAGTCGTATTGTTCACATATATTGCATATGATCCTTTATTGTACGTAATTGGGTTACAATAAAAAATTTGTTTTTTATATAAATACTACCGTATGACAATTGTGATGTAGTTGAGTAGGGGTACCGTATCATAGATCTGGGCGGTGACGTTACCATTGCACTGGTCCTGAGCATATGTGATACACGCTTGGGTGATCATGATTGACTAGGCAGAAGATTTTCCTGCAGTACGCTGCCGTTTCTTTCTGCAGTAGACTGGTTGCCATCCAAGGCTATAGAACCCAATCTGTTTTCCTATCCAACCCACAGCTGGGAGGGAAGTGATGGATTCATATCTTTCTCAAGATATTTGCGCGTAAATGAAATAAACACGGTTGGAATTCGAACCTACACCACACCGCACAGTAAAGAATTAGATTCTTTTTAAAGTATTTTCCATTCTAAAACTTCAGAGGAAAAAACAAAATGGTACGTGACCCTAATTGATCACAGAACTCGTGATGACATTTTATTTTTAGAAAACAAAACTTACCCCCACTTTTCTACTTGAGATATTATTTAATAGTCTGATAAGAGAGCACAGGTATGGGGTTCCCTATGAGGATCAAATTCATTACAGTAGTAATGGTCTGGTAGATTATTTTGTTGTCTGTTACTCTATAGTGAGTTAACATTTAATTTTTTTGTTTTGTTTTGATATTCACTTATCAATATTAGTACGTATTACCAAACCAAAATGGCTGCGTGTTTTGTTTTGTTTTTTTTGAAAGCAAAAAATCTTAACCGTTTAAAAAAAATTCCCCAAAATTAACGAATTTTTCAGTACTTATCCAATAATGAATCAATTGCATACAAAATTGGTTATTTTATTAGAAAACTTTGGAAATATTTTTAGGGTCAGTTTCACCCTCTCTCTTCGGCATTTCGTGTGTACTTCTTAGCTTAGTGTTCGCGAAATCTTTTTATAAAGAAAAATCCCTGAAGAAGTTATTTCAGTAAAAGATTTAATCAATCTCAAGTGTGAACATACGGAAAATTTCGCCTGTACCTTATGCAAATTAATTAAATAAAACGCAAAAAAAGAAATTGCGATTTGGTGCTTGCATAAATTCCATTAACACGATTTTATTTCAGATTCAACAGCAAAAAAAATTTATACTTAAATAATATTTATTTAAAAAAAAACTCACTTGTAATTAGTTTTAATTTGTTATTGAAATTTTGAAATTCATCCTGTTGCTGTTCGTAACAAGCTTTTTTTTTATTAAATAAAGTCATGTTTGAAGAATGGAAAAATCTAAAGTTAATGCAATGTTCGACTGTGAACTTTTTTTTTTTTTAAAGAATTTTAATGTTGCTTTCATTTTAGCAACTGTTAGATTATTTTTTGTATGGGCGTTCAAAAAAGAAATAATTCGGAATTACTGCTCCTGATTAATTACTCTTCTATATCGGACGCGTAATATGATAATTCAGTAATTCTTAAATTCAGAATAATTTTAAAATCACCTCATTGAGTCATTAAATGTTTTATGATATCAAGCAGTTAAGAAAATAATAAAAAATAAAACAATGATTTAAATTCAAAAGTATCATTTAGCAAAAAAAGAAATATACAACTAGTGTAGTATAAAAATTATTAATTCGATTAAAAGTATATAGAATAAAAAAAAAATTATATTCTTAAATTATTGGTTATATAAGGTTAACGATAATTTATTAAGCATAAATACCAATTTCTTCATTATTCCACTGCTGATGTTCCATATATCTTTATTTTAATTTAATTTTTTGGTTGAGTTTCGCGCGGTTTTTAAGTCAGGGATTACGGAACAAAACTAAAGGAAAACTTAAGGAATCAGCACATATGCTAGGCCACAAAAAACTCCTGAGCTGCCCAAGCATAGAAATGAATACAATATGGGAACCAGTAATAAGGAGGGCCAGAGAAAAGCGATAATGACAACAAAAATTGCAACATGAGCTCTGGTAAAAAAAAAACATGCAATGATAACAGCAAAAATTGCAACATGAACTCTGGTAAAAAAAAACATGCAATGATAACAGCAAAAATTGCAAGATGAGTACTGGTAAAAAATGAGTGCTGAAGACATTAGGTTTATAATACCCAGAAATTCATATACAGCTGTCCTCAAGGACACATGGCACAGTGGATAAAGGCGTTAGTTAGATGCAGTAACAGAGTGTGAGTTCAATACCTGGTTAAGGCGGTGGAGAAGTTGGAGAGGGAATTAAGCAGGAAATAACTGATAACTGGCATCCATTAGACATGTTACGTGAAACTAGAACAGTCTAAACCCAGTGAGCGAAATAAAGGGTTCAGTTCAACATTCCAACACCTGAAGAAGGCCGGAGCGTACAACGGCTGAAACGTTGTAATAAATATGGCGACAAAGATGAAGACAATAGTCTGAATAATGTAAATAGGAACGTTTTGTTCCTATTTACATTATTCTGTAACTGTTGTTGAACTATGACATTTACAAGCCACCGTGCGTAAATAAAGATTATTTCATTATGTTTTAAGTAAAAAAGTCAGCATTTACAAAATCCAGGACATTAATCCTTACATTTATTTATTTTCTTTGAAACACATTTCTAGGACAAATATTGGATTCTTAACAGATTTTTTAAATTTGTCGTTTACATTTTTCGTCTATAATGGCGCTTCGCTGAGTCGATAAGTGACACGTGCCAACATTTTCAAAATGTCTAAAAACTTTATTTACAGACAGAAATTTATTTTTCTTTTAATACGGATTAGTTTTAGGTTATTAGCTTTCAAATATTAATAATAATAATAATAATAATAATAATAAAATTAAATTCAAAGAAGACATTTAAATTATTAATTTTGGAATTTTTAGGAAGTTCGTGGCGGTACCAAAATATTAGAATTTATTTTCTGAAAATTAAACTTGATTGTTATTTTATAAATCTCACGCCAAAATTGAGTAAGTGTTTAATTTGGCTTGGCTCCCTCGGCAGGCCCACCAGCCGATGTTGAAATTGATTCCTGTATCTTAAAATATTTTTGAAAATACCCATGATAACACACGCTCTCTCTCTCTCTCTCTTTCTCTCTCTCTCTCTCTCTCTCTCTCTCACACACACACACACACATATGCACAAAATAGATTCGTGAAGTCATTAAAAGAAAATACAGCCATATACATAAATATGCACAAAGTATATAGAACATATAAAAAAAATAATCTAGAATATTCTCACAGACATGAATCCCCAAGATAAGAAATGTCACAAGATAGGAAAAATTAAGCACACAAAAATCCTTTTTAACACTTAACTTCCTTTCAGGAATCCCTAACATTGTTGCCCCAGACCCATAAGTATTTGGAAGAAGAAAGCAAAAAATAAAATAAAGTGACGGGTTGTCGAGCAATTCCCTCCTTCTGAAGAGAAAGAGATCAGATTTAAAATACTATTCGTTCAAGACGTTCCTTACATGTACCAAAAAACGAACTGTGCCATTGTATACTTCAACGCGCTTAGGGTTCGTTAAATAGAACTTTAAAAAATTGTTTAAAATGCAATTTTTTGAAAAATGATTACAAGCTTATTTTAAGCGCTCATATATAATTATTTCAGCCGCGATATAACATAGAATGCATAATTAACAAATATCCTTGCCACATATTTTTAATATTTAACAGAAGTCTTTTCTCATTGGTTAAAAAAAACATTGATTTTGGATGGAAGCCGAACAGTGATATATTTAAAAACATAAATAAATGTTTTGTTTAAGAGGATTGGTATGAAGTAAATTTAGTGGCTACTTAAACAATCAGGACACCATAAAATGAAATGTATGTCTAGAGATAGTGGGGTGCGGGAGTATAAATCAGATGTTAAAAGTGAAGAGCATTCTAAAATGAAATATTAACTTTTAAAAATTACTGATTCTATATTTTTTTTTTATCTGATCTTCTCAAACTGAGCATTTTTTTAGGAATATTATCTTTTATTTAGATTTTAATTTTTTTATATTTAGTTTATTTATTTATTTTATTTTGTTTTTATTTAATTTATTAATGTTATGATATTTTATTTTGTTTTTTATTTTTCATATTTTATTTATTTGTTTATTTATTTTATTTTTTATTTTTATGTATTTTCTCTTCTTTCTTTTTTTATTTTATTTTGTTTGTTTCTTTTCTTTTTGCTTGTACTTATTTTCTGAATGCGATCTACAGACATTTTCCGCATATTACTTATATAAAATTTTCAGAATCTAATTCTAATATTTTGGTAAAAAAAAAAAAATGAAAACTTTAAATTATCCAAGTAGAGGGTCACAAAATAAAAAGTCTGTGGGGAATAAAATTTTAAAACTAGGGGTGGGGGCTAAACTTGATAAAATCCGTGACAAGAATCTGAAATGAAATTAGTCCTGACCTAGCATCCCGGTGGACACGTCAGTTCGTAGTGTGACGAACCTGAGTTGTTATTTAGCCCGAGTAGAGGCAAGACGTGTTTATCCACGCTAGTTGTTGCGTAAATCGCGGAGAAAACACATGTCATATGCCCACAGCTGAAGGGGGAACAGAAGGAGCCACATTGTTTCACAAGGAACGTAGCCGAAACCACGGCCTGCTCGTTTTCCCTACAGGAAAATATTAAAAGTAACATCCTCTCGCTTTTCGTTCCTTTCATACTACTTGTTGTGTTTCATATGCTATATTTAACTGTTTTTCACAAAACAAGTATGAATATGTTTGCATATAATTTCTTGAGTGGCTTCAACAATGCACGCTTGCCATTCCTTTCTTTCAGCTTTTCTGATGTGTCCGTTGGATATCACGGATATGCTAATACCCATAATGGGGAAACGCAGCCGGAAATATTATTTCTTGCCTAGCATCCCCATTACTACTGAAAACAATTATTATTTTGATTGTTAAAAAAAAATTGTTTTTCTTTACGCTTATAACTATTTTCTGGAATGAGACATATAGATATTTCCCTCACGTAAAGTTTACATATAACTTTTATAAAAGTTTAGAAGTTTGATAAAACAAAAAATGAATTTTTCTTAGTTCTTTTGAAAATTAGGCTTAGGGCCATATCTCGCTGAAACACCGGTTCCCGTACGATCACGAAAGTTAACCAACGTCGAGTTTGGTCAGTACTTAAATGGGTGACAGCTTGGGATTGAATGTGCGGGTAGCGTAATGGATAATGGCTCGGAATTATTAATCGGAAAGCCGAGTTCCAATCCCTGAAGAGTTCGCTGTATTCAGTTACGCGTGAATACCTTCTGCAAACGTATGACTCCACATATTCTTCTTCCAGCTATAGGTTAATTAGTACACTTTATGACTAAACCATTATTATCTCCACAAAAATTCTTAAAAACTATAAATTCTTTATGGTTTTAATAAAGCTAAGGTTTTATCAGTTGTAGAAAACAATTAACTAAAAACCTCTTGAAATAAATAACAGTAATGATGTTAGACAAATAATATAGCATTATCATGGATTGAGACGAAGAGGATAACTTTAGTGTACTGTTTGGTTCTCAGCTCAATTAGTATTGTCATAGATTGTGACAAAGAGGTAATATTTAATCTACTGTTTAATGCTTAGCTCAAATAGCATTGTCATAGATTAAGAAAAAGAGGATACATTTCGTGCTTTGTTTCGTTCTCAGCTCAATTATCAATGTCATAGATGGAGACCAAGTGAATAAATTTAGCGTACTGTTTTGTTTTCAGCCCAATTAGCATTGTCATAGATTGAGACCAACTGGTTAAATTTAGTCTATCATTTCGTTCTCGGCTCAGTTAGCATTGTCATAGAATGAGGCCAACACCATGAATTTAGTGTACTGTTTCGTTATCAGCTCAATTATCATTGTCATAGATTGAGACCAAGTGGATAGATTTAGTACACTGTTTCGTTCTCATCTCTATTAGCATTATTATAGATTGAGGCCAACACGATAAATTTCGTCTATTGTTTCATTTTCAGCTCAATTAGTATTGTCATACACCGAGACCATGAGGACAAATTTAGTGTACTGTTTCGTTTCAGCACAATTAGCATTGTCATAGATTGAGACCAACTGGGTAAATTTATTCTACCGTTACATTCTCAGTCGATTATCATTGTCATAGATTGAGGCCAAGAGTATAATTTTAGTTCACTGTTTCGTTCTCAGCTCAATTATCCAAATCATAGATTGAGAACAAGAGGATAAATTTAGTGTACAGTTTCGTTCTCAGCCCAATTAACATTGTAGAGTGAGACCAAGAGGAGAAATGTACTGTACTCTTTCATTCTCAGTTCAATTATCAATGTCATAGATTGTGACCAAGAGGAAACATCTAGTGTACTGTTTCGTTCTCAGCTCAATTAATATTGTCGTAGATTGAGACCAAAAGGATAGATTTAGTGTACTGTTTCGCTCTCGGCTCAATTATCCAAATCATAGATTGAGAACAAGAGGATAAATTTAGCGTACTCTTTCGTTCTCAGCCCAATTAACATTGTAGAGTGAGACCAAGAGGAGAAATGTACTGTACTCTTTCTTTCTCAGCTCAATTATCAATGTCATAGATTGTGACCAAGAGGAAACATCTAGTGTACTGTTTCGTTCTCAGCTCAATTAATATTGTCGTAGATTGAGACCAAAAGGATAGATTTAGTGTACTGTTTCGCTCTCGGCTCAATTATAACTGTTATATATCGAGATAAGAAGACGAATTTAGTGTACTGTTTCGTTCTCAGCTCAATTATCAACATCATAGATTGAGTCCAAGTGGATAAATTTAGTCTACCTTTTCTTTCTCGGCTCAATTAGCATTGTCATAGATTGTGGCCAACACGATGAATTTAGTGTACTGTTTCGTTACCAGCTCAATTAACAATGCCATAGATTAAAACCAAGAAGATAAATTTAGTGTTCTGTTTCGTTATTAACTCAATTATTAATGTCATAGATTGAGACCAAGAGTGTAGATTTAGTGTATTGTTTAGTTCTCAGCCGAATTAGCATTGTCATAAATTGAGAAGAAGACGATAAATTTGCTGTACTGTTTCGTTCTCAGCTCAATCAGCATTGTCATAGAATGAGACCAAGAGCGTAAATTTAGTGTACAGTTTCTTTTCCAGAATCAGCAAAGTGCGAGTAGAGAACTCAGGCATTTGGCTAGCATCTGTTTTGTTCTAACGCCTAGAAAGTACGAAAAATGGATAATATTTCCTTCAAACTTTGTATTTGTGACTATTTCTGAAATTTACCTATTCTCATTGGGAAAACTGGCGAATATGAACATTCTACTTCATGCAAATTAGGGACGAAAAAACAACTTATGATTCGAAAGTAGCATTTATTTATTCTAAAAAGTTAGAAGTCAGTTGTTTTTCACGATTTACGCTTATTCTGTAAATTACTTTCATGAATCAGCCCCCAAATATATTCTCCCATCATGTTTTCATTATACGAACTCTTGGCAAGGGCGTTCAAAATCCAGTATATCCTAGTGGAATCGCTCGCCTTTCTCCTCTAAATACGCCCTTATTTCTTGAATTTGTCAATATGAGCGTCCAGGATATGGACTGAAAGACATTCAACAATCTCGACACAGTTGTTCGGCCTTGTGATTCCCCAAGAAGCCCCGAACCACTGCAACAAATCTGTTCCAACCTTCTTTTTCCGTCATAGTGAGGTTCTTGGGGAATTCCTTTAAATTTTGCCGCAGACAGCTTATGTAAACTCCTTATCTAGAGCTGTGAAAAATTGTTTCATAAGTCCTACTTTTAAGTGCAGTGGAGGAAACTATACTTTCCGGGGGTCCAACAGTGGCTCACATTTGACCTTGTTCCTTCCCACATTGAACTCGGTCCGCTTTGGCCAGTCCCGCCTCTGATAGTGTAGCTGTTTCACTACTGTCTCAAAGACAAACATACCACGAAAACTTGGTAAATCCGCATTGGAGACCCATCAAGAAGGCCACCATTTTGAAGTATCCGATAACCTCCCAACCGTACTCTGCATATTTCAAAGAATCTATCAAGATCTTGACTTTGCTGTATTCCTGATTAAGCTACCCCGTGTGATAGAGGGGAAGAGATGGGTGCATGGCCCTGTTATGAAGCAGCACACTTATGAGGTTCCTGGATGAGCTCTTGATCAAGTGGCACCATTAGCTGTGTTTACAGATGATTTCAATTGTCTTGAACAGACTGGTGACATTGTGGCAGAAACAAAGCCCATTTTGACAGATGAAAACGCTTGAAAAATACTGGTGACGTTTTCTTTGAACTACGGCTTGCAAACTTTCATCTAAAAGATTTCACTGCTTGAGTTTTCACGTTAAAAGATCGCCATTTGACTTAGTGAGACTAAGATCTCTGATCATGTCGTTGAGGTCTTTTTGGTTGGGTAGTATGGGTTTCTCTCTTCAGCTGCGTCTCTGTAATCTGAATCAATGACTTCATATTCTTCTGAATCGCTGAAGACGGCTGCATTTTGAGAAGTGAGTACGGGGAGCTCAGAGCAGTGTGGCATTAGAGCGATGGATGAAAGAAAGTCTGGATATAGTAGGTGCATTCTTGCCAGCTGGACGTCTGAAAGGGTCCGCCATGCAGAAGAACTAATTGCTTGAGTAGTCTGTTGGTTCCATCCAAATTCGTGGGATTGCGAATTTCGTGGCTCTATTTTCCCCTCTGTCCAGGACACAAAAGCAAAAGAAACAATGATTTCTTTTGCTTTCTAGACAGAAGCAATTAGGAAATAATAAATACTGATCAAAAGACAAAAAATATGATAAAAGTTTGTTACACGGTGTTATCATTTAGGCTGGAGTTTCTCACTCCTGTCTTTCAAGCATTAATGGAGATATAGTAGAAATAGTCTATTTTCGGTCTAATCTGACTCTTGTAAAGATAAAGCATGGCAGAAGGAATCGGGTACTTCCTGGGGTAATAGAATGACTTGACCATTTTTCCGGCATTTTTAGCATTTCCGGTTATACTACACAACCGTCCTGGTTAAGACGATAAACTACATCTGTGTCCTGGGTAAGACGATAAACTATGTTCAACAGCAAGGCCTCTGATCAGGAGGTTTTGAGGAGCGGGGAACCACCTCTTAATTGCTGGTGACCCGGAATGGTAGCACTTATTAGGTTCCCAACTATGGGAAAATAGTTAACCCCTAAACTGGGGTTAAAACACTATGAAAGTGTAAAAATAGGTTTTAATACCAGAAATAATTTTTTTAAAGGAAAAGTTATTACCAGCAATACATTATTACTAACAATACATTTTTTTAAGAAAATAAATATTACCAGCAATGCATTTTTGGAAAAAATATTACCAGCAATAAAAATCTTCGGCATTAAATAACCCATTGAGGTGGATATGCCGTAAAATAAACCAAACCAAACCAAACCAAATATACTACACAAAAATGGATTATTTTGACATGAAAATGTATTTATTACAAGAAAATTACTTGCTGCACAAAATAAAAGAAATGACAGAGCTTCTAATTACATAAGTGCTTTTTTCCATTGTTAACTAGTATGTTTTTTTTTTGTTTTTTTTGCCGGCGTCCAACCTAACAACTAGCGTAAAGACAGAGACATAGATAAATCAGGGCTGAAGTAAGAAATCGAGAAAAATTCTCCTTGCTGACTGTCATAGTAAAGCTGAGCCTAATTGGGAACTAAAGTAACACAAATTAAAAGGGCAGGTTTGGGAAATGTAGGGATCCCAGAAATGAACGTAGTATCCTTTTCGCCTCCCCTAATCAGGATAGTTACCGTGATAACATGCAAGAAAAGTTACTTGATTACTAAATAAGTTCCATTGCAAGTTCCAGATTTCTGAGACAAATGGTAAGTATTCCAGTTTTTAGTGGAAGCCTGAAGGCGTAACAGCAGGCAGCTCATGCAAATCGAAGTAATCAGTTGAATTCTGAACATTTTCAGAAATGGCTGAAATTGTGCCAATCGACTTGCGCGGCAGAACTTCTCCAGGAATCTGATTCCTTTAGCTGCATCAATCTTTGGAGCAAGAATTACTCACTAAAAGAACTACTGGTCGCCTTTGTAGTTTTGGACCATTTTCTTTCATAAAAACATTAAGTTTCACCCAAAGAATTTATAAAAAAAATACAGTCTGGAGACGTTTATCCATGGTTTCCAGATTTTTCTCCTTTACTTGTTTGATAGATCAAAAGCAATTGTTGTCAAAAATTGACCTCTGGTGATCTTCGAGGCCAGCACAATCTACTCCTTTTCTGCCTAAATTGCCCCTATGTACCAATTTGCATCCAAGGGTCTATTTGCTTTTGTACAATATAGCGATTTACTAAGCGAAGCTTAGATGTGGCACAAGGTTGAACTCACTACACAGTTGTAATTGATTTAGCGAGACAAGCGTGCTAAATATTACACCACGTCAAAGTGTCCTGTATGGGTACAATATATATCATAAAGGCTTCAAATTAATTCTACCCCCAACAGCCTCAGTGATCTCGGAGGTGGAATTTGACCTTATCAGCCCAACTATTTATGAGGTCAAATAACGCTTTTGTACCCGTGACATCAAACACAATATCGCTGCTAGAAAACTTTCATTTGAATAGAAATGCCATACTGGTTTTTGCTAACTTCACGTGACCTCAAATGACCTCTATAGTCAATTTCGGATTTCTTATGGAACAACTTGTGAGTTTTCCTATCAAAGAACTAGGTCAGTGTACCGTAATCACATATTTACTACTGAGTGGATGTGCAGGTAGTGTAATGGTTAGCGACTCGGAATGAGAAATCAGTGAACCGAGTTTGAGTTCAAGACCGTTACATTCATTTTCATACAAATACCATTGAGAATGGTATGAATCCATTTCACCCCCAACCAGTTATGGGTTATATAGCAGGACAGATTGGACTCTCTAATCAGGCAGAAGATGAAAAATCACAATCATTTGCAGTGTGCCTTAAATTCGAAACAGCTCTGATAAGTTTATTATTTTCAGGAATAGTTTCTCTATTTTAGCAAAATGTCTGGATGTAGACAGCACAACGGTTATCAGCGTGGAAAGTTGAAGTAGCGAGATGAGTTCAAATTCCTATCTAGCCTGTTGCACTTCATTTCTGTAGTTACGCTTTTGACAGGGGCAAGAATCTATGTCTTCTCTCCCACCTATAGGTTAAATAGCAGGATAGGTTGTGATTTGAAACATTGGGTGATAGCAAGCCAAAGAGAAGGATTATTCTGAATTCAAAAGGCAATGGGAAACCATTCCACAACCTTCCCCAAGAAATCATGCCAATTCACAGATAATAAAGAAAAGAAAGCTGTGGAGAACCATAATCCTTCTGAGTTAAATAAACAAAGAAAAGGCAACAATAAACCATTCTACTATTTTTCCAAGAAGTCATAATAAATCATGGATAAGAAAAATGAAGCTGTGGAGTGCCGTGATCTCTTTGAATTAAATGAACAAAGCGAAGGCAACGGAAAACCATTATCATAATAAAGAAAAGAAAGTTGTGGAGAGCCATGGTCCATTTGAATTTAATAAACGGGAGAAAGCAACGGTAAACTACTCGACTATCTTTCTGAAGAAGTCATGCCCGCTTACAGATAATAAAGAAAAGGAATCTGTGGAGAGCCATGATCATTTTGAATTAAATAAACGACGAGAAGGCAGTAGGAAACCACTCAACTGTCTTTCCCAAGAAGTCATGGCAATTTACACATATTAAAGAAAAGAAAGTTGGGAAACAGCCATCATTGTCCACATCCTGAAGGAACGGCCGAAACGTTGTAATAAATATGGCGACAAAGATGAGGACAATAGTCCGAATAATGTAAATCATGACAATTGACACTGCATTTCAATTTTTATTGATCAATGTTGACTGGAAAGCAAGAAGCTGAAAGAGAGTTCCACAAGCGAGAAGTGTCAAAGAAGAAACTTTTGATATAGAATTAATCTAGCAATTAAACAGTAGAATTATGAGACCTAGCTACCAATCTAGTACTGCGTTTAAATTCATAAAAAATGAGATGCCAAAGAGGAAAGCTCATCACAACAATTTCCATGAAAATATTTATAGAAAAGATGCAGCAAAGTCACGCTACGGCAGTGGGAAAGTGACTAAAGTCGATATGCCAGGACAGGACTGATAATATTGCAGATTCTTCTCTGGATTTCATCAAGCATCTCTAAATACACAGCAGAAACAACAGACCAGATGTGACAGCAATATTCAATACATGGACGAATGGTAGACTTAAATTACAGTCGGGACTTCTTGTCTCTCTTTATGTAATCGCTCGAGTGCATAAAACGCTTGAGGTATTTGTTAAATAAATCCTTCCTGTGATAACTATGGTATATATGGATCCCTAGAAAGTTGTGAGTTCGATCCCAGGTTCTGGTAGCACTGAAAGGTCATATACTGGTTCACTGAAAGAAAGGGGCACGTAACACAAAATGAATAAGGCTGGCGAGTAGCAGGAGTAAGTAGGTTTGCTTATCGTCTGGTTTACCCGGTCTCTTGAACAGGAGTAGAGGTTCATCACTTGTTTACTGTTTAGGATTAGGTTTCCGGTTCCTTCTAAAGTCTACTTCAATTCTGTCCTCCTTGCGTTTCCGCCTGAAATTTTATTCGCCAATTAAATCTTGACCTCTTCAAGTCTAAAATTAGCTGTCTATATTTTCTGTTATCTTGCCATTTCTTACGCTAATACAACTCCACACAGTAACCCTCTACCTTGAGTGGCCCTTGAGCCTTGTATTGGGTGAGTAAAAAAAAAGCTGCGTTATCTCCAATGATCTTTACCGCTTGGCTACAGAGAGTTGTGACGCCAGGCTTTTTATTTCTGGATTGAATAAAGGGTGTGGTTCATATTTTCATAAAGTTTACTGAGTACGACGATAAACACCTGAAGATGGCCGGAGGGTGTAAGGGCGGAAACGTTGTACGTATAAATATCAAAACGAGCAGGTTGGATCGAATAATACGACATATAATAGGAAGCAAACAATTAACTCTTCTAAGTCAGACTCGGTAGGACAGGACTCTGAAGACGCGATCCAAAATGAAAGCAGTGTCTTCGAATTTCAAGTTCAGAAGATCTAGAAAAAAGAAAGACTCATAATAAGAAGGAATAGGCATGGGTGGAAGTAATGGCGCACAGGACAATTTAAACTATTGCGCCTTCTCCCTGAAATTCTAGCTTTGTACGTATTTTCTCAAGCTAATTAATTTTTCGCCAACCCTAAAAATTTAATGGCCGAGGCAATCGCCCCTCTGGACCAGCCCACGCTGTACCACTGGCATGGTTGTATATTGGTCTGACCATCTGATGCCTACGCCAGACATTCTAAACCGGGGTCAATATGTACCCTGGTGGTCCATGTAGTATTACTGGGATCCACAAACAAAATAGCAAATTGGGAGTCTACGGTAATGTTTTAGTAGTTCATACAGCAATTTTACTTCGGAATGGTTGTTACAACTGAGAATTGTAATTTCTACAGTACTCTATGCCATATTAAAATACTAAAAATAGAAAATCTCTAAAACTAGCAGAAAACGTAATCAAGCGATTAAGTTAGCGTTCCTTTTTAGCCTACCAGATGCCTTGATTGTAAAAAGTTGAATAAAAACTGAGAAGGATACATAATATATATATATATATATATATATATATATATATATATATATATATATATATATATGTGTGTGTGTGTGTGTGTGTGTGTGTAAAATAAAAAAAAACAGTAAGATATATAATCCGGTGTTCTTATTGATATTTTTATTTTTACAAAATAGTGCTCAATGTAAATTTACAGAGCATTAATATTATAAATTAACTGATTTAAAATATGTTTTTTTTCGCTACACAGTAATAACCATGTTTCAAAAATGGAAGCTAAAAGCTTCAAATTTAATTAAATTTAATAAAAACATTAGTTCCATTTCATCATCAATTGAGGATGGAATGGAACTAATGTTTTATTTTAATTACACAATTAAATTTGAAGCTTTTAGCTTCCATTTTTGAAACATGGTTATTACTGTAGCGAAAAACATTTTAAATCAGTTAATTTATATATATATATATATATATATATATATATATATATATATATATATATATATATATATATATAAAATATATATATAAAATATTATATAAAGATTATAATCTATTATATAAATTAATTTAATATATTAATAATAAATAGATATTTTGATTGTAAAAGTTGAATAAAACTGAGAAGGATATATAAAGAAGGATTATATATATATATATATATATATATATATATATATATATATATATATATATATATATAAGAACATTATATAAAAATTATAATTTATTATATAAATTAATTTAATATATTAATAATAAATAACAATATTAATTTTAAGTATTAATAAAATGAAATATTAGTATATTAATATAGATTAATTAATATAAAATATATTTTTTTAAATTATTAATAATAAAATGAATTTAATATATAAATTATATAAGGATTATATATAAAGGAAGGATTAACAGTATTAACCTTTTCAGCAGCATCAACCGCAGGGATATCATCGAATAAATTTGCACTTTTTTAAATTTATTAATTACTCGCATTTTTTAAAAGGGTTTATTATTATTTATTTTACTCGTGTACATAAATGTTGCATAGAATTTAGCTGTTAAATACAAGTTTATTTTCAATAAATTAGTTTAACTTCAAAATAAAGCATACACATTCACAATTTCTATAATGCAATTACTAAACTTATGCATTAGTAAAAAAAATAAAATAAGCTTTTTTTATCGAATGGTTATGGCGGTCCATCAAAAGCAATTAAGAGTAAAAGTTGTCCATGGGTAAAAAAAAACAAAAAAAAAAACGGCTGAGAATCCGAGGGGTCCGCTACAAGTGAATATAGCGAAGCCAACTGGAATTGGAACTCGGTTCTCCGATTAGCAATTCCGAGCCATTATCCATTACACTTTTGTATTCAACTTCTACCTAATTATATTACTTTGACTCAGTTTATTGTTGTAAAATGCTTCAATTCATTTTTCATGTAATATTTCTCTTTACAACAAAATTTTGTGCAAATTAAACGCCAAGTGGATCACAGAAGCTTCGACTAAAATTCCGACTTCTGATTGGTTAATATATGTGAAAGATGTTACAACGCCTACGCAGTTGTGTTCACGGTCAATTTACCGCCAAAATCTAGTTATATGTTCTCGAAATTATCACGTAGTTCACATTAAGCATAAATACTTGGCGACATCTTCAACCCTCCTTCTTGTCTTCTCTCACCTCTCACCTACAAGTGATATAATATCAGTGAAGAAATCGCGTTTGTTCCTTATGGGAAAACGCTATGAAACGTTATGACACACACACACATACGCACACACGTACGTCCGAACATCTACGAACATTCACTCTTTCAGCCACAAGGACAGAAACACTTAATATTGTGAGTAAAGAACTATTTAATTCTCTTACAAGTAGCAATACATCTTACTAAAGTTCTCCAAAGTCACACGCTTTTTAATACGCATCACAGTTTATCAATAAGAAAATTTTCAAGTGACTTAAATAACAAATACATACTCGTCAACCAGATCTCTAAATTCACTAAATTACTGTATGTACAATTGTTGTTATGCATATATAATTTCCGTTTACTTATGCAAGTTTTCTTCTTGAGTGTTATTCTTCTTGTTTGCTTATTTCTTGTTGTCACATTTATAAAGTTAAGGTAGTACAGGCTGAATCTAGGCTATTCAACCCGCTACAACACCACCAGCACCACCCATGCTTACAACACCTGGTATTCCGAAACAGTCACCTATCTAGGTACTGACCAGGCTTGATATTGCTTAACTTCTGTAATCGGACGAGAACCGGTGTTTCAACGTGATATGGCAAAGACATATTCGCAGGTGGTCTTCTTATCGGAATAATAATTTTCAGAAATAGGGTTTTGTCTGGAAGAAATGGCTTTTCTTTGTGTGGAAAAAAAGGAACATAAATTTTTGGTCGAATCGTACCAATAGAACATTGTTAACAAACCAGTAGGCTGGGTTTTCATAAACGAAAGCGAATCGACTAAGACGCCGAGAAAAAAGAGATGGAAGGGGTCCCCTAGGACCCCTAGAAACAAGAGACGTATGCAAAACAGGGACACTAGAAGGGTTTAATGCAGTAGCAGCCGTCATCTTTTCTGTTAATTCACCGAAAATAATGTAAAGTTACTTACCGCAAATATTAATTCAGACCCCCCAAAATTATAAATTTTAAATCAAAGTTTGTTTTTTATTAACTTGTTGGCACTCTTTTGAAATTATAAATTTTAAATCAAAATTTGTTTAACTCTAACTCTCCGAATGAAAAATTACCAAATTTCATATTTCGTAAGTGCGGATGATATTCGAGATACTTATAAGGAATTTTTTACAATTTAAAAAAAAAAATTTTTTTTAATTTGTTTTTGGTTTATTTATCGAGGTGAGCGCGAACGTTCACCCCCACATTTAGAAATAGCGCACCCGAGGATTTGGGGCGATCGCGAAGGTCAATCCAATCGGAGTGCAATGGAAGGGCCTCGCTCTGGGAGAATTTGGTGTGATTTATAGTAAATATAATATTATTTTGGGGTGAATTAATATTTTGAGGTTAATTAACAAAAAAGCTCCATCCGTAAGAATAGACCACTGGATTATTACCCCGACCTTCGAAGAGTGGGTGAACAGACAGGGGCAGATGCAAGATCGAGAGTGAATAGATCAACCCAGATCGCAGTAGCAAGCTGAGGTTTCTCTCATCTAAATAAAAGTGAACTGTAACAAATGTCTGTTGTATCATCATCATCATCATCATCATCAACATATACAGAAATCAAATCCCTTCTACCGCTGTCAGGCACGAGAATTAGAGAAAGGAAAAGACGTTCTACTTTTAAAATTGGTCCGCTTCGTAACGATAAATGCTATTTGTCAGAAAACTGGATTCACCGAAATCGAATTTTTACTTCGTCGAATGGTTCACTCAGGGCCAAGCCCTCTCCCCCAATCTATGATACCCCCCCACACACACACACACAACACAGTATATAAGAAAGAAACCAGTAAAAAACGCCATTTTCACGGGTTTTCATTATATGGGTGGACTCAATTATCAAGTTAAATGACTGTTAAACAATCATTATTGTTGGCTACAACTGAGTGAAGATTGTATTAAATTGCTTGAAAATTGAGTGAGTTTTTAGTTTAATTATGCATATGATGGCGTGAACAGAACAGCATAGTTCTATATTAATATGCCCTTTCAAAGCTTTTGAAAGAACAGGAGAATAAGGAATAATTCATCTGTTATCAATTATAAAAGTTTACCTATTTCTTGCTCTTACAGCTGTTTTTCCCCTATTTCAGGTGATCTTCTTCTGTAGATAGGATATCCTGTCGCAATTTTTTGTTTCATTAATGAAGTGTTTTGTATAAACTTTCTCACATTGTCCATTTTTCAGACGTGGTACTTGTGGGTTCATTGTACCTCAAGGACTATGAACCATTTGTGTTGTGATAATCTCATATAGTTCAGGATCTAAGTTAGGATTAGGTATTTCAGCATTAATGATTGTATCAATGTCCAGATGATATATCCTGTTCTCTCGCCAATAGAAATTCTATGCATGTGATAAACCTCTCTTCTGCCAGTCAAGTGTAGGCTTTTGTTTTTTCAAAGATTTCACTATATCTTTGAGTTATTTCTTTGATTACTTTAGTTTGGACAGGAACGCCATCCTCGACCCCAAGGTGGATAAAGGACCGTGCGCTTATTCCAGAGCGGTCCCCTAACACTGCTTTGCAAGCCCTACTTAGGGATTTCGGTCTTGCAGACCTTTTCAGAGTGGATCACCCAAACCGCAAGATGTGGACATTGGTGCACAACTGGCCCTCCACCATGAACACAAGTTATCTAGACAGAGTGCTGGTTCGTAAAGTTGACCTCAGCTTTAAAGGTTGTCCATCGTTTCGTGGATTTAAGATACTCGGATCACAAACTGGTTCTCGTCTATATCAAACTGGGGAACAAAGTCAAAATGGCAGGCAATTGGAAGATAAATAAGTCTCTCATTGATAAGCCTGACTTCAGCCAAAAACTGACAGACCTGATCCAGCAAGAACTTGTTGGAAAAGTTGTCGATAGCAAGTGGTGGAAGGATCTCAAGTAGATGATCAGACCCCTCGCAGTACAGTACACGCAGAAACACGGTCTGGAAAACCAACAAAATGAAGTCCTACATGGCAGAGCTGCACGATCGATGACGGAAGGAGACCGTCGCGCTGCGGAACTGACCAGAGAGGAACTGAAACGTACAAGTGGTACGCGATATCAGGGTCAGGTGGTCAAAGCCAGACTGCAAAAGGTGTCACCCGAAGCCGTGAATATGGGCTCAGAACTGCGCAGAGAAGAGCTCCGACAAGGAGCAGATTGCTTCATCTAGAAAATCAGCGCCTCTGATGGACGGCTGCTACAATCGTCGGCTAGTATTTGTAGCAGTTTTAGAGAGCACTTTGAAGGCCCCTTTACCAGGGAACCTGATTTGTAAGAGTCATTTTACCAAGAGTATTTGGCTGGTTTCTTCAGATTAGAACCGCACGAGGAAGCTAGATGTGGAGGGCCGATAGCGGAAGGGGAAATCGTCGCTGCTCTGAGGCAAGTTGGTACCAACAAAGCTCCAGTACTCGACAGCCTCTCCTACGAAATTTACCTCAAAATGCCACACATGTTTGTTCATCTTTTGGCAATAGTTTTCAACAACTGGTTCAATCAGGGAAACATTCTTCAAAAGATAACCAGGCGTGTGATCACTTTGCTGAGGAAGAACAACCGCGACGGGAATAGAGTGGGGGACTTCCGGCCTATAACTCTCCTCAACACTGACCTGAAGATTCTGGCCAGGATCGTGACAAGCCGTCTGCATATTGTTGCGGACAAGCTTATCGGACCCGAACGGACATGCGCTGTGAGGTGAAGGACAATACAGGACAATCTGCACCTGATGCGCAACATCTTGGATGAGATAGATGATGTCATGGGTGCTGCACTCTTCAACCTAGATCAGTGAAAGGCCTTTGATCGTCGTTCCCTGAAAGTCACAGTAGAGGTGGCCAGGTTTGGCGAAGGATTTCGCACATGAATTGGACTCTTATACCAAGCCCCCAGTGACGTAGAACAAGTGAATGGCAAATGGTCCAAGCCGTTCGATATCACCATCGCTCTATGGCCTCATTCTGGAACCCTTCCTCCTGAAACTAAAAGCATTCCCCATTCCGAGGAATTAGGCTGTCAGGTGCGGTAACAGCCAGGGTGTCTGCATGTGCGGATGACATCACCATCTGCGTATCCAACTGCCGGGACATAGGCTGAGTATACGCAGAAATTCAGCACAGGGACCAAGAGCAATAGATCCAAGTCAGTCAGACTGAGGCTGGGAGAGTGTAAAAGGGGGACAATGTCGGCAACGTTTTAGTGAACAGATGGACCTGTTCACATCTTAGTGTGTGTTTGTGGTTCGGACCCGATCCCCAGCTCGAGAAAAACTGAGCAGAAGTACAATCCAAAGCTGACGATGGTGGATGCATGGCTCCGCAGTTGAAGGGCAGAGTAGAGGTGTGTGTCACTTACATCTACACTCTGATCCTGTTAGTCCTTCCCATCACAGCTCTTGGTGAGAGGACGACTAATGGTTTGCAAGAAAGTCTGCATTCAACGTCTACGTCTTGGAGGACTGGGTTTGCCACATCTAAGCTTTAAGTGGGCTTTGAAACTGGCTTTTCTGGGCCCTGCACTACAGCTGCCTTTCCAGAGCTTAGAGACGACTCCTTGTAATGTCCCGTAAAGGCGTGTTGCAGGCCCACCGAAGAAAACGCCTTTCTCCGCGAGTGCCGAGTGGTCCTGGCTATGACCCCATCAGCCGGTAAGCTCAACGAGAGTGAGGAAAACCCTTTATCATGGTCTGCTAAAAGAGACTGCCTGTGATCCCCTCTATCAGCGCTTTGTCCTGACAGAGGAGGAAATAGGGTCCAATTGGCACTGCATTCCAGGTACTGATTTCCTCACCAACTTTGAATTCTCGCTGACTTGGCACCTGGCACGAAATGCCATGCCAGCCAACGATATCAGGTTCAGGATGGAGGTAACTGAAGCGCCCAAGTGCGGGAGATGCAGTGATCCAGAAGAGACAGCCGAACAAGCCTTCTATCACTGGCCACAAGTCGATCCGCTATGGGAATATGTAGGGGATCTGGTCGCTCGCACGTAGCCTGAAAATGTCCTGTACCTCGACATCTATGTATGTGATAATCGGGCCTGAAACGCATAATGTTCCTTACACTCTTGGCCGTATCCAGAATGGTTGTGTGGATCACCAGGCAGCTCGTGGTCGTGCATGGAGATATGCTGTCTCACCATGACACGATTGCATTCTTCAAATGTCAGCTCAGGGTGAGGATAAGATCTAAAAAACAAAGACTAGCCAAGAAGGATTTCTGTGACAAATTGGTGAAAGAAACCAATTTTGGTAGGTGTGAAAAGTGCCAAACTAGGGTGGCCTTTTTTAGCTTTTGTGTATCGCCATGATACACTCCATCAGTATTCGAACAGCCTGGTAAAATGAAACCTGTCGTATGATCCGCCCCCCCATTACTACCGCTGTTCAGATCCCGCCGAGCCACTTGCATGTTAGTATTTATAGCATAAATGATGATCTGCGGGTATTAGAGTGGTAGGCGATGGATAAAAGAGACGGATGAAAGTAATATTGTTTGTGTGAATGGGTTGAATGAGAGAGTAGTTTAATTTAGTACTAAACTTTGCATAAGCCTTTCCCCCACTTTTTCCTGGCCTTGTGCCGAATTGATGTAATTTTGTCAAAAAATATTAAAATCTTCTTAGAATAGGATGGGTTAATTAAATTAAGCTTGCTCAAAGAACCATGGAGAATAAGAAAAAGTTCATTTTTTCAGTACTAAACTTTGCATGAAAGCCTTTCTCCCCCTTTTTTCTGTCAAATTGATGTAATTTTGTCAATAAATATTAAGATCTTAGAATAAAAACAAAACAAAACGCAGCAAATTACGCAGTACTTGTTTTGATTAACTGCGTTACTTATAACGATTACTTCGCTACTTATATAAATGTAAAAACAATCTTAGTTGGTATGCGCTGTTGATTATTTACGGTTAATTTTAAATGTTTAAACAATGCGCTGACTATTGTTTGCGTCATGTGGCAATAATTGTAATGTAAGTAACCAGGTAATCGTTTTAAGTTCTCTGAGTATCGGTTCTAAACCAAAATATTAAGCCAAATTTATGGAGAAAAAGGTATTGCCGGAAATGAACAACATTTTTTTTAAAATGTGACATAATTTGCAAGTGGAATAGCGGCCCGGATTGAGGAATCGGATAGCCGAGTTCGAATTCCAGTCGAATCCATTACATTCACTTACGTGCTAATACCCTTAGGAAAGGTATGAACATTCTTCTCCCCCTTAGCAATAGGTAAATAGCAGGACAGACCAGGTTCTGTAGCCTTGGATGGCAATCGGTCTCCGCAGAAAGAAATGGCAACCTACTGCGGGAAAAAATCTACCTCGTCAGTCACATATCAAAAGATACATGATCGCCTAAGTGTTTATCATGCATGACATATAACTGAATGACTATCCAGATATAAAAATATTCTTCGGGGATTAATTTATGGAGATAAATTTATTTATGATGATAAAGAAACAACAATTTTTTAAATTAATTTTTTTCTTTTTTTTTTTAAATGTATGGTTCAAATAGAAAAGTTATCTCTCTTTAATTTTCTAAGTTTTGATTTTTCTTTGAATAGAAACTTTCGGCGAAATGAAGATTCGATTTTAACGCTTTTCGGGCAAATGACATTTACTGGTTTGATTGCCTCCCGTTTTAAACACCTAGGTATTTACCTGAGACCTCCTCACAAGGTGGGATGTGGCACAGGGCTGTTTTTTTTTTTTTTTACATGGGGCGTTCCGAGCCTGTAGGCTCGGTCAGAAATTGCCCGTAGACCCCGTATACACGGGATCGGATAGCGGTCTACCTCCCCAGACGAAACTCTGCCCTTCGGCATAGCCTCGTCCAGGTTCCTATCCGCCCAGAGACAGAGCCGACAAGCAAAGTTTTGTAATCGGCAACACCTATGTAAAACGAGCATAAACTACGTTTTCTTATTTAATATCCTGTGATTCTAAGCCTTCCGTCATTCTCAGGCCTCCGTCAACTTTCGTCTTGTGTGACACGTACTGTACTCTGCTTCTGGCATTTCAACTTTGAGCAATGAATTCTTGAAAACAATCAGATAAGATTTATTGAAAGATTCAAAAATTATTCGTTAATAAATAAAATTATTTTTTAAGGTCTTTTTTTTATCTTTAAATTTCGTTGAAATATTTTTAGGTCTGTTATTGAACTAAAAAATACATTTTAATCAATTCACCCCAAACAAAGCTATAATGCCACTAAAAGGCAAGAGGGCTACTGAGAAGTGGGGGTGAAAGAAAATGAAAAAAACTTTAGAAGGAACTGGAGACCCAATCCTAAATAGGGAACAAGGGTTACACTTATGCTCTTGTCCGAAAGACCGGGGAGGTGTGTGAACCGGCCGATAAGCGAACAAAAAAAATAAAATAAAATTTTACAGTCAGAGATCTTAGAAGTATCGAGTTGAAGTACACTTTAGAAGGAACCGTAAAGCCAATCCTAAACTAGAAACAAAATATAAACCTCTACTCCAGTTCAAAAGACTGAGGAGGAGTGTGAACCGAGCACTACAATCTTAACCTCTTCAAGTCTAGAATCAAACGTTTCTATTCTATATATCGTCATGATCTACAATTCTTACGTCCATAAAACAACCGCATTCAATAACTCTCTACTTTGATTGACTCTAGTGAACAATAACGTAAAAAACTGGGTCGACAGGCCTAACGTCTGAGTAATAGGAAAGGGCCGCGACCTTTGATGTCATGTTTCTATTTAAACGGAATGTATTTTTGAGTAAATGTAGTACCGTATATTTCGACGTATAAAGCGACCTATAGATAAGACGATGTTGTAAGTCCGGATAAAAATAAAATATAAAAATAATATATATAAACAAAAAAGAATTCAAATTAAAATAAGGCATTTGAGCTTGTTATAGACAAGCGTATGGTTGCAAGAAAGAAATACGACAACAGCAGAAATAGATTTACGTGATTTATTTCAATAGGAACGTGTGGTTTTGGGACAGCTACCTTGTGGTATAGTTCATAGGCCGGCTGAAGATCTGGGCTGATCTCTCATAGTTAGTTCTCGCTGTTTGGCGTGGCGCTACTGCTGCTGGCTGCTGCTGACCGCTCAACCTGACCGTGACAGGTATCTTCCTTGGCCTCCTGTTGACTGCGGCTGGCTGACCGTGACAGGTCTCTTCCCTGGCCACCTGTTGACCGCTGTTGTACTTCACCGTGTGACCCTTTTTATGGCGTTTTTTATGGCTTAACAGGCTCGAAAAACGACGCGAGCATAATTAGGAGGGAAGCATTTTTATTGGTCGAAAAATAGAAATACTTTAAAGTATTTTATTTTTCGACCGGAACTCATGCGTCAGGAATATGCGTAAACGAAGATAATGGTCATTTTGTGACGGGGCCTTGTCCCGTTCACATCCGGCTCTCGCTCTTAAGTATGTTAGTTTATTTGCCTGCAAATCAGCCGAGATATGTCTTATTTTATTTTATAACACGCTTTTCTTTAAAACCCCCTCTCTCTCTCTCTCTCTCTCTCCTTCTCTTTCTATACTTCTCTCTCAACTAACGAGAAGACGTCCCTCAAATAAAAAGAGGAAGAAGAAAAGAAAACTGAACCTGGCCGAAAAACGCCGGAAGTTTGCGGGACCAAAGCCTACTTCTTTATGACTAAATCTACCAAAATAAGACAGAATCTAGGCATAACTTCCGTTGTATAAAAAAAATGAAAAACAAAGGAACGCTGGAAAATAAAATAATTTTGGCCAATCAAGAAACACGAAGAGACTTTTAATGTTAGCCGAAATCAAGATTCGCGCTAGAGTCTGGGATCCTGGTCAAAAGGATAAGCTGACAGCTCTGGGCTAGACGAACAGGAGGAACGGCAAGAGAAACGACAGAAGAGACGTGACTGTCAGAGAAATCAACCAAGCGTGACCTGTGAAGTCATTACATCTGCTAATTAGATATTCTGCCTTTTTTAGGACCGAGAAAATACTGTAGATTGACACTTACCTATTTCTAAGATGACTACTACAATCAAGTTCTGACTTCTAAAGTGTCGAATACCGAACCGAAACGGACTTTCTCCCGAAGACTATCCGCCTTATAAACGAACTTACGTTAACCCAAGTTACAAAGGACTCACTCCAACCTAAATCAAATAAATAAGGATATATTATTTATTATATACCCTTGAGTCAGTTTGTTTTTATTCCAGAGTTTACCAAGCCTCTCTGTCACACAATGCCACAACGAGAGTCAAAATCTAGATAAAATTTCGGGATTTTATCTGATATCCGTAAGACGACCGAAAACATAGGCTATCTACGAGTATAAATTTTAAAATAAAGCTGATTTTATACAAATATTGTTTATTGTTATCAAATCAAAAGAAATAAAATTCTACAGTGGACTGGAAAAGTAAATAAGTATTAATTATACTAATATTATAATAGTAGCACTAGGATTCATTTAGAGTTAATTTTAAAATTATTTTTAATTTTTATTTTCATAATTTTTATTATAATACATTTATTATAATTTTTATTTTTCAACGAATTTAAATGTTTTGCAGAGGAGTTGAATTTTAAAATTATGTTATTTTGTATTCAATTTTATTTTTGTGCGCAATTTTGTTTTGTTTTTTCATTATTGTATACCTTTTTTGCATTCTGTAAAGTAATTTTAACACGAATTTTATGAAAATAAAATAAAGATTTCATTCCTATGACTCGTAAATGAAAACAAAAGTTAATTATTGAATGAGAAAAAAGATTTTAATTTTCTATTTGACACCGATATATTGAAAAATAAAAAGTTTGTCCATAAAAATGTTGTTGTTATTTAACACTACAATGATAATGAATTTTAATTAGATATGTAGTTTGTCCTAAATGTTGTTATTTAACACTATTATGGGAAATAATGATTGGTGTGAATGTGAATTCTGAACGTACCCAGAGCTCTACAAATCAAGAATGGAAGATGTGTTTACTTTTCTTGTTACTTGTGGATGTTGCTCAGCGGAACATTTTCAGATTGTTGTGTAATCGTCTCTTGAATATTGCATTTGAATGTGAGATCAAGAAGTAAAAGTAGTTTTATTACATTTATAACTGTAGTACAGCATTATAACGTGAATTTTCAACTAGAAAAATTTACATCGGTAGTTACCGTACCGAAGCAATTGTTAGCCTACTGCGATTCATGGCACAAGTATACTAGCGTATTTACCAGTGCCGATATACCACAGGATTTAAAGTTGGCTTTTTGTAAATGTTGTATTAGACGATCCCTATTTTTTTAAGGGGGGGTCTAAGATTTAAAGGTCACCTTATACACGGAAATTATGGACAAACTATTTACTTAGGTTTGAAATTTGATCGTCCCGCCGTCAGAGAATGGGCTGGATATCGAACTAGTGTAAAATTAAAACAAGTCTTTAATAATCCTATTTTGACAATGAAAATCTTATTGTTTTTGATGATGAAGATGACTTGATAGTATCAAGTCATCTTCATCATCAACAACCTCAAGTTGATACTGATTTGTCTACCGACTGACGTCAGATAAAAAAAAGTCAAAAACTGAAAATTCAAATGACTGCGCGACTGTGAGTCATAGCTAAAAAAATGATTGCTGTATTCCCCGTTCGTTTAACTGCGAGGAACATTTCACAACCATGTTCCATCACATCCCATCCTCTGTCTTCTAACCGCCCTTTCAACACTGACGCCTCGACAGACATTACTAGCGTTTCAAACAAAAACAACCCGCTTAGTTTTGCCACTATGAAGGAATAGAGAACGAGTAGGTGATTGAGTGAGGAATGCTGTGTTTACACTGACACAGTTCAGTGGAGATGAATCACGCTGATAACCATTATTTTAAAGAAAGAGTGTGTGGGGAAACAGAGAGAGAGAGAAAGAAAGAAAGAAAGAAAGAAAGAAAGAAAGAAAGAAAGGAAAAGGTAAGGTTACTCAGCGTTGCCCCGTTAAAGTTACTTCATTTACAATATTGGATCGGTTCAAAAAAATTGGCCCCAGTTTGAGAAATGAGAATAAAATTCACCTTATTTTCGATGTCTGCAAAAGCTTCCGACGAAAAAACGCTTTTCATTTGTGCATTCAGTTCTTATTTTATTTTTTTTTTAATGCGGTGCGAACTTTTGCACACTACTTTGCTATTTTTGGTTTTGATTTCATTATCTTTTGTCATAAATCTAACGACATAATTTCTTTCTCCCAGAATATCTCTTTTTTTTTTCAGAACTACCCCAGCGAATGTTGTTTGCGTTTTTCTTTTCACTAGTAATTACGCATTACAAGGCTCAAGAGTCACTCAAGGTAGAGGGTTACTGAATGACGTATGTGATGAATGCACGAGGAGCAAGTAAAAAGTAAAGATTATGAGGTTATGGAGGATATATAATGATTGGCCCTTAATTTGTAGCAGTTAAGATTGTAGTGTTTAGATAAGAGAGAGAGAGAGAGAGAGAGAGAGAGAGAGAGAGAGAGAGAGAGTGTGTTCCGCGAAGTAGCGGTTATTAGTAAGAAACTGAGTAGAACATTCTTCTTACCAATGAAATACATAGAGATTTGCGAGCTCGTATGTTGATGTAGACATGGAGGGTTAAGAGGGTGTCAGATTTCTGTCATTAACATTTTTAGCACATAAAGTGAATTTAAATTTAATATATTTTTTTCTATACTATTGTTCTTCAACAATGACCATAAATATAAAATTAATTTTTTATGAATAATTTATGTTTTTCTTGACAGAACAGGTATTTTTGAAGTATGTCGAATTTTTCTGTCCTTCCTAAATAAATAGAAAATATTAAAAATATAACGTTTTTTCACTGCGAAATTAATGAAAAATGATACTTAAAATACTTAAAATTAAATTCAATAAATTCAATATTTTACAACTATTCTAAAAAAACACAAAAATAAAGAAGACATTTAATGTCTTGTAAATATCGTCTTCCTCTTTTTTAGATTTTTAGATTATTTTAAACAGCGAAATTCACAAAAAAATGTCATTATTTAGAATTTTGTCGCAGAAAGTTACTTTCTTTCTTTATACTAGTTGTAATGACAAAAGTACGCAGGTGTAGGCTTTAAGAAAGCTTTATTCAACTGAGAATACAAGGCTCGCGTATAGTGTCCTTTTACAGTCCCAGGAAACAGAAATAGCTCTCTCAAAGCGGAGAGTCACAAAACAAGGGGAGGCCACTCTAGATTATTCATAACACTAGTATTATTCTTCATAATAACGAATATCTTGATTATAAAATGAATTTTCTAATGAATAATTTGTGTTTTCTTTATAACACGTGAAGTATGTTGATACAGTCCTTGTAAGAAAACAAAAAAGTGAATGTAACTTTTTGTACTGCTAATTTTCTCAAAGTACTAAACAAAAACTTGCGCATTTGAAAAAATTGAACAAAAATTAATTTAATATTTTTTCTAGGATATTATTCTTCATGGCAACAAACGTATTGATTTAAAAAACATAAAATGATTTTTACGGCTATTTTAAGAAATGTATGTTGAATTTTGCTGGTATTGTTGTTGTTAAAAATGTAAAACAAAATTAACCAGTATTTTTTAAAATATGCTATAAAAATATTAAACTGGTTAATTTTGTTTAGATAATCGTATTTTATGGGGGGGGGTGATTGGTTCCCATCCTTGTAAAATACGATTATCCAAAAGTTTTAATGAGGGAGGTTCCGTTCGACACAAAACGGATCCTGACCAGTGAATCGATTTGGAAATCCTTTGGAATTTGGTAATTCCGTAAAGACCACGAACGAAAATTAATCTACTTACCTATCCCTAGACCGTGCAAATGAATCCTTGAATACATAAGCAAATATATATTGGAAACAGAATTCACCTTTTCTTTTTTCACCATGGCATTAATCAATTTCGTTTTCCTATACTGGATCTTTCTCAGTGTTGTTCACACCGACGCAGATTAGAATCGAAACACAGCATAGGCTGTTAGCATTCTTTGGATATTTTTACATTGTTTTATTTAAAACGCAGAATTTTTTTTTTTTATATACGACAATAGATTTAATTACATAGATAAAAATCCTAGATGAATCACGCAGAAAATATAACCAATTCAACTATAAAATCACTTAAACCTGACCGTCATTTTTTTACAGTACAGATTGGAATAGCTTCTTTGCGTATTTTTACTTTTAATGGTCTAAAAAGACGAATTATTTTTTTATAGATTTAATTTCATAGATTTTTATAGAATTCCATAGATAAAAATCCTAGATGAATTACGCAAAAAATTTAACCAATTCAACTGTAAAATCACTTAAACCTGACCGTCATTTTTTACAGTACAGATTGGAATAGCTTCTTTGCGTATTTTTACTTTTAATGATCTAAAAAGACGAATTATTTATTGATGTGATGGCTTCCTAATCAGTAACCGAAGTAGTGTTTTGAAATGCTCTTTCCAGCAATCTAAAATGTCTTACTTATCCGTCAAGAGATTTTCACCATCTGCTGTGGAGATTGGAGCAACATCACTTTTTTGAGGACCGAAAATGCTCTTTAGGCCAGCATAGAAAGCCTTTAGATCCTTTCTATCTGAAGCTTCTTGGAGTTCAGTGGCCTTTTCAGACCACCAACGCTTTTTCATGGCTCTGAGAGCTCGTTGAAACTGACTTTTGCACTTCTTGTAAGCGATCTTCTTATCAGACGAGTTCTTGTCCTCAATCCATGCTTTATGAGAAGAGTGCAATTGATCTCTAAGCTGCTGAACTTCTGTATTATTGTCATCAAACCAGTCTTGTTGTTTACGATGTGGCAGGTCGAGAACCTCCAAGGATGTAGAATATGTTGCATTACGCAGAGCCTTCCAAGATGATTCGATATCATTGGTAATGTTTACAGAATCAGGTGCATCATCAAGTTTGTCTGAGAGCTCACACACCTATATATATATATATATTCATGCTTTTTTGTACGAAGACTTTTGCGTTTTATTTGAATGTTATCGTATATTTCATTCACTTTAAATGAGGTCTATGTTTCATATCCCACACAATAGATATTTATCTACCGGGGAATGCTAAGAATATTATGAACAGAACTTGTGAATAATGAACAAGGAAACATACACTTGCAATAAGAAAGAGATAGTTTAAATCTCAAGGACACATAATGAAGAAAAAGGGTTTGGAAAGTTTAATACTCACATGACATACTGAAGGCAAGAAAAGCTGGGGAGCTTTTTACCGAAATAGTTTATGTAAGTGGATAGCAGAACACGAAAAAAGAGGAAGGAATTAAAAATTACGTAGAATAACAAAAAACATGAAGTTATGGAAAGACATGGTAGTCCTCATCGTGACACGAGTCAGAATTTATTCATTAAGTCTTCTTGTGTATTGCTTTTCGCCAAAAGAATCGTTAAAGTCCGAATTGTAAACACCAAACCTTTAAAACGCAACAGAAATATTCAATGACAAATCCAAATAAACTGACGTACAAAACTTCATGCAAAATATTTATTAATAAGTTTTTCATATTGTATATTTGTTTGTTTAGCGGCATACCAACTCCTTCTGGTTCATTTAATGCCGAAATTTAATTTTCTTGGGAGTATTAATAATTTCTTTTACGAAAATTTATTGCTGGTGATTTTTTTTTAAATTCATCGCTGGTAGTTTTTTTTATTATTTTTTAAAAAAATATATTTATGGTAATTCTTTTACGATGAAAATGTATTGCTGGTATTTTGACTATAAACATATTTATGCTTTCATAGTTTTTGACCCCAGTCTGGGGGTTAACTATTTGCCCATAGCTGGGACTATACCATGTACTACCTCCCTGAGTCAGGGTAGACCTGGGAACAACAGCAATTGTGGTTCCACGCTCCTCAAAACCTATCCAATACGAGGCCTTTCTACCGGATGTAGTTTATCGTCATATCCAGGATGATTTTCATATTTCCGTGTTTAATTATCATACTTATTCGTATTCCTTCAAATGTCTGAAGCGCCTTGTTGTGCCAATATAATTGTAATCTATAAAGTGAAATAAAGTTTTAACATATTTGTTTAATACATCCTATATATGGTATCAATGATTACTCATCATCATTATCATCACCATCAGTCTCTTGACTGCTTCAATCGTCGAGGGGACCTAAGGGCAGACGAAACAGACAACTTCCTCCAAGATGATCTGTGGATGGATATGACCAGCGATTTGTAGAGCTTGAATTTGGTATGGAAGGTGATGTTGTTCTTCCATATCCTTTCCTGTCTGGCCAACGCTGCTATGACTGTGGCGATCCGTGTGAGGATTTCTGATATCGCAGCTGACATCTTTTAATAAGGTTGCTGCTACCAAGTATTTGAAGCTGGACACTTCCCCCAGGTGTTCGCCTTCGATGGCGACGCTGACACGAGTTGCTTGTGCTATTCACCATTACTTTGGATTTTTCTATGTTGGGTTCCATTTCATACGCAGCTGTTCTTTCAACGAGTTTGTTCGTCAAGATTTGCAGCTCACTGTTACTACTTGACTGTCAATATCGTCTGCGAAACGCAGGTTGAAGACGGGTCTACCACCAATAGAGATAGAAGTGTTGTGGTCATAGAGGGTTTCCTCTATGGATGAAGGTTGGGCTAATACATAAGCAAAGGCCATGTGTACTGTCTATAGTACCATTTTTATGATTTAAGAGTTCATACGGGGTCGTTGTGTTTTTGGTTGACAGAAATCCATTTGTTTCTTTTTCTTTTAGAGTTGTACGTCCGATCAAACCCGAACTGCAACATCGAACCAATTTCCCCTTCTTCTCATTGCGCACGTAGTTTTTTCTTCTTTTTATTTAGTCTGACACATTTTGTTTTTCGTTTGATTTTCGGCGGGATGTGTTGTCATTGGTTGATTTTTTATGACGTTTGCTGACCTACATGAGCTATGTCCAGGATCTGTCAGTTACCGAGAATAGGAACAATAGAAGGAAAGAAGAGGAAGTATGTGTATAAGAGGAGAGAGAGAGAAAGAGAGAGAGAGAGAGTTTCCTTTGTCACTCTCTTAGTGAAAAGGAAAGTGTATATTTCCATATGGTGTTACTACTACCTAATCCTACATCACCTGCATCATTCTCTCCAAAAACAGGTTGAAGAGCGTTGGAGAGGGTAGACATCCCTGTCTAACACTTATAGTCGTTAGTTATAGTTGCATATATAGCTAGTGTTAAAATAAGAGTGTTAGTCAAAAAGTTATGTCTGTTCTAATTTAACGTTAAAAATATCAGTCAGAATTCCTTCTTTTTTAAGTTATAACCCACAAAGTGCCTGGAAAATTTGTCAAGTTACCTTCCTTACTCTTTCACCCTACCCATAGTCCTCTTTTAAAATTGCTGTCCTCTGGACTTATGTAAAATTTCTGCTTTTGGAAGGAGAAAGTGCTACAAACATTCCCTTGCGGTTAGTGAATAATTATGGAAAGGCTGCATTTAATGTAAACACAATAAGTATATTTCTATTGTAAAAGAATTTGCAATGCATTTCTATAGTAGAAAGAGTACAATGTTTTTCTGTATACTTTTAGTATTTGCTACATCCCCTGTATATAATCATTAGAGTGAATGTAAGTTTTGACGTATTTCTTTATATATGGTATCAACGTTAAGCTGGCGTTTAAATAAGTTGCCATGCAATTCTATATTAAAATATTTTACTATATTTCTATACATGCTCTTAGTATTTGCTGTGTCACTATAAATGTAATCATTAGAATGGGGGCGCCTCGGCGTTGGGTAATGGCTAATGACGCTAGCCAGATTGACTATTACAACTGAGTACTGAGCTCGAATGGAAAAGAATAGAATTAAAACTTGATTTTTTCCCAACAGGGGTGGAGTAATCATTAAAGAAAATATACACTGTTGACACATTGATGTTAAACAATGCCTTAAAATGAGAATGAAATTCCTTCTCAGTCTTGGAAGGTCCTTTTTGTTGAGCCTATTCGTTCCCCAGATTCATGGGGATGAATGTGCCATGTCTCTTTTCGATTCGTGTGCATTGTCTCTTTTCGATTTATGATCACCTAATGGTATTCACACTTCCAAGTTTACAGCAGCTTGTCCATTTATGTACTGACCAAGCTCAACATTGCTTAACTTCTTTCTTTCCACGATGGGAAGGTCCGCTGTCGTACTTCGGCTTTCCTCGGATTCATGGCGAGGAATGTGCCATTACCCTTACGCGTTTGTCTCAATGCGTGTTTGGTAAGAGCGGATGTGACAAGCTTGGGCGATCATGTCTCTTTTCGATCAATGATCGCCCAATGGTATTCGCACTTCCAATCTTACAGCAGCTGGTGTTGCCCATCTAGGTACTGACCAGGCTAAACGTTGCTTAACTGCTGTCTTCTCACGCTGTAAAAATTTTTGGACGAAGAGAACTATACAGATTTATATGCACACTATTTTCGTCAAAAAAACATTTTCAGTTTAAATCAACGAAAACCAGATGTAAAAATAAAATGTGCAGCTAATCTTGTAAAATAAAAATAAAACAGAAAGATTTTATTAATGAAATAAATCTTTTGTTTTTTGTTTGTTTTCTTGTTTTGTTTTTTTTCTTTTCATGAGCATGTGAATGCCATTTTTGTTGGACGTAGGCCTTTCTCAGACTTATGGGGATGGATGAGCTATTACCCCCTATGCGCTGACCGAATGCGTGTTTGTAGGGGAGGATATGACCCGCTTGGGCGATCGTGTCTCTTAACGATTCACGGTGGCCCAAGAATATTCGCACACCCACATTTACAGCAACTGGTATTCCTAAGCGGTTTACCCATCAAGATACTGACTCAGTTTTACGCCGCTTAACTTCATTGATCGAACGAGAACCAATATTCAAACGTGATATGGCCGTAAGCCCAAACAAAGGTTACAAACTTATTTGCAATTTTATTTCTATGTTTTTTGCGAGTAAATCTTTTCTTACGTTCATCTATATTACCTATTATTGGTTTGCTACTTCTGTAAGCTAAGGGGAAACCGCGTGAAATGGTAAACGCTTTTCTTCAACGACTGGGTCAAATTCACCGAATACATAAAAAAAAAAAAAAAAAAAACTGACATGCGTGAAGTATCTTCTAGGAACGACTTGGAATTCTATGGTGGCAACAATAAATCCGTGTTCACTCTACTGTGGAGGTTGAATAGAGTTCATCAGGTTGTCGCAGGTTAAATCGAGGTCACTAGATCATGGGTTCAGGTCGCAGCTGCTTGATGATGTGTCGAGACGCTCCCAAGATTTACAGTATCAGGGTAAGAAGAGATTGGATGGCTGTTTTTGTTTAGCGGCATACCAACATCTCTATGGGTTATTTAATGCCGAAATCTAAATATTTTGTACGCAATTTTATTTTACTTTATCTTATTTCTTTTACAGATAATAATGGTTTTAGTGATATAAGTCATACTAATTAACCTATAGCTGGGGGAGAAGAGGTGGATTCATACCTTTCCCAAGTGAATATAACGAAACCAACTGGAATTGGAACTCGGCTCCCCGATTAATAATTCTGAGCCATTGTCCATTATACCATCCACACACCCAAGCTTACAACAGATGGTATTCCTAAGCAGTTACCCATCTATATACTGACCAGGCTCGACGTTGCTTAACTTCGGTGATCGTATGGAAATCGGCGTTTCAGCGTGATATGGTCGTAAGGGAGGAAGTTGAATGTACTATACGAGCAATACTGAATTTGTGAAAAGATAAAATCTCCAAATACGAACTAAGTAGTAAAACGAATCGATTCAGCAACCTATATTACCAACCGTTTTCTGTCGCCATCTTTCTTCTTTATTGTGCACCTAATGGCGGCCGTGGTACGTATTCATCAAAATAAATGTAGCATTATTAGAATGAAATTTGCACTCGGTATCATATCAGTCCATCAAGAGAAACTACGTACTGAGTTGATCTGAGATTACTTACGGTTCCTGATTGTTGAATCACGTGACATATAAACACCTGCACCAGTGAGGAGATAGGCAGTCTCTGATATATCGCAGACGAGAAGGTAAGGTCTACGTTTCGGGCGCGGGGCCGCTCACGAAGTGCTTGAAGAAGCATCGGAGTGTAATAAAATGCAATGTTAATAGTAAAAGATTCAAGTCTTTTATTATTCATTCGTCGGCAGCGGTTGGCGTTCCAAATTCGTTGGCATCCTGATTTCCTTACATGAAGAACGAGTGAAATTATCTGAACAACGCTTGGAACACAGACCTTTCCTCATTCGGAATTTCAAAACTTCTTATTGGTCCCATGTTCCCTGCTCTTAACCGTTGGGTAGGTTTACCAACTATACTTTATTGGAAAGGACAGTCCTTTATTTATCGCTTTCTGTCTTTGTTAAATTTGGAAGGTACAAAACTGTTATTTCCAATTATGTTGTATATTTACAGAAATTGATTAAAATTTATAATTTTTTTTCATTTCCTTTATTAAAAACTTCATATAGTTGACAACCCTGCCATATAGTCATCTCCCCTCCCCCATAAAAGCTTCTTCTTTGTTCCGTGTCCCTTCAGGGGGGCGTGGGTGATAATGGATCTCCACAATTTCCTTTTCCTTTTAGCTGTTAGTAACGTTTGTCTTTTGTCAAACCTCCCAACTATCCCTCTTCCGCCATTCATTCACACAAGATCTCCAGGTATGCCCTGTGAGTGTCAAATTCGCCAAGTTATTTGTCCCCAAAATTTCAACGGTCTCTTTATGAATCTGAGAATAAAGGTATTATTTGTTTCTGGGGGGGGTCAGACTTTTTCGTTGTTCATGACTTGTAAGCACTTCCGGCCCCACTAGGGAATGCTGGGAGCAAACGGACTGAGCTGGCAGTTTGAATAAAATATTTTAGCACGTCTCGTGTCGTCTTTGTGTTGCATCAACTTTTCAACAGCCAGTCTCATATAATTTATCCTTCCACCCTGAGCCCAGAGGAACATGGTGTCAGAAGTGGGATAGATAAATTATGAGACTGGCTGCTGAAAAGCTGATTCAGCACAAAGACGATACCAGACGTGCTAAACTCAACAACTATTTTATTCAAATTGCCAGCTTAATCCATTTGCTCCCAGCATTCCCTAGTGAGACCGGAAGTGCTTACAAATTATGAGCAATAATTATTGATGTTATAGAAGTGCTCACATGCTTCTCCATTGTATTTACAGTAATCACATTACGGTTTGTTTTTGTTTTTTTTTAAATTTCCTTTATTATAACTTCATATTTACCAACCCTATCATTGAGTCACCTTCATACCCCAATAAAGCATTCTTATTCTTCTATGTGCTGTTTCCTTTCAGAAAATGGCCGATCATGGTTCTCCATAACTTTCTGTCCTTTGTAGTTCTAGGTAAGTTTTGTCTTTTGGCTATCTCTCCTAATCGCTGCTCTGCCAACCATTTACACAAGCTCATTAGGCAGTTTATTCGCTGCTTACCTCTGTCCCTCTTACCTTCAATAAGTCTCGTGAGTGTCAAATTCTCCAAGCTCTCTTTTTTCCTTGTGTGCTCTTGTAACTTCAACTTCGTCGCATGGCATTCTCAAGGAAATATAAAATTATTCTCATCTTAATGTAAATAAAGGTAATATGGCTAGATTTAAAGTGAGAGAACCCATGCGTATATGCGATTAGTAACAAACATTGTCCAGTTCTGTCGACATTTCTCTTTTGGGATGCCTCAGACAGCAGGGAATTACCATCGCTCACCTGGAGACGTGCAAACTACAATTTTCCGATGCACTTTTGAAATTAGACAACATTGGAAGTGAGGATAGGACATTCTGATATATAGTGGAAAGGATTCTAGGACAAAGCGTAAAAGAAAATCATTGCCTGGGTTAGAAAATATATAAATAAATATATATAAATAAAAACAAATATAAATATAGCAATAGATATGAATAAATAAAATATTTAAATAAAATAAATAGGATTAATGTCAGTAAAATATATCACTTAGCTGACTGATGTTACTTTCAGCATCCTGATTTCAGAGTTTCATGGACGGACCTGTCCTTCCTCTCTTCAGTGGGTATCAGCAATTTACTGCTTATACTTGTTCAATTTTTATTATACACATTTAGCGCTGGTGTAAATTTTTTCTGTATTCTCTGTGTTTGTGTGTACGCTAATCCGCGCGCTCGCGTGCGTCAGTTTGCACGGATGTGCGTCGTGATCATATTACCCTTTTTCTTGATTTTTTATATATATCTGGTACAGACTAAGGTTTTGAAATAAAGACATAATAAAAATAATAAAGATAAAGTAAACAAATAAAATAAATAAAAATAAACAAATAAAGATGAGAAAAATAAAAATAAATAAATATAAAATAAGTAAAATAGGGATAAACTCAACTCCTGTTCATACTCCTTCCTTGTCTTTTGAACAGGAGTAGAGGTTTATCTCTTGTTTTCTCTTTAGAATTGGGTTTCTGCTTCCGTCTTCTAAATACTTCTCATTCTCTTTCACTCCCAGTAGACACTTGCGTCTTAGTAACATTATTACCTTAAAAATAAATATATAAAAAAAAGTAAATCACGATATATACATAAAATAAGTAAATAAAATAAAAAATATGAACAAGATTAAATAAATAAAATATATAAACAAAAAAATTATATAAATAAATAAACATTTAGAAATAATAATAAATAAAATATATTAAACAAAATATACAAAAAATGTATAAATAAAATAAAAATATATAAAATTAAATAAATTATTCAAATATATAAAATAAATAAATAAAAATATATAAATAAAATTATATAAACAAATAAAATATATAAAAATAAATAAATAAAATAAAGGAATACATACATAAAAGTGATTCTACTGTTTGCTTTCCTCCCCTTTCACGTTCAACGATAAGGGTAACTCTATAATACTTTTTAAAACATCTATTTATATTGCGTCCCAAAAGAAGCAATATACACTCTCAAATTGCATATCAAATAAAAACCTTCAAAGTTTTGTGTTTATTTAACGTCATTTCTGGGCGCGTAACAAACCGTTTTCTCCTTTGCTTAATTTTTTTTTAATTATTTTCTTTATTACGCATGCGCATATTTTTTAGTCGACTCTTTATTTTTAGAATGTGCCATCCTAGTAATCCCTCTCTTCAAGAAAGATTTATTTCCTTTTTTTCATCCTTTCATAAAATTTATAACCTTCCAGTTAGCCCTCCCCGTAAAAGCTGAACTCAGACAATATCAATGATTCTACAGAATGTATTACATTTTTGGTGGGGAGGAGGGACTATAAAATCGTTTCTTGTATTAGTGAGTCTAATTTTACAGTATCAATTACCCTGTAGCTCAGTAACTACGAACTGTTGTTTCTTTTTCTTTCTCTCTATTCTTATCCCTGTCTTCACACTGTAATTATTTTGCTTTCATCCCCGATTTTTTTAACATGTCTTTAAAATTTATAGACGCATTAATTACTTAGACGAAATTACATCGATTGGGATTTTTAAGTCATAAAAATTTACGTGAAAAAAAGAAAAAGAAAAAGACAATTCTATTCCCCTTACTGCTACTCCCTATAAGCGAACACCTTAATAACCAATGGGGTGTTCCAACGACCTTTTCTCAATATGCCTTGAATTTGGAGGCTATTTTTGGCGACGCTAAGTCTGTCTCAGAGCAGTAAAATTCGAATGTTCTAGAAAAACTTGAGAAGGAAAATTCAGCAATCTTTAATCAGCGTGTCCGAAAATATTTTTTAAATAACTATGAATAATTATTTATAAAACGGCAAATATCGCATTGAAGATGGCTTACATATTTTGACAATTTTTTAATATTTTAAATTTTGGAATAATTTTTTTTCACGTTTATTTCTTTATAAAATAACAAATAAATCTTTATAAATCTTGTATAGTCTGTCCTGCTATAAACCCCTAGCTGTGAGAGGAGAAGAATTCATCCTTTACCAAGGTATCTGTATGAAAGTGAAGGTTGTATGAAAGCAAGCGCTTCCACTGAAATTTGAACTCGACATAGCTAATTTCATTTTCTGTGTCAAAAAAAAAAAAAAAAAAAAATGTACGCTAGGCGCGCATATACGGTTACTTAGAATAAGATTGAATGATTAACAACAGGAATTATTTATCCAGTCCTTGAAACATTTTCTTTTAAACTAGAAAGAAATATTACATGTTTTGGGTAACATTTACTTTTATTTTTTTTTATTTATTTTTTTTTGCAAATTATGAGGATCACTGACCAAATTTGCAATCATTGAAATGTTGATTTAATTTCTGATTTTAAAACAATTATTTCTTCAAAAGGCTTTTTATAGTTAGAATACACCCTTAACCTCTGATACATTTTTATCAGCTTGTAAGTAACTTGGAGCGAATCGAAATTTAAAGTGAATAAAGAATTATTTTATAGTCAATAAGAAAAGCTTCTTTTGAAGTAAAAAGCTTTTTATACGAACTTGAACGCTTTCAGCTGACAACACCCGGATAAATTGCTATAGTTTTAAAAGAATCGATTTTCTTATATTTATTGACCAATCAGAAAGCTTCAATCACCCAACTGAATATCTGATTCTATTAACTCTTATATAAGGAACGATGTTCAACAGTTTCATCAGAGTTGATTTCGTTCGTTTCTATAACCCCAGTAAACGCACACTCTCTCTCTCTCTCTCTCTCTCTCTCTTTCTCTCTCAACACGCAGGCCTTTGTTATTGTTGCTTTTTGTCTGCAATCAAAACAAAATGAATTCTCGTAATTGTAATCTTACCTTATATTTTGTAGATGTTGTCCAGTTTTAGAATGTTATTTAGCGGAGTGACAAATTTAATGTTGGCACCAAGCGGCACAAATACCATATACGCCACTTTCTTAGAGTTATTGTAACTTGAAGCAAAGCTAAATTCAAATCTAATAAACAAGTATTTTAGAGCCAATAAGAAAAGCTTCTTTAGGATTAAACCTTATAATTCGAATTACAAAAGATTCAACCGACTGGAAATATAATTGCCTTTTTACGGCTTAACCCTTTAAAGCCAAAATATATTATGGATTGCAAAACTTTTTTTGCAAGTGAATACTGAATTATCTACTTTTTGAAGATGACAACGATTTTTCCTGCCATTTAACCCATACCTGGGGAAGAGATTCATATCTTTACCAAAGGTATTTGCGCGTAAGTGAATATAACAAACCAAACCGGAATTTGAACTCAGCTCCCCAATTTCTCATTACGAGCCGCTATCCGTTACACCACATATGATTTCAACCGACAACATCCGGGTAAGTTACGCTAGTTTGAAAAGAAACGCCCTTTTTTATTGACCAGTCGGAAAGCTTTATCTTAACTCTTTAATGAAAATAGCAAACAAAATAAAAGCAGCTTATCCGATCCTACTAACCAAGTGGCTGTCAACCTTTTTTTTATACCCAATGCACTGCTCTTCATCATATGTCAGAATGCCCTTCTCTCCTTTCTAAGATTGTCCGTCTTAAAGGGAATATTCCAAATAATATGCATATATTATTGAAAATCTTCATTCTTTTCCATGATAGTATATACACATTTATATTGATTATTTTTATAGAGGAGCTTTATGTTATAAAATAAAATAAGACATATCTCGGCTGATTTGCAGGCAAATACTCAAGAGCGAGAACCGGATGTGAACGGGACAAAGCCCCGTCACAAAATGACCATTATCTTTCTTCACAAATGTTCCCGACACACGTGTTCCGGTTGAAAAATAAAATAATATTTAAAGTGCTCTATTTTTCGTCCAATAAAAATGCTTCCCTCCTAATTATACTCGCTTCGTTTTTCGAGCCTGTTAAGCCATAAAAAAAAAACTATAAAAGGGGTCACACGGAAGTTCAACAGGTGGCCACAAAGGAGACCTGTTACGGTCAGGCCGAGCGTTCAGCATTTGAAAGCAGGGGAGCATCAACCACCGTCAACATGTGTGAACTACTATGAGAGATCGACCTAGATCCGAAAGCCGGCTTATGAACTTTACCACAAAGTAGCTGTCCCAAACCCTCACGTTCCTGTTGAAATAAACCACGTAAATCTATTTCTACTGTTGTCGTATTTCTTTCTTGCAACCATACGCTTGTCTATAACACTGGTGTCAGAAGCGTACAGCAAGAGAAATATGGCCGACTACACGAGCTTCACCCGAGCCGAACTATTTACTCTCATCAAGGAACAGAAAACACTACTATTCAACTTGAAAACGGGACCAACACAGCCTCCTGAAGCCACGATACAGGAAATTCAAGCCTACATAAACGACATGCTGACTGCCTTAAAATCAACTGCTTCAACACCTCCCATCGCTCAAACAAACGGCGATTACAGCTTAATGATGCGCCAACAAACTATACGCGACATATTGAAGCTAGAGAGAACTTTCCACCCTGGACACGACGTGAACCGATTCATCACGGCCCTAAACAAAGCATACACAATCCACGTCACGCCAGAACTCAGCACCTATCCCAGCCTGGAAAGCGAATTCGTCAAGTCTGCTAAAGATTTACTGGACCAAAGTATTTTTCAGCAGATGGTTGACTCAAAAAAGGACATATCACTGAAGGAATACTTATTAGGAGCCCACGGAAGCCAGATGACTAACTTCCAACACCTCAGTCAAACCTGGGACCTGGAACGGCGAGACGGCGAAAAATTAACAGACTTCGCGGGTCGACTTGAAAACACCCTTAGAGAGGCAGCCGTCCACATAAAAAACAAATACAAAAAAGACAAAAATACAGACTTAACAGTCGATGGACTTATTTCCATCATCGGCGCTATGCTAATGAGGGAAAAGGTGAAAATTTGGAACTCAAATCTCTACCCACATCTCGTCAAGACAATGGACAACCACTATTCAGCCATTGGCATAGCCTCCGAAGCTCAAATATACCTTGATCGCGGTGTAAAACCCAACGACACAACTTCGCACGACACTGTGTATTTCACACAGAAACCACAGAAGTCAAACCAAATAAACGCGCCACTCCAACCCAGCAGGCAACCAAACCCACGGCAGACGGGCCTCACCAACCCTTCCGAACATGGCCACCATCCGACACGCAGAAACCATCAGCACACATCACGAATCAGCGTGTGCAAGAACTACCTCAGAGGTCGCCCCTGCCACCATGGACGCAACTGCCTATATCGCCACCCACCTCGCACTCGGGCACAGGCCCATATCGCCGCAACGAATGACAATATACAAGCCATAAATGATGTGGAACAGGATTTTCGCTTCGGGCAGGACGAGATGTGATGCCTCGTTCGCCATGCCCCTACGTCAGCCATCACACCTTCAACTTTCAAGGACTCGCTCACCATTCACCGCTCGTCCAGTCCACCTTCAACTTCAGGAACATCACCTTCTCTGGCGTCGCAATGCTAGACTCTGGATGCTCCACCTGCATCGTACCAATATCTCAGTTACCCAGAGAATCCAAGAAACTCATGACCCGCTCCGACGTCGTAGTAAAAGGAATCAACGGCAGCACCACCGCCCTCGGCGAACTGACTTGCGACATCCCCATCGGCAGTCGAGACTCACCCAAAAGTTAACGTGCTGGTAACTACCCAAACCACACCAATCCTGATCGGCCAAAATATCCTACGTCACAACACGCTCGATTCCTATCTAATCGACAACCAAAATGCGACTATAGAATTCAGACGCACACTTTCCTCAGGATATACAACACACACAGCCGCAATCATATCACCGTCATCGTCAACCAACGATCCAGCATATGGCGCCCAAGCTGACATCATCCAAAACCAGGCTACTATGGAACTACAGCCCAACATCCAGACACTGGATCAAAAGCTAACCTGGCTAAAACATAAAAAGGGACTATCGCTACCAAACCACCCAAACCGAGACGAACTAGAGGCCACTGCAAACTTACTCATTCGCTACGCTGACATTATCGGCACCGAAATCAGCAGCAAAGGCACATTCATCCGACCCATCCGCATACCAACCAACGGCCAGTCTCGCAGCCAGAAACAACACCCGATAGCCCAGGCTTTGGAAGCAGACGTAGATACCGAAATTAAGCGTATGGCTGATGAAGGTATCATTGAAAACTGCAGCGACCCCAAAGGCTTCAATAGCCCTGTATTTGCCGTACGCAAGAAAAACGGATCGATTCGTGTCGTTGCTAACTTTAAAAGAACTCTCAACAAGGTCTTGGTCGATCTTGACCCTTACCCAATGCCAAGGATCGACCACTTGTTCAACAAAATCGGCAAAGGCAATAGATATTTTACTACCCTTGATCTACGCAGCGGCTACTGGCAAATTGAGATCGACAAGCGAGACCGATATAAAACAGCATTTACATGGAAGGACCAATGCTATCAATACACGCGCCTGGCCTTCGGCCTTACATCTGCCGGACAAATCTTCTCCCGTTGCATAGCAGAAGCCCTAGCCACGGTCACATCCCGTGACAACATTTCTTCCTATATCGACGACAACCTGGTCCACGCTAGGACATTTAGGGAGTACATACTCTCCCTCGAACAATTTTTTACTGCCCTCTGAAAATTCGGACTCAAGCTGAATCCCGATAAATGTTCCTTCCTCGCGTCAGAGGCAAAATTCCTCGGACGCATAGTAAACAGCGAAGGTTTCAAGGCTGATCCTGAATACGTTCGTGCCATCAGGGAAATGAAACCTCCAACATCAAAAAAGGAATTACAAAGCCTTATCGGCTGTTTAGTGTGGATCAGACAATTCCTAGAGACACGTCTTCATGAACAAATCAGGTCAGATATGTCTTCAAAACTTATGGGTCCCATACACGAACTCAACAAGGTTAATAAACCGTTTGTCTGGACACAAAATGCCGACAGAGCCTTCAAAAAAATCAAGGACCGTCTCTCTTCGCCACCCGTCATCTCGTTTCCAGATTTCTCCAAACTTTTCACACTCACCACCGACGCCAGTGACGTCGCATGTGGAACAATCTTAATGCAAGAAGCCGACAACGGGAAGAAAGATATCATAGCGGTCGCTTCCCATAGATTCAACTCCACAGAACAGAACTGGTCCACGACGGAACGAGAGGCATATGCAATAAAGTGGGCAATATTGAAATTTGATTATTTCCTTCGCAACCGCCCCTTCGTCACCTTCACCGACCACAGATCGCTGACATATCTGGACCAACGAGAGTTCAATAATGCCAAAATACGACGATGGCAAGAAGAAATTTCATGTTATAAATTCGTCTTGGAATATGTTGAAGGCGAATCAAATGTATGGGCTGACATGCTCAGCAGAGGCTGCGGACATAAGAAAACGAAAGCACCGAACGACCCTACACCGGCAGGCAGAACATTCGAGGTAAGCGGTTCAGACCTCCGCGTATACATCCCATCTTGGTGCCTCGGCAAGTTTAACGGTTTACAGCTCATTCCCAAAACTCACACACCACAAACGCCCGCACCCACAAGCGCGTCACCAACGCATTCTTCGCCTATCACTCCACCACCACCATCCCGACTGAGAGAATCTGCAACCACCTCGGCATCGCAGATGAACAGCAGAAGGATGACGCCCTGGCAAAGATCATCAGCGCTCTCCAGTCACCCACCCCAAGCGAACCTCATATCGATCCTGACGACCACCGAGCTACGCTTTTCAAAAAACATTTCCACCAATTTTTTCTAGAACCAGGCACCTCCTTTTTGATGATAAGAGACAGTAAACACTCTCCGAGATTGGTTGTACCATACAAACTACGATCCAGATACCTCTACCAGGCACACGAGGGCAACAACCACTCAGGTGTTACCCGTATGCGAGAACTCCTTTCCAGCTACTGGTAGGAATTCAAAAACCGCGACATCAAGGCCTATGTCGATTCTTGCGACACGTGTGCTAAGTGCAAGGGCAACTACGGTAGACGTACCCACTGGCCCATTGGCCACTGCAAACGAGGAAAGAGACCATTCGATCTCGTCTTTATAGACTTTGTCACAATGCCCAACTCAAAGGGAAAACGCTACATCCTAACCATCTTGGATAGCTTCAGCCGACATTTTACAGCCATACCATGCGCGAGAGACCGTGCTATCGACGCCGCCCGCGGATTGTACCATTCCTTCCTTCGACACAGAGAGATTCCACGCATAGTATCCTCTGATCGAGGCACACACTTCACTGAAGTCTATCGACAATTCTGTAACCAGATGTCAATCACGCAAGAACTTCACTGTCCTTGGCGCCCGCAAAGCTCAGGAAATATCGAGAGACAACATCGCACGATGAAGAACGCACTTTATATGTTATGCGAAGACAGGAAATGTGAATGGACAGACGTTCTAGAATCTGTCGTTTCATCCATGAATGCCACGACCAACAGCGCCACCGGTGTCTCCCCGCACTATGCCATTACCGGCCGTCACCCCAACATCGGCCTACCTACACTACACAGAAAAGAAATCACGAGCGACGATTCTGGAGCATATGGAATGCAAATTAATGCCCTGCTAAAGCAGGTTCACCACCACGTCACCCTGGCCAACGATGAAGCCGACCACAAACTTGAGACTAACTTAAATCGCCTCACATACAAGGACCCAATACAAGTAGGCGACAAGGTTTTACTTCATCGGCCACACTCAACTGTAGCCCAATCCTCTCATCTGCCCTAGATAGGAAATTACACCATTATAAAAACGAACAATATGATGTGTCAGGTGCAAAACGATGATGGTGATACAATCTGGATTCACCGTGCACATATCCGACGACTGGCTCCACGTCCACATCTTTCTCATACAATCCCTCTGCCTCCACCATGTAACAGTCACCAGGATCATTCTCCTCTACATCCCTCGGGGACACATAACTCAGCAAATAACCCCATACCAAAACAGATGCCAATAAGAAGAACACGAGGACAACTTCCCACACGCTTCAGAGACTTTATCATGAATTAATCACCCAAATATACACGAATAACGCTCACTGTAAATGAGACCGAGATCTGGGGGTTTTGTTATAAAATAAAATAAGACATATCTCGGCTGATTTACAGGCAAATACTCAAGAGCGAGAACCGGATGTGAACGGGACAAAGCCCTATCACAAAATGACCATTATCTTTCTTTACAAATGTTTCCGACACACGTGTTCCGGTCGAAAAATAAAATAATATTTAAAGTGCTCTATTTTTCGTCCAATAAAAATGCTTCCTCCTAATTATACTCGCTTCGTTTCTCGAGCCTGTTAAGCCATAAAAAACGCTATAAAAGGGGTCACACGGAAGTTCAACAGGCAGTCAACAGGTGGCCAGCGAACAGACCTGACGGTCAGACCGAGCAATCAGCAGCAGGGGGAGCGTCAACCACCGTCAACATGTGAAACTACTATGAGAGATCGACCAGATCCGAAAGCCGGTTTATGAACTTTACCACAAGGTAGCTGTCCCAAACCCTCACGTTCCTGTTGAAATAAACCACGTAAATCTATTTCTACTGTTGTCGTATTTCTTTCTTGCAACCATACGCTTGTCTATAACATTTACAAATTTAAAAGCAATAGAAAATCTTGACGGATTTTTTTTAACTTGAATCCATGCACAATAATTCGTTTTAATTCATAACTAATTATGAAATAAATAAACTGAAGCAAACTTCAATAAACAAAAGTTTCAGTAAAATGTCAGGGTAATTAAATCGATTTTACTCTGATGTAGGTTAAATTCAATGAGAAACTTGTGAAAAAGTAAAAAAAAACTTTTTCTCCCCACTGCAACCCTGAAATTCTTCTTGTAGGGATCATCCTCACCCATGATTGAGACCCCCCCCCACCCTGTATTAATCCTTGCATGAGCAATGACGTCCAACAGTTTTATCAGTATCGAGTTCGTAGTTCGTCTCGCGCATTCCGTTAGATACACACACACACACACATATATATATATATATATTGTTAAATATAACAGTCAATGAATGTCTATTATGCTTGATCATGAGCCGTTTTAAAATTGCTTTAAAATGGGTGAAAATAAAGACAAAAATTGTCCAACATTTGCATATCTTTTATTAAGCTGTTCCTTGATCGGCTCACATGAGCCATCTTCAGATTGTTTATGCGAACATGTAAACAAAGATATTCACCATCAAAGATGATATTCTGTTATTTTGACATAGAAGATTGTTATGCGACGATAACGTCCCGCGGAATAGCAGAAGCAGGTCGTAAATTCATGTTGCCGTTCTATGACGTCGTACCACGTGAGAGAGCGAAATATTAGCAACAGAACCATATGTCCAGATGCAATGTAATGTGTTGGGACTAGTTTGATATGTAATTTTGTTGAATGTGTGTATATATATATATATAAACTTTCCCTGACGATCCGTTTAGGTGAAACCTAGGTAGGTTTGTCTGGCTCACTAGGTGTATCTAGGTCTGCTCTACGGTTGTATTGAGCTCTTTTGTTAGTTAGTTGTTTACTCGTATCGGGTTTTTTTCTTTGGGCTTCAGACCTGCATCTGTGCGATTTTTTTGTCGGCAGAAGTTCATGTTTGTAGCTCTTTCTTAGCAAACCAAAAATTCGAGGGTTTTTCGAAACGAGTCTATATATATATTCTCTCACAGAAAACACAGGTCGTCAAATCTTTCGAGTCGACTGTTAATTTTAAAACTTACTTCTCCGCATCCAATGGCAATTATCCATTTCACTTAGCGTATTCAACGACGAAGATTTTTGTATAATTTGGTAAAAATAATTATTGAACTTTTTTTTTTAAATTACAATTTTGTCTTCTTGTTCTTTACTTCACGCATTGTTTAAATTGAATTTCAACCTTTTGTTTTCATTCAGTTTTGCCAATGTTTATTGTTGATGTAAGATAATTTATTTGGAACCAGATATAAGTCATTGTCAACTCTACCACAAAATAGGTGACTCATATTGCGACCAAATTATTTTGTCACAATTTTGTAGATATTATTTTAATTACATCGGCAAGAATTTTAAAATTCTCATATTTTTATATAAGTTCACTCGTATGTACGAGTTCCATTGAGGTCAGGTGTGAGTCTGACGCCTTGAAGAGGTTAAAATTGCAATGTTCAGGCTTTTGATTGATTGATTTGTTTTTTACGGATTATCAGCCATTTATGGGTTATTTAAAACTGAAATATATTTGGGTTTTAAAAATAATTATTTTTTTGTGTGTGAATATTGCATTAATAATTTTTTGGAGATAACAATGATTTTCCATATAAAATCTACTATTTAACCCATAGTGGGTGAGAATTTCTCAATAATATTTGCGCGTAAGTTAATGTAAAGAACACGAGTGGAATTCGAACTCAGCTCTTCAATTACTCATTCCAATCCGCTATCCGTTACACCACCAGCATTCATGCGGTGTTATCAGGTACTGCCTGGAAACGATATAATGCACTGACCATTTAGCAATGGATAGGTCAGTCCAACCTCTTTAATCCGGCACTTCTGGGACCAGGACAATGTAAGAAATGATCAAGACCGTATCACCAAAACACTCTGCTGCTGTCGGCTGCTGTGGAAATTATAAACAACATGTACCGACCAACGAACTAATGGCGTCTGATTAAAAAAAGTGCCGGGCCATGTACGTTGGTGGACCATGGGGTTTAAAGATGTCGAGCTGTATATATGAGTTCCGATTGAAGTCTGGAGTTAACTTAAGACTCAATAGACCTTTAAAGCATGGAGTCCCATTGAGAGCGCAACTGTCCACCGAGACTTCTGTAGTGAGACCAGATAAAATATTGAAAATAAAATATATAGACAAAAAAGAATACGGCATTTGCTTTCCTTTACAACCCATCTCTTTCTCTCTCTCTCTCTGTGTCTGTCTGTCTGTCTCTATATCTCTCTTAACCCTTTTCTCTTTATACTTCTCTCTCAACTAATGAGAAAGCAACCCTCAGATAATAATAATAATAATAATAATAAGAAGAAGAAGAAGAAGAAGAAAAGACTGAACACAGCTGCGAACCGGCGGTGTTTTCTGACCCCGATTTTTTGTCATTGTGACAATCTACCAAAAGAAAATCTCCATGCATAACTTTCGCAATAAAAAAAAAAAAAAAAAAAGAAAAGAAAGGAACGTCAGAAAAAAATAAAATTTTGGTCAATCAAAAGAACAAAACAAAACAAAGAGACTTTTGATTTTAGCCGAAACCAAATTTAGCGCCAGTAGTCTGGGGCCATTTTTTAAGGGATATAAACCGACAGCCGACTGGCAGAGAAATAGAAAGGACCGTCAGAGAAAACCAGTCTTGCGTGTCGCGTGAAGCTGTTGAGCAGTCGTCCGCTTAAGTCATTTTTCCATCCTTCTGAGGACCGGGAAAACAGAGCAGATCGACGTCCATAACTTCTGGCACTGTACCACACTTCTGTCAAATTTCGAGTTGATTAATACAACTTTTTTTTGTTAATATGATGTTTTTTTTATCTTTCTGTCAAAAAATTGTACGAAATTATTACATCTCCGCTTAGATAATATAAAACCGAGAACAACAAAAAATATAATTTATTACTAACTAGCAGTAGAGCCCGGCGTTGCCCGGGGATGTAACAGTAAGAGATAGATCAAGTGTCGACCATCATAAAGACTGAAAAATAAAATTGACAAAGATTATTGTTTAAGGTTGATGGACACGCATGTCTTAATTAGTTTTTTTTTTGTTTTTTTTTTTTGTTTTTTTACGAATTGGTCAAACCCAAACTCAAACAAAAACATTGTTTTCAATCGTTATGAGTCTACCGATTGAATAGAATTTTATTATAAACAATTGTCTTGTAAATGGAATTTTTAAAGCATTCTGAATGTAAAAATAAAGAAAAATTGTGCAAGACAATAATTGCCAAAAAAAAAGTGAAGTTTTGTTGAAATCGGTTGAAAAATGTAGGAAATCCGATCCCATATATAAACGAACACACACACACACAAACAACCTGGGTTTTATAATAAGTATAACTCGATATGAATTGTCCCCCTTTCATTCTCGCGATGCCTCTTAATCGTGTTTTCAAATTGATTTCGTGCAAAAACAATTGTGTTTTTCCAATTTTTGGCGCTGTCAGAACCCCCGCAAGGTAATTTTACGTAGTCCTGTGAAGTTTTGTTGCAATCGGTTGAAAAATGTAGGAAATCCGATCCAATATATAAACGTACAGACACACACACACACACACGCAACCTGGATTTTATAATAAGTATGACGATTTAACCCCGCTAGAGACCCCATCCATAGTTAAAATAAATATATGGTCAGCTCCGAGGGACCAGCGTTTTACAAACTTTTTTTTTACTGCGACCCACAGACAAGAACCACATTTTGCATTGCGACCCATTATACTTACCTGTAATAAATCAAAGACAAACACAGTTCACTAGGTTCATTTATTTAGTATTTATTGTCAGTTTATATGCATACTTCTTATGATCTACCCATATTGAAATTGTATGTATATATTTATCTATTTGTATGAATATAAAATTATTACTTTTAGAAAAAATAATTTAAAGGAAATTCCGTCACTCAGTCCGCAACAAGTTTGACAAACAAGATACATACATACATACATACATACATACATATATATATATATATATATATATATATATATATATATATATATATATATATATATATATATCGCATCCGCTGATGAAGGACACAAGCGTGTCCAAAAATACCGAACTTGGAACCATAATCTCCGTGCTTCATTTCTGTCATGTGGTTAATATTAATAAATGTTTTTCGTGCTGATCACATCGGTACCCTTTCGTTTTCCATTTGTTTTATTAACCAACTTATCTAATATATATATATATATATATATATATATATATATATATATATATATATATATAAAAATATATATAAAATATAATACGAGTTTACTAGCGATGATTTAAGAGTGCTATGCAACATTTAGAGTTGTTTATATGCTACAACTTTGCTCCCATATTTTTTTCTTTCTTTCTTTTTGGTCTCGACCCATATTATTTATCTCGTGACCCATTAAAAAGTCTGGACCCACAGTTTGAAAAATCCTGTGCTCGACAGTATCTCTACCATCCTTTTAAAAAAAGAGGATCGTGTTTAACCACTGATGTCCGAGGCGTCTCAGTAGGGAAGTGGTCAAGGTGACTGACCATTTTTGCATCTAGTTTTCCTTGGATCATATGCCTTTCGAGTAGGCATATGGATAAATAAACATTTATTTTAACATTTTTTAGATATCCTAAACATCAGGCACACGACATTGAAACACCGGTTCCGGTACAGCTGTACGATCACTGAAGTTAAGCAACGTCAAGCCTGGTCAATACAGTGTAACCCGGATATAAGAGACCTGGATATAAGAGAAACCCGGATATAAGAGAGATTTTCTCTGGTCCCAAATTAGAGCCTGTGTTAATATATATAAAATAGACCAAACCCGGATATAAGAGAAACCCAGATATAAGAGACTTCTTCTCCGGTCCCGACAATTCTCTTATATCCAGGTTACACTGTACCTAGATGGCTGAACGCTTTGGAATACCAGATGCCGTAAGCTTGGATGTGAGGGTGGTGTAATGGATAATGGCTCGGAATTGTTAATCGGGGAGCGGAATTCCAGTTTCAGTTGGAATGTTTATATTCATTTACGCGCAAATATCATTGGGAAAGGTATGAATCTACCTCTTCTCCCTAGCTATGGGTTAATTAGTAAGACTTATCTTAAAATAAATAAAAAAAATTACATATAAAATATTTAGATTTCGGTATTATAGAGATGTTGATATACCACTAAAAAACAATCAACCTACCCATGACGTAGAAAGATAAGAATAAATAGTATGAAATTGGTTTGTTATCTAAAAGGAAAAATATCTACACTGTACAAATTTTATTTTGGAATCATATCTACATTGTCAAACATAACATAAAGAAAATGTAATTAAAATATTAAAGGTTTTTCTTTTCTTTATTTATATTTTAGCGATAAACAGCATGTACATCGGCTAAAAAAACTGTCTACACCGTAGAGAAATTTTAATTTGGAGTGATATCTACATAGTAAAACATAAATAACATATATATAACATAGAGAAAATGTAATTAAAATATTACAAGAATTCTATCAATATAACGAAATCAGCATAGAAGATAGGAGTCAGACATATAGATCACATAGCAAAATACATTCCTGACACGTAGATCGCATGCCAAAGTAGATTCTTGAAACGTAGATAACCAAGCAAAGTAGAACCAAATTTTTTTTATAATAATTTACGAGAAAAGGCTTGCTCAAAATATTCTACTGGGCAATAGAAAGAATTTTATTTGTAATAATTTATTTTGTAAAGAAAAAAGGCTTGCTCAAAATATTCTATTGAACAAACAAAGGAAAGAATTTTATTTATAACAATTTATTTAAAATGAGAAATGGCTTGCTCAAAATATTATACTGAGAGCCTAATAAGAATCAAGCAAAGTAGAGAAAGATTGCTCATGTGAAAGTGAGACTAAAACAGTTGAAAAAGTTAACAATGTCCTTGGTAAGGTATATACAGCAAAAATTCACACGTAGTTAGTGTTCTGAGTGTCAGGCGTTGAGGTCAATCGTAGTAGTAGGAGCGTAGTGTCTTTAGTCGAATGAGCAGTGGCGAATGAATATTTATCGTAGCCGGGTTGAATCTTTGAGGAAGTCTTGGTCTGCGTGAAGGTAGTTCCAAAAGTACAAATTGTCAGTTATTAGTTTTGGCATGTTGTCCGGAGTTTAGGTTGTCACGTGTCCTTTCGTGGTTTAAAGTTCTTCTTTTCGCTCTCGAAATTTTAATTTGTCTTCATCTGTGTGACTATCTACTGAGTGCGTGAATGAATGAATAGTGATTTTCGCCAGCAGACAGCCTTGTTTATATTTAGATCGATAAGCTCACGTCTTTTCATATGTTCTACATCGGTACCTCCACAAAATCGTTGAAAAAAGAGCATACTATGATGAAAAAATGACACACACTTGATAAAAAAAACGGGGTTTATCATCAAAATCTTTATGTTAAGAGAAAATACAAAAGTATTTTTAATTATATTTTTTAATCCTTTTCAGAGCATTCGAAATTTTGGTTAAATATCTTGTTTTCTTGCGTCAGTAGATGGACTAAATTAGCATAGATAATATTAGCGGCGAAAAGACACATTGATTTTGAAAATTATTCCAAAAATCAAGTAATTGTCTGATTTTACTGAAATTTACAGAACTTATTCACGAATGAATGAAATTATTTTAGAAATGTTTTTTTTTTTTGTTAGAAAATCTTGGTAAAAATATTTTTTGTTTACTTAATTTTATGAAAACTCGAGAAATTTAACGAGATAATTTGTAGTAATTACAAAAGACAAGAGGAGCATAGGAAAAATGTGAGTATCCTACCTAACGAGCTTGCTTGAGTGAATGCATGGAAGAACGGAGTAAAGGGATAACGAAAAAACAAACCCTACTAAGAGCTACAAAGGATAGGAAGTTGTGGAGAACCATAATCGTCCCCACCCTTAATGAACATGGCAAAAGAGAAGAATGTACGCACAAAATCAGGATTTAGTTTAGCAGTAAATTTACATTGTATGTTCCATATCCGATGTCATAATATTTAGACGTTAAAGTGAATATTATTAGTAGACTTTAGTTTAATTTTCCTCAAAAAGGAAAACTCTCTCAAGGAAATGAATGTCAAATGCGAACCATTTGGTATTCGCAGAAATTTCCAGTTTATTGATATTTTAACCTCATAGGGAGCTTGGAAAGCAACAAGTTTTCTCAATTCTCATGTATCTTTCGATACATGAATGACGAGGCAGATTTTTCCCGTAGTAGGAAGCCATATCTTTCCGCGGTAGACCAGTTGCCATACAAGACTATAGAACCCGGTCTGTTTACCCATAGCTGGTGGGAGAAGAGGATTCATACCTTTCCCAAGGGTATTAGCACATAAGTGGATGTAAAGGATTCGATCGGAATTCGAACTCGTCTCTACGATTCCTCAATCAGAACCGCTATCCACGACTCCACCGTGCCTCCACTAACACCTTAACAGAAGGAAAGGCCAGACTTTAAAAAAAAATGAATTCTAAAAATTAGCTGCGCCTGAAAATATTTTATATAATTCACGAGCTGTCAGGCAATTTTCAGGACAATTTAAAACGTTAATAAATTCGTTTTGTAAAAAAGTGTAATAATCGTCTTCTGCATCCCTACAAACCTAATTCATAACAAATGATATGAACTTGCGGATAGCCATGATCTCCCGCGTCCTGAAGGGATCCGGCATATAAGAATCTGCTTCTTAATTTTGTTCTGACTGACCGACTCTCAAAATGAATGTGATAATCTGGGAAGCTAATTTTCTAATCTAGAAGACTGCGCACAAAATTTATAAGTATACAACCAGAAATAATCAATTTTTAAATTTTTTTATATTACTAGAGTTTAAGCATTCCAGTTCATGAATATCATATTTAAAGAGGAGGAGGTTGTATTCAATTGTGAAAGCAGAATAACATATAACATATTTTTATTACTTCAAAACTCCCAAGAAAATTGAACTTCGGCATTAAATGACCATAAGAAGTTGATATATCGTTAAACAAACAAATCAAATCAAATCATTTTTACCAACCATTTGCAAGTTATTTAAGGTCAGAAAATACTTTCAGATTGTAATATTTTTTGAGATAATAAGGGTCTTAGTAACAGAAGTCTTACTAGATTAACCCATGGCTGGAGGAGAAGAGGTGGATTCATGCCTTTCCCAATGGGTATTTGCGCGTAAGTGATTATAACTAACACGACTATAATTGGAACTCGGCTCACCTGTTAACAATTCTGAGCCATTATCCATTACACTACTTTCATATCCTAGCTTACAGCATCTGGTATTCCCAAGTGGTCATCTATCATCTAGGTATTGGCAAGGCCCGACTTTGCTTAACTTCAATGGGAACTGGTGTTTCAACGTGATGTGACCGTAAGCCAACGAAGGGACACAGCACAAATAATAATAGTAATAATAATAATAATAATAATAATAATATTCCTGGGAGACCATGCAAGGGATTCCTGGAAGTCCATGCCTCAAGGAGATACAAAAAATTGTTCTGACAAGTACAGCCCACACCTTACGAAGGGCTTTATCTATGTAATTTTTTTTTTTTTTTTTGTCAGTGGAATATAAATATGACGCCATTTCTAACCTTAGGTCCCCTGAGCGGGACCCGGAAAGAAATGTAAACGCCAGAAATCAAAGAAAATAATAATAATAATAATAATAATAATAATAATAATAATAATAATAATAATAATAAGAAGAAGAAGAAGAAGAAGAAGAAGAACAACAACAACAACAACAACAACAACAATATAAACAATAACAACAATCAGTTTACATAGCAAACTAGACCACCTATTAAATAATTTTTATAAGATTATATAATTTCTTTTTTAATATTTGTGATCTGAAGAGTTTTTTATCTATATTAATATGAAGACAATTTTTAATAAAATAAGTATTATTTCTTGTAATGCCTATTGCATAGCTCTACCATATACCAATAATGAATTGACTTCAGTGACACCCTGAAATGTTTTAATACTTAAAAATAGGCCTCGGTGGAGTAATGGATAGCGGCTCGGATTGAGGAATCGGAGAGCCGACTTCGAATTCCGGTTGAATCCATGACATTCACTTGGGAAAGGTATGAATTCTCTTCTTCTTTTCCTCCAGCTATGGGTAAGTAGCAGGACAGTCTGGGTTCTATAGCCTTGGGTTGCAATCGATCTAGGAGAAAGTAACTCTGAATTCAAAACTGTATGTAGCCCTGGAATCGGAGAGCCGAGTTCGAATTCTGGTTGAATCCATTACGTTTACTTACGTGCTAATACTCTTAGGAAAGGTATGAATCCTCTTCTTCTCCCCACAGCTATAGGTAAATGGGACAGACCGGGTTCTATAGCCTTGGATACCACAGAAAGAAATGGTAACCTATTGCGGGAAAAAATCTGCCACGTCAGTCATATATACCGAAAGATGCATGATCGCTTAAGCGTGCATCACGCATGGCACATAACTGACTGATGTAGCCCTGGTGTAGCACATAAGGAAAGGATCGTTCGCATGATGATGAAAACGTAAAAGACTTTATAATCAGCTCATAAAATCGAACCCGGATGGAGATGCGATGTCTTTACCAAATGAGCCACAATCATCACGCAAAGTCAGTCATTGCAGTAAGTGACATTTGTGCACAGACAGCAGGAATGGATATAATAGAAATCTGGAGACAAAAGTGTTTTATGTCTATTTACACTCCCACCCTTCCACATACTGCATCGTGCCGTTTTAGTGTAGAGAAGCGAAAAAGGTCTGGGTCCGGATCTCCAGAGTTCACGAAGCGGACAATGGAGGATGGGTAATGGCAAGGGCACAGACGGTTGACCTTTTCAGGACCCTAGCAATTAACTCGTGAACCAACCTGGATTTTGAGCACTGAAAACTAACATAAAACCAAAAAAAAAAAAAAAAATTAAATTGTCTGAATTTCTTCAATGAAGCATTTTTTTACAATTTTTTTAATTTTTTTTTATTATTATTGCTAAGTTCAGGACGTTTTATTCTACGGCCATTAAGTAAGCTACATAAATCGGAAATAAAGATGAAATTTGAACTCGCATCCTGTTTGACAGGGGCAGCCGTCATCTTATTAGGCCATGGCGCAGTGGTGTAAGGAAAATGTCATAAAAATATCATGAAGTACACACACTTTGTTAGGGGGAAGAAAAACAGGTTATCATTTTGACTTTACGAGTAAGAAAAAAAGTAAAAAAAAGGAAACTAATATTTTCACTTAAAATAAGTCAGAAAGTGAAATCGTCGAAACGAGTTCAAATGTCAACCTAGTCAGTTATGTTTTTACTTTCACATTAATGCCTTCGGGAAAAGAAATCCATCTATTCTATCCCCAGGCTAGAGACAGAAGTACTGGATTTATATGCTTTTAAAACAGTTAAATACTAGGGTAGACCGGGCTGTTTAGCCGTGAGTGTCAGTCAGTCTATTAGAAGAACTATTTTGACTTTGAAATATTGAGAGATAATGACGAGGAAACACACGTGTTATATTTAACAAAACAAGATAAGGAATTTATTTACAATTTTACACATTTAGAGTTGCCAGTAGCTTGTTTCAGGGAAAAGAATCAAATATTTAAAGTTCATAGTTTCGATGAATTGTCAAAAAAAATGTTTATAAATCATCGGACACAAAAAGTAAAATTCAAAAATGTTTAAAACAAATTAAGAGAGTTCGTTTTTCACATAAAAGTTAAAAAGTTCTATTCAACATGAATGGTAAGATAAGGGACTTAGATTTGGAGTTGAATAGAGTTCTTTGAAATTGTCCTGCCCTCATGAGAGGTTGAGAATGTATCAGCGTGTAATTTGACATTGGCGTTATTCAGAACTCTGCTTCTTTCTGCCTCTTTTTGTCTCTTCTGCATTGATTCAACTTTTTCTCTCTATTTACATCAAAAAGCGATTTGACATCGGCTCATTATTTTTTTTTATCAGTTTGTAAGCCGCTCCTTTTTCCATTGGTCAAAATAAATTTTCACACCGGCTCGTTAAACTTTGCCTTGGTCTTTTCTTCAGCCAATCCCTTTTTCTATTGGTCAAAATAAATTTTCACATCGGCTCGTTAAACTTTGCTTTGGTCTTTTCTTCAGCCAATCCCTTTTTCTATTGGTCAAAATAAATTTTCGCATAGGCTCGCGAATTTGAAAACAGTGGAGAAAAGAGAGTTTTTTTTATTATTTCGTATTCACCACAAATTCAGACCTGTGTAGAAGATAACAAAGAAACCACCCTATAATCTTTCCTAAGAAGTCATGATAATTCACAGATAATAAAGAAAATAAAATCTATAGAGAGCCATCATCTCTTACATTCTGAAAAGACATGGTAATAAAAAAAGATAATTATACTGCAAATAACACTATAAAAATCACACTGCAATACGTAAAAAATAGCAAACAAAAAAGATAAAGTTTCAATGAAGAGAACTAATCCAAGTATAACTGAGATTGATGCGTAATCACTTTATTGCGAGATGTTAACGTTTATTAGTAAATATTTAATGGCTCCTAGTACATTTGTCCCGCAAACAATATTTAGCGGACTCATGTGAGTTTGGATAAAAATAAGAGATAAAATAAGGATTTTTAAACAAACTAAATTAATGTGTTCGCGGTTGAAAGTAAAGGAAAAGACATTAAAAACTTGGCTATTAAGAATGTGCTTGTTTGTGTGGGGGTGTGTTACGCGCGTGCGCGCGCGCGTGTGTGTAAGAGTTCAGTCATTAGTCGATCAGGGAAACGAACATTTCCCAGCAGGGACGTCCTCATTTACTTACTGATACATCTTGGAACAAGAGGAAGAAAGAGAAAGAAGAATGAAATATTTGTCTTAAAGGTGCCACCTTAAAGAGCGTAACCCGCAGCATAAAACTCTAAATTCAAAACCATGGAGAAGGCAATGGGAAATAACTCCACTGTCTTTCGCAAGAAATCCTCTTCCGTTCTTCTTTTTAATCCTTTCCTCGCCCCACACCCCAATACTCAGTTTTTTTCCTTACTTACACTCACTATAACCCTTTGCGTACAAGTAGCACTCCCTCTTTGGTTGGGGCGAATTGCTTAAAAAATCATAGCAACTCACATAAAGAAAAGGGAATATGTAGCGAATTATAATCGCTTGAAGAAATATGTTATAATAGAAGGAATATTTTTATTTATTTAATGCACTTTAAAATAAAAGTCATATTTAATGCATATCAATTAAATAAAATATTCTAATAAACTAAATGCTGGCGATAAAATAAATGACTTGTCCTCCATGATGTTTTCCTAACAACCGGTTCAGTGCTGCGTTTAGGTTAAATAAACTAGAGCTTAGGGCATCACAACTTTTAGTGCTTCAAAACATAGGTCCTTTTGACATCATTTTTTTTTTTTGGTGCTGCTATAGTTTTGCTGTCTCCCATCTTCAAATGCCAAAATCCGTATATTTACTTTCGTATTTTTTGACATGTTCATTGAACGTCTGAAAAGTATTATATTTTCAATCAGAAAAAAAAACATTAATAAAGGTGTTTTCAATTCAATAAAAACTCAAGAAACAATGATAGTAAAGCGGGTATAAATCTGTCGTAATTTGATTCCAAAAATGATAAAATTTTGAGTTTTGAATCTTTAAGAAATTCTGTCATCCAGTTTTTTAATATTAACAAACCAAACGTCCGAATTCCAAACAATAATAAAATAAAATTTTTAAAAATTCCTGCTAAATAAATTATTCGTATTTACAACTATATTTACATGGATTCAAAAAGGAATAAAAATAGTATTTCGTTGAGTTAAAGTCTTTAGGCACTTGGTCCAAGGAAAAAGATGCCGTTTAGAAAAGTCTTTGATCGTCAGCGAAGATGCACTGACCTGTTGCCGTTGGAGATGATTCGTTTAAAGTTGGGATGGTGTGAGGAAGGAAAATGCTATGTAGCAACGTCTTCTCTTGTCTTTGAACTGCTTGGAGACAGTCGCATGAAAGTTGAAATCTGAATTTTTATAAGAATTCTGAAAGTTGAAATCTGGATTTTTATAAGAATTCTTCCCGAAAGTAGGTTAGAGAAAAATTGGATTTTAGTTTCCTCTGATTGGTCAAATATTTCACAGGGTGATGTTAATTTATAACCAATAAACACTTTGATTTAAACGGTGTGTGTGTTGTCTTGTGGCATGTTGGAAAATATTGTCTGTTATTGGGTAGAAAATAAAGTTTGGGCGTGTTTTAATATGATATGTATGTGAGTATGTAATTGTATTGGAAATAGTGTTTATTTCATATAAACCTTTGATTACGCATAAATCACTCTAAATTAATTAATCAATTCTATTTTAATTTTATTGTTCATAAAAAGTTAAATAAAACAATATAATCTTCCTCTTGTTCTTTATATACATATATATATATATATATATATATATATATATATATATATATAGAGAGAGAGAGAGAGAGAGAGAGAGAGAGAGAGAGAATCCTTGTTTCTGTCTGTCTTCTATCAGTATGGCTGATGCTAACCCCCAGAAAAGTAACTCATTGCCCCTTCTCAGGCTAACATTTCCCGCTGACATGAATCAATTGCTAGATCTGATGTTGGTTTACTGTGTCGTGCTAAAAAATTTTTCTCGCCAGAATCTATCTGATATATTCATAAGTAGGTGCCTCCACTGATTCGCTAAAAATTAGCATACAATGGAAAACAAAATGCACCAAACTTAATAAAACAAAGTTTTATCGTCAAACATTTTATATTATTAAGAGAAAAGACTAAAGGTTTTTTTTATTATTAAATTATATTTTTATCCTTTTTAGAACGTTCAAAGTTTTGGTTACAAATCTTGTTTTTCTTTGCGTTAGCAAGGGGATAAAAGATTTGCATGGGAAATTTTAGCGTTTTTTGTTTTTTTTTTGCGATGGATAACAGATTGATTTGGAAGTTCTTGCAAAAATTAAATAATTGTCGGATTTTAATGAAACTTTCGGAACTTATTCACAAATAAATGAAATTATTTTGGAAACTTTTTTTTTTTTTAGAAAATCTTGGTAAATTGTTGTTTTGTTTTTCAATTTTGTTATCCCCCTCCCAACACTTATTTAATTTTATGAAATTTCGAGAAATTCAATTTTGTATCACTTAATATTAGTTAAAAGATAACTCCTTGGAGAATTTAAATCATGAATTCCTTTTCGGAAAAAAGGACCCCCACTTACCAAAAATCTGCTCCGGACATTATTTAATTAGGAAACATTTTAATTGCTTTTATGAATAAGATATATTAAGGACATTATTGTCTTAACAAAAAAAAAAAACAAAAAAAAAAAAATTATTTACAAGAATTGTTTTCATTTTTTTTTAAATTTAATTAAAATAATTTATTAAGTTTTAAAAATACTGTTTTAATTTGCAGCAGTTAGGTGATATTATTATTAAGTAAAAACTATTTTTACTGGTGATAAATGGAAAAGTTTAGCAAAATTCATCGACTATCAATAATTTTAAAAGAATTTTGAAATTTTTTGTGTGTGTATAAACGTGACAATTTTTTGTAAATACGAACGTTCATACATGACATTATCAGAAATTACCGTTAACTATAGTAAATTTAAAGCGAAAATACCTAAAATTCAATAAAACATTAGATTACAGAGAATATTTTTCTAAATTGGTAGTTGGAAATTATATTTTTAAAAAGCCGCTCACGATATATTCCTCAAGTAAATTTTACAGATATGTCCAACGTAGAAAAAATTAGATAAACTTCTGTCTGTCGGTCAAGCTGTCAACACGTTAAATAAACAGCTGCCGCTGTGTTAAGAAATACATTTCTGCGATATTTTAAACTAAAACTAATATTTGTTTCAAATCAGATTAATTAAACTTTAAATCGGCTAATATTCCCCAAATAAAGTTTTAGAAAATATATTCTAATTTTGAAAGATTTTTAATAAAGAGAATTACAATATGATGATTTTAGCACCATTTTAGTAATCTTTACTAAAATGGTGCTAAAATCAACAATTTTAAAAATTTCAAAAGGAAAACTCTTTCCAGTCAATTTAAATTAGTTTTGAAATACAGCAAAAAATTTTGCTTATTGGAAATATCAATTTAAATCTATCAGCTTGAAATTAAAACTAAAATAAAGGTTTCAAGGAATATTTTACATTTTTAAAAAATAATTATAAACCTAAGGCATCGCGAATCTGTGGAAGCACCTATTTATAAGTCTACTATTCGTCCTTGCTTTGAATATTGCTGGCACATTTGGTGCTTCTGCTATAGAGATTCTTGATAAAATACAAAGAAGAATATGCAATGTTATTCGTCCTAACCTGGCATCACTTTTCCACCGCTGTAATGTAGTTTCCTTGTGCCTTTTCTGTAAATAATGTCACAGTAATTGTTCTAATGAGCTTTCCACTATGGCACCTAGACTTTATGAATTTAAGCGCAGTACTAAATTAGCAGCAAGATCTCATTATTTGAAATGGTTACATGTAATCGTAAGTTCTATGCTAACAGTTTCTTCTCTCGTGGTTCACTTTTAGAATTCTCTTCCTGTTTCTTGCTTCCCAGTCAACTTTGATTTTCAGAAATTTAAATGCAATATAAATCGTTATCTTCTGTCTTCTTAATTATTCTTCTTTTATTCTCTCTCCGTAATAATATTTTTTCTCTCTCACATTCTCTCACACTCAGTAACTCCTTGATTTTTGGCTTTATTGTCTTTGTTGCGGTAAAATAATAATAAAAAGAATTGTTCGATATTGTGAAGACGTGATTCGCATGTCCGTCGTTCACTGCACTTGTGATGACATCCAAGGTCGGCTGTGTTCTGCATATATATATATATATATATATATATATATATATATATATATATATATCCGACTTACTATATTCACAGATTTGTCTCCTTAGCCGTGACCCTATTCAACAAAAATAACGACAAATGCTTTTCAAGACACTGGTTGAGAAATAGCAACAATACGAATTCTCAGTAAACCGCCTTCGGCTTCGATGATTGACTGCAATCTCCTTAACTGCTCCCTGGTCCCTTTCTCATTGGTCGCTGGGCACTTATTCACTGGCTGGTCACCTAACTACTTACTAACTTCCTGCCTCTCTCTGCTCATATAGATACTGGCTGTTGTCCGACTACTATTATCCGTCTCTTTGTGTTCCGGAACAAGATACCATCCATTCGGCTTTTGGGGCGGTCAGCTTCTTCAAATAAACTTTTATGATTATCTAAAATTATTGACAACATATTTCGTCTGCCAATTCAAAGGCGGGCAGGAGACAAAAATTCTGGAAACTCTAAAATTTAAGTTGACACAAAGATGGACTGAAGACGAATTTCCCAAGGAAATCTGATCATTAAGTGGACTTAAAAGGAAAAAGAATTTATCTACTTATTTCCTAAGGATGTGTGATAAATCGTATTGTTAGAATATTTTAAAAATTTAATTAATAATTTTTTTATAAGTTTAAACAAGAAACGACGCATTCCCCTTTTTTCATGCTTAAGAAAATCTATTATTTTTTAAATGACAAAAATATTGAATTTAAAACCCTAAAAACTTTTTAATAATCTACAAGTATTTTTACGACGAATTTTAATATGCAATTTTCCTGCCCTTAAACCACTCTGATGTAGCCAACCAATCAATTCTATTTTATTGTTTTGAAATTGTAATTCAATTTGAAACAACATATGTTTCGAATTCTGCGCTATTAGAAAGATGTACTTGACAGAAATTTTTACTTGATGACAGAACTAACAACTATGTTTTGAGATGAAGTAAAATGTTGTTAATTGCCGTTCATGGGTGCAAAATTAATTACAGCACCAATTTTTTATTTTAAGAAGATACCGCCAATATTATAAACATTTATGCAAAAAATAAATATAACACTATTCCCGTTAGTTACGAGCGAAGATTTTATTAATCAATTTTATGTTCAGACGAGACTTTTTTTTTTTTTTTTTTAACAAGCCTTGATTTTGAGCCTCTTTATGGTGATGCTATCTGACTCAGGGCATTAAAAATCGAATGTTTTGGATAAAAACGGTTTGGGAAGGAAAACTTTTCTGTTGGATTATTTCCTACGAAATCAGAAGGACGCAATTCCAAACCTACGGAAATTTGAAAAGTTAACTTCATAAGTTTGCTGACCTAAACACAAACAAATCCGTCAAATATGGCCGAGCATGAATTCAAATCTAATAAACAATTATTCTAGAGCTGGTAACAAAAGCTCATTTCGAACTAAAATCTAATTCAGATTTCAAAGGATTCAATCGACAACATCTGGATAAATTTCTATAGTTTGAAAAGAAATGCTTTCCATATATTTATTGACCAATCGGAACGCTTTATTTCGACTCTCAAAAAAACAGCTTGTTTTATTCTACTCACTCTTATATAAGGGATGGGGACCATCAATTTAATTAAAGTCGCACACGATCGTTTCTCCTACGCCGTTACACACACATATATACTCCCTCACCGTACACGCATACTAGCTAGAGCAGCTTTTCTCAACCGGTGTGCCCAGACGCACCAATGCGCGTTGAATGGTAGCCAGGTTTGCCCCAAATTAACAGAAGAGTAATTATGAATAATTTTTATACTAAAAATATCTTTATTTTTAAAAAGCTAGAGGCACCAAGCACATGATTTCCATACAATCAAGTCTTTGTCATTTGATATTCTAATTAAAAATGGAGTCGACTGTAGTCGGGATCATCGAGTCAATACGAACGATCCTTTCCTTAGTTGCATAGTTTGTGCTTCGCCAGGGTTACATACAGTTTTGAATTCAGAGTTTTCCTTCTCCTAGAACGGTTGCCACCTAGAGCTAAAGAATCCAGTCTGTCCTACTATTTACCCATAGCTGGTGGGAGAAGAGTTGGATTCAGATCTTTCCCAATAATATTAGCACGTAAGTGAATGCAATGAACTCGACCGGAATTCGAACTCGGTTATCCGATTCCTCAAACCGAGACGTAATCAATTACTATACAGTGCCCTTTATTTAATTAAACTGGATGCTAAATTCTTTAATCTTAAGAAAAAGTATATACTCCTTTCCTCAAGAGACTTCGTTTAAATCAGTCATTATCGGCCCCTCTAAAATAAAATAGTAGATTCTTCCTAAATCCCTTTAATTGAAAACTGTGCCGCTAATTTTCTCTGGGAATGCTAAACCAAAAATGACAACCATTAATAATGATAATTTTCTCCTTTGCCAAAGCACATCAAGCACAGCTTTCATACAAACATATTTAAATATACAATAATAAGTTAAAAATAACTGTTTATTTCAGGAGACTTCTTTGGGTAAAAATGAAATAAAAACAATAAATGAAATAATAATAAGAACGAATAAAGAATAAATAAATAAATTCATTTTCCCATGATGCAAGTTATAAATAAACCGGAAAGGTTTTCTGGTCACATGTGGGATTTATGACCCCACTTCCGGAAAGGAAAGAAACTTCCTCTTTCTGCTTTTGGCTTCAAGATATGAACCACACAGTAATAGCGTCCCCACTGAGAAATGTTAATTTTCCCAGGTCCACCGACGACTGAACTTTTCCACTTACCAACGAGATTGTCGGACGGTGTTTTAGCGGCCCTATTCATGAAGTAGAAGTTCGGTCTTCCCAACTGGGCGCGAAGCTGACTTGATCTCAACCAGCTTTATCCGTTTGAATCCTTACTTCCCATATAAATCATTTCAGAACCAAAAAGGAAAACCAATATACTCCAAACCTTTTAATCTTGTTTCTAGTGCCAGATTTACCATTTTGCTTTAGCACAAGGCCCGTTGGCCAGGAGGGGGTAGGCATATTCCTTCCCAAAAATTTCCAAAATTCTAATGAAATGCATTAAAATATCGATTCTTCATAAGCTTCATCGATTCAGCATAAGCTTTTTCACATATTAGTAACCTAAAATCAGGTTAATCAACTTAAACTTTTCGGATATAACGACATTAAAAGCTGCTCCATATGCGTAATTTGATAGCAAATGGTTTATCGTTTGTGAGTAAAAGCAAAAAGGTGTGTGACGTCAACGCTACCAAAATACTTTTTTATCTGTGTGTATTTTTGTGTGTGACAATAAAGGAGTATCGATCCCATAACATTGTTGTGTGTGTGTAAAATTTAAGGCAGGTGCGTTACCAAAACTACTAAAGATCTATCTTTTGAGAGATGAACCGAGCAAAATTCGTTCATCGCCGCAATGGCGTCTTACTTGTACTTATTATTAGATACTTTAGAACTTTTCATACTTTAGAAATTCCATACTATAAACCGCTTAAGTGCTGATGAAGCGTTAAACACCAACTCTCTCTCTCTCTCTCTCTCTCTCCATAATCGAATCCAGACAATTGATATTACTGCTCCAACTTTTTAATCCTAACAATGAGCAGACGATATGAAAGTGGTGCAAGTAAAAGAAAACACCAAAAAGAACAAAAAAATATCATCAAACATTTAAAGCCAATAACATCCTTTGGCTTTGCATATTTGAAACAAACAAGTTCAACAACACATACAGAAGATTCAGATGCATTACTTGGCAACCAGGAACATTTTTAGTAACATGGCTTGAAAGTATAATGGCATTGGACAGAAAATTCTAGAAAAGAATGTTTACAAAATGTATTCCCTGTGTTGAACATTCCCTAAATCTGGTTGGAAGTGCTGCAGTTGACTCTCGTCTGGATGCAGTGAATTTCTTTGGCACGGTCAATAAACTTTATTGCCTTTTCTGCGTCTATAAAAAGGTGGGCAGTGCTGAAAAACTTCTTGCCACCAGAGTCAAAAGTTCTGCAACATTTATCTGATACAAGATGAGAGGCCCATTCCAGATCTATGACAGTCATCAGTGAAAGTTATGCTCATTATTTTTGAAGCACTCAATCACACCCGTGATGATGACACTGAAAAGGGTGATACTAAACGACAAGCTCAAAATCTTTTGCCGAAAATGCAAGAATTTTGAATTTATGTTCATTTTTCAGGTTTGCTTGAGCAATTTCACAAAGTAAGTATTGCCCTTCAAAGTGCATAGATTTCATTGACCACATGTACAAAACTATACAGTTCTGCCCGCAATTTGTTTTCAGCACACAGGAAATGTTTTCTGAGATTGAGGAACAAGCAAAAACTACTCTACCTGATATTGAATACGAAAATCTCCAAAGATGGCGTATAGTTCGAAAACGACAACACAATAATGGCAGTGCAAGTGAAGTCTTGGATGAAATTCCTCCAAGAGATAAGTTTAGAATACATTCACTTTTCCCTGTAATTGATGCTCTTCACTCAAATTTGGAGAGAAGAGCTACTGTGTCTAGGAGTGTTGCTGATAATTTTTCGGTTTTAAGTGATCTGTAAGAAACGAGGTAACAAATTCTCCATGATGTCAAGTGTCTAAAACAAGAATATCCAAAGGATGTTGGTCTCAACATCTTGACTTTCTACTTGTATGTCAGACAGGCTCATGCAGAAAAAGAAAGTTACAACCACCAAGACATGTATCGGATAATAAAACAAGCTGCTTTTCCAAATGTATAAACTATTTTCAGATTTTTCCTGTGTTTGATGGCAACTAATTGTTCTAGAGAGAGAGAGACAGACAGACAGACAGAGACTGAGAGAGACCAGACTGAAAAGAATCAAAAGTGACTTTCGTTCATTAATGCCACAAGAGCGACTGTCTGGTCTGAGTATTCTCTGCATAGAGAATGATAAACAGTGACTTATTGATTTTGATAAAATCATTGATGAGTTTGCAGCTCAAAGGAAGATGTTTTGACATTAAATTACCTACCATAAATGTGTAAATAGCCTTAAGAGGGTAATATGAAATCATGGCAATTTGATTATCTGTTTTGTGTAAACGATAAACTTCTTCACCAATCATCACCGTATGATTGTTATTTTCAATAAAATTTAAGATTAAAAATTTTGCCAATCTTCAAAGGTTAAAATATTTAGATTTAATTACATGATGTTGACTATAATTACTGCCCTGTCCTCTTTGACTATTTCATCATGTGACTTGTGTAAAACAGTGTTGGTGGGTTGGGGCTTTGGTTAATATATAATAGCTTCCAAGTTTGTTGTAATGTACATATCTGACCTATAGTCCATAGAGTCTAGACCTGAATTTAATCATAAACGTGAAAAAAAAAAAAACATTCCCTGAGACTGAGCCCTGATAATTCAAAAATTTGTCTAAAGCTTGTTGAAAATACTGATTGATCAGGTAACGTAATACAGGTTGACCCAAAAAAACGGGAACTTTTTAACAATCCAATAAAACCAAGAGTGATGGAAGAAAAATATTTTATTCATAGTAATTGAAACCTTAAAATATGCCATTTAAGAAACAATGATGGCATTTTCATTTTTTAAAAATTACGTCCTGTAGATGGCGTCCTCCTGTACGAATACATTCTTGAAATCTGCTGTTGAGATTCCTCATAGACTGCTGCAACATCTCAGCTGGGATACTGTGAATTTTATCTTGAATTCTAAATGGCGAAATGTTTACTTGCTCAAGATCACTGTCTCGCGGTGTTGCCACTTGCTCATGTCTGGCAATACGCACTTCAAAAATTCCCGTTTTTTGGGTCACCCTGTTTTTTAACTACGCCTAAATTTTCTGAGTATGTATGCCTCACTACCTGTGGAGGCCTGCCCGGCCTACCTCCTGCAGAACCCAGTTAAGGGGCCTCATAGCTTTACTAGAACAGGGCCTAATTTGTCCTAAATTCGGTGTTGCTTGTTTCAATGCAGTCAACATTAAAAGTGTTGTGGTAAACTCTCTTACAGTATAATGAACTCTTCCTTCTCTCATAAATACAAACTGCGGGAGCACAGAGTGTGAAGTGGAGTGGAGTAGTAGACGCAGTGCTAATCTACTTATTACTAACACTATTGTTTTGTATATATGTTCAATATACTTTTCCAACCAACCTTCGTCCTCCGTGTCTTTCTTTCTGGCCCCTAAACAGGCCAAAACAAAAAGAATAAACATCCGTAGCAGAAAGTTAATATTTTTTGTACATTTCTATGTTCTTTGTTTATATATTGAACACGCACCTTCACCGAAACAATGCACGTGTTATGTTCCAGAATGATGATGATGATGATGAAATGATATTTCATTATTGTAAAAATAAACTTGTAATCAGTGATGATAGAAAAGAAAGATACTTCATCATCCTAACCCTCATCATTATAAGAACGCCCCTTCCACCACAAGAGGGTCAGCAGTGTCAAGAACAGTAGAGTAGACTAGGGTACTTGGTCAGTAGTCAGTAAATAAGTAGATAAGTAACAGTAGCAGTACAGAAACATATGTCAAGCCAGCGCTCCGTGAAGATCGAAAACAGATGATTTCAAACGACATCCTCAGAAACGAAATTCTCGGAACCAGACCAAGTAAGCACTGACTTTTAAACGAAAGAGACACTGAGAACGTTTTTACACACACTATACTAATATTCAATAATACACATCACAAAAGGAAAATATAATTTTTTGTTGTTTATGTCGACACATGTTTCAAGTTTTTATTGTTGTTATTGTTATGCACCCCAGGTTTTTGTTATTTTTACAAGTGCAACCTGAATTAACAAAGGCTGAGAAACAGTGATTTAGATAGTTCAAATTTACAACCTAACCCCCACACATATACTCACAGCGCTTACATGATTTTTTTCTCCAGTGAATGACTGTAATTTCTGTCCCACTCAGAAGTATCCATTTTATTTCACAGTCTTCAGAGACAAACTTAAAATATTTTGCATCATTTGTTAAAAAATAATTATTACAAGTTTTGTTTTTTTAAATCACAACTTTGTTTTTTCGTTCTTTTTCCATGCATATTTTTCTTGATCGTTTAAAAATTGAATTTCTACCTATTTTTTTTTTTTTAACCCTAATCCTGTCAAGGCGATATTTTTGGTGGTGGGAAATAATTTATATTCACAGTCAGATATAAACAATTTTCAAGTCGGTAACACTTTCTTTCAAATATATCACACTGAAACACCAGTACTCGCACGATCACCAAAGTTAAGCAACATCAAGCCTGGTAAGTACCTAGATGGGTGACCACTTAAGAAAATCAGTTGCTGTAAGCTTGGTGTAATGGATAACGACTCGAAGTTGGAAATTTCAGTCGAGTTCGTTATATTCACTCACGTGCATATATCCTTTGGAAAAGTATGTATTCACCGCCTCTCTTCCCCAAGCTATGGGTTTAATAGTAGGACTTTTATCAGTAAATAATTATTATCGCAAAACAATTTGAAAAAAAAAATTCTAGCTTAAATAACCTGCAAATGGTTGATAATCCGTAAAAAACGAATCAGTGAATCTGCCACACTTCCAATGCTTTTTTTTCTTTCTTTCTTTCTTTTTTTCGTTTGTTTACATTTCAAAATCGATAAAGCATTGAAGTCATTAATGATTACCGACAAAAATCAAAACGAGAACTGATTATCAAACTGATTGCAACATTGACACTGGAACAGATGGTGCCTCAGACAGTCAGACTAGACGGAGTATTGCTGTCATATCTGGGTTGGAGCTACACAATTCTTCTTTTTCAGCAAGAGTGCAAAAGCGTTTACGCAACCTTGTGGGTGATTAATTATTTGCCACCCTACAACCTCTTCCCCACCACTGAAATGTTGCTATTCTACCGCTATTTCTATGGCAAATATTCTGATGAGCTATATTCCACAGCTCCCCCAGTTCAAACCTTCACAGATAGGACCCATCATACCACATACACAGAATCAAATCCTCCTCATTCCTTTCATATTCCTTTAGTAAGGAGGAAGTTCTACTTCGACAGCTTCTTCCTCAGATCTGTTACTTTGTGGAACAGAATCCTAAGTGTATGCTTCCTCTATCATTACAATAACCGTCTCAAGTCTATGGTCAACTGATATCTAGCCTACGGTATCCTCATGATATGCATTACAATATCTTCAATCAGTAACCCTTTACCTTGAGTGGCTCTTAGGCCTTGTATTGAGTGATCAATTGCATAAAAAAAATTACATGCCAAATGTCTACCATGAGGACTCTGTATGCAAGAGTCAAACGTTAGACTGCTGAGTGTGAGGAACTCTGATCAAATATGGATTAAAATCCGACCGAATGATAGAATAAGGAACAAATAGGGAATGTTTATACATTTGACATGTTTCGCTTTTATTTAAGCTTCATCAGAAATTTTGGGAAAATGAGTTATGGAAGAGAAAGTTCCAATAATTTATGCTCTGTGTTGCTTGATTTTCATTGGTCAAGTAGATCTCACATGTTTTTCATTGGTCAGGTAGAACTCACGTATCTTTGTCTTGTGGTGTCAATGAGTGTGTATGAGTGTATGTGCACCTGGATTCTAGTTGATATTTTTGTGTCTGTCTGGTAGTCTTTGTGAGTTTAAATCTTGAAGATGCTAGTGGGATTATGATGAGCCTGCATGTTTGTATATCATATTTCTAGTTAGTCTTGCAAGAATGGATTAAATGGTCTTCTTGTTTAAGTTGGTTTGGTTTGGTTTGTTTTGTTTTATGGCATATCGACACTTCAATGGGTTATTTAATGCTGACAAAAATTTTATTGCTGATAATAATTTTTTACTAAAAAGTATTTTTGGTATTAAAAACTATATTTGAACTTTCATAGTGTTTTCACCCCAGTTCAGGAGTTAACTATTTGCCCATAGCTGAGTCCCTAACAGGTGCTACCACCCGGATCAGGGTGGACTTGGGAACACCAGCAATTAAGAGGTGATTCCTTGCTCCCCAGAACCTCCTGGTCAGAGGCCTTGTAGTTTATCGTCTTACCCAGGACGCAGATGTAATTTATTATCATACCCAGGATGGGTTTAAGTTGATCAATGCTGCCACAATACTTGCCTTCAGTTCATCTTTGGTGTTACAAGGAGTTTTGTTGGTCACTTACTCAACTGCACTCCACACTTAATAATCAAGGGGACTGCAGTCTGGGGAGTTAAGTGGCTAGATGTAAGGGGGTATGTGGTCACAGAAATTGTCTGACAGCTATGACTGGGTTCTGCTACTTGTGTGGCATGGTGCAGAGTCTTGATGCCATACATAGGGTTTTCCAGTAGCCACCTTCTTGACACAGGGTAGCACTACCTCCTAAAGGCACTTGATGTAGGCCTCCATGTTGAGGCTGAGGCCCTGTGAGAAGATGAATGGAAGCATAATATTGTTGACAGGATATATCATCTTTCTGAATCTTCTGCACTGTCCTCAGAGTGACACCCAACAACTCTGAAATGTTTCTATTGGAGCTTCCAGTGCAAATGCCAAGCAGTACATCATGCTATTTCCAAATTTCTGGTGATGGGATTTGCATCATGGTGCTCTTTTTCTCACAGATGGTGTCCAACTGACCCTACTATACTTTACAGTTAACAAAATCAAAACAAATGATGCATATGCATGAAATTAAAAATATAAATTGGCGACAATTTAACCATCGCACTCTCTCTCTCTCTCTCTCTCTCTCTCTCTCTCTCTCTGTGTGTGTGTGTGTGTGCGCATATGACAGGGGATACCGCCTTCTTTTCTGTTATATGGATTTATTTTTTTTTACAGTAACAAATACTGATTGCAACCATCTGGTGTAAGTATATAATCTCTGTTGTTATTAATCTTTGGAAAGAAAAATATTGTGTGCATTGCAAAAGCAATATCATAAAATAATTTTTCTCCTACAAAGTATATTTTCTATTTTTTGTTCCCGCCCACCATCAACATGCCTAATGCTAGATTCATGGAAAGCAACACACTGCGCCTTCTTGACCTCACATTTTCAACAGACTTGAAGTGGAACAACTACATCAAAGTAATAGCTGTATCTATTGCAAGGAAAGTTAGGTCACTGTTTCGTGTCAGAAGGTTTTTCTCGTCAAAATCCATCTTGCACATTTACAAATCTACCATTTGTCCATGCATTGAATACAGTTGCCATATGTGGTCAGGTGTTCCTGCTACTCTTGACAAGATCCAAAGCAGGATCTGCAATGTAAGTGATCTTGACTTGGCATCTTGACTTCAGTCACTTTCTCATCAACATGACATGGCTTCCCTCTGTCTTTTCTACAAATATTTTCATGGCTACTACTCTGATGAGCTTTTTTTCCTGGTGCCCAAACTATGTGAGTTTAAGCATGCTACTAGATTGGTATATAGGTCCCACCTTTTTACTGTTGAATTAGGTAAATGTAACAATCATTTCTACTCCAAGAGTTTCTTTTCTTGCACTTCCCACTTCTGGAACTCCCTTATGTTTCCTTGCTTCCCTGATAACTATAATCTTCAAAAATTTAAATGCAATGTCAATCACCATCTTCTATCTTCTTGAACCCCATTCAGCTTTTATCCTTTCCTTGGTCCTCAGTCTTTTCTCCAACCTTCACTCTCTTTAAACCCCTGTGTACTAGTGGCATTCTCACCTTGCTTGGGGTGAAATGATTAAAAAAATATATTTCTTCATTAGAAACTTATCAAAAACAAATGTAATCATTGTTTTTCTTTCATGCTCTTAATTGTTATTATGCTGAAAATGAACTCAGATAACTGTGAATAATAATAATAACAAATACCATACATGAACAAATTAATAAAAAAAAGAATGACAGTAAGGCTTCAGCAGCAGCAGCAGCAGCAAGAAAAGGTAAGTGGTGGCAAATGCAGTCAAGCATGACAGCAGCAGCAAACAAGAAAAGAGAACATTATGTTTAAGGCTCCATGTTCAAGATTCAGGATTATAGAGCGGATTTTTGAATTTGATTGTAATTCACAGTATGCATGTTCCCAGTTTTTTATACATACCCAAAAGCTGAAAAGGGGTTGCTGCTGCTGAGAGAGTTATCAATGCATGCATGTCTAGCAAAAAGGTTCAATGTCTGCTACACACTACAAGACAATGTAATAGAATTAAACCAATATAAAAACAAAGTCTCTTTCTTTTTTTTTTAAACATTACTTGATTTTTAAAATCTGTCCATATATTCACAATGTTTTCATTTATGATTTTTCATATTTACTGTACTTCATAAATCATTAAAATAAACTATAAACAAACAAAACAAACAACATAATCATGCCAAATTAATACATATCTATTTTAAATATGACTACAAAATTCACCATATTCATGAAATAGCCTCAAGTTGTTTGAGTTCATTGTTATATGTGTGCTTAAATAGGCTTTTTCAAATTTGAAAATTTCCTTTTTCATGATTATGATGGAAATTTTAAACTGAGACCTTTCTAAAGTTTCATCTTTAAAACAATTATTAAAGGTTTTAAAATTGTATATGCATAGTTTATGAGGTCAATTAAAACGATATCAATCAATTTTTATTGACAAAATTTATTTTGTTTTCGTTCCATGTGAAATGAAGAGAGTTACTTCCCTTCCTTTGTCTCAGTTTCACTTTTAAGGAGATTTCCCGATCAGATTACTTTTGGAAAAATTCTGAAATATATTAAGAAAAGATTTTGTTAAAACTCAAAAATAAACATTAGTGAAAATAATATATATTCATATAATATTCAGTTTCTTTTTAATAACTTTGGAAAGTTTAACAATTTTGATTCTTACATAAAACAACTTAGGTAAAAGTTACAAAAAGTTAAAAAAAAATCAGACAGACAAATCTTGTTAGTATTGATTAACAAAACATGAATCCTTGCTGCCTAAAAACACCTGACTGTGATTAAGCTTTTTATTCAATTGTTCTTATGTCTGGAGAAGAGATTTCTTTTACAAGCATAAAGTCTGTAAAAACTGTCTGAATGTTGTATATATCAACAGATAGATGTGACATTCAGGCACTTTCTACACATTATGTCCAGAAAAGAAATCCCTTATACGAACACATGAAAAACTGAATAAAAAGCTGAATCACAGTACCTTGTAAGTCATATTGTATAAAAGAGAGATTGCTGTCCAAATACACAATTATATATATATTCATACACACACACACACACACACACACACATATATATATATATTTATATTGGTCATAACACAAACTCGTTTTCATGATGCTTAACTATTCATTTGAATGACAATTCCAACATTTTTAGACATTTAAAACATGACAGGCTACATACACAATTCCAGAAAATCCTTGTTGAAAATACAACTATACTTAACCATGAAAACAATAAACAGAAACTAAAAATTCTTGAAGCTATTTACATAAAACAGTTGAAACCTAAGCTGAAGAAAATAAATTACGAAAACTCCACAAATATACTTAAATGCTTATAGTAGATAACAGGAGCTATTGGTTTTTTATACAAATGGCTTTCCATACGTAATACTTCTCTTCATTTTCACTCTCACATATGACGTCATGAACCGCAATGTCATATTCACTTCCTGCGTTTTATATACACGATACAAATAGACAAAAAAAACTTGTCTATATTACTTAATGAAACATCTACTAATATATATATATATATATATATATATATATATATATATATATATATATATACAGGGTATAACAGAAAAATTGTCCAAATCATTTTACAGCATAATTGTCCATCCCACAAAATGTTTAATATAAAAAAACTAAAATGAGTTTCTTTTTTCAAAGTTTTCCGATGTTTAGCCATCTTGACATCATTTGTTGTAAGAATCACTAAAAAACCCTTTGAGTTATTCAGCTAGAAAAAGAACAGGTTAAAATCATTTTTTGTCAGCCCCACTGTCTTCTCAAATGAGCAATGGTGAGAGGAAAAGATCATTCAGGACTTCTGGCTTCCATCTTCAAAGTTCCTTCAAGAATCATCAAGAGAACAGTGAATAAGTTTAAAAAAGAGGGAACGGTAGAGAGGAAAACTGGATCAGGAAGTCACAACAGGAAGAGGGATCATCATTTCAACTCAAATCTAAAGTGATCAATTAGAAAAGATCCAACTCAATTCATAAGACATTAGGCACATAAAAGAGGAGTTTCAGCTATGATAGTCTATAGAGCAGTTAAATAAGACTTGAAAATGAAATTGTACATGAAATCTCTGAAGCACATTGTTACTCTAGTAAAGAAGGTTAGAGGGTAAAGATAATCTTGAATAAGTTGGAAGATGATTATGGAATAATATATATATATATATATTAACTTTATTTCAATCCGTCTTGAGCTTCTGATTCTTAGCTATGATTAATTAATGATGAATGTGTCATCTCCATTTATGATCGATTTCATCACAATTCTTCTGTTAAGCTTGGAGAGTAACTATATATTCTTATTGCTCAAAGTAGAAAACTAATAGAGTTATAAAAATCTTGGAGAATTCCAGCAAGATATCATTTTTAAGATACAATGGTTCAAACTTAATCTAACAATTGGACAATTACACGATTTGGACAATTTTGTTGCTACACCCAGTATATATATATATATATATATATATATATATATATATATATATATATATATATATATATTTTGTTTGAATAAAAGACAGACTACGTTAAGATTCCATGTAATAAGCTATTTCACCATAACCCTTTAACAGGGTTCTGGATCATCAGACTTTTACTTCAAAAGCTGAAATGAAGAATGAAAAGAAAATTCACAGGTTTTTTACGGACCTCATCAAATATACGCAAAAGTTAACGAAGTGAGGAAGTGAGGTGGGAGAGAGGGTGTGAGTGTGTCATATGTATCATTTTAGTTTTCTATTTTAACCCCAGTGTGTCGGCTGGATGTTGCTCTAATCTAACGCGTCTCGTCTCTAGATAAAGGTGGTTAAGGGGTGGGCGATAAAGGCTACATTGAGGAAGACGCGTTATAACAGCCCCAATAAATTATCCGACAGGTTTCATTCAAATTCCTAGACGCTGTCAGTTCGCGTTACTTTAACGTGCAACATCCAGCCGACACACTGGGGTTAAAATAGAAAACTAAAATGATACATATGACACACTCACACCCTCTCTCCCACCTCACTTCGTTAACTTTATGTATATTTGATGAGGTCCGTAAAAAACCTGTGAATTTTTCTTTTTTCATTCTTCATTTCAGCTTTTGGAAGTAAAGTCTGATGATCCAGAACCCTGTAAAAGGGTTATGGTGAAATAGCTTATTACATGGAATCTTAACGTAGTCTGTCTTTATTCAAACATATATGCTCTGAATCTTACATTGAGCTCTCTGGATATCATCCTCTCAGGTCTACCCATACGGATTACCTAAATTTGAATAAACTATATATATATATATATATATATATTATATATATAATCATCATCTCCAACTTATTCCAGTTGAATCCATTACATTGGGAAAGGTATGAATCCTCTTCTCTCTCCAGCTATGGGTAAATAGCAGGACAGACTGGGTTCTATAGCCTTGGATGGCAACTGGTCTAGGAGAAGGACAACTCTGAATTCAAAACCTGCAGAGGGTCGTTTGGGGACCTTGTGGCACGTAGTGCACCAGGTCTCTGTAATCAGCCCATCAAAATGTGTGGATGGTTCTGCACGAAACATTCACCACCATAATCAAATCTCATGTGCTGTTATCGGGCTGTCGGTTTCCTGGGAACTGATCTGCTTGACCCTCATACGTCGAATTCGACAGCAGAGTCAAGTATATATATATATATATATATATATATATATATATATATATATATATATATATATGTGTGTGTGTGTGTGTGTGTGTAAATTATGAATAATCCTTCTCAGGCATGGAAGAAATTCCATCAGAAATTGTCTGAAGTTCATTTACAAGAAATTTGACCCAAGCTTTCAACATTCTTAAGTTATCATGATTGTAGGTAGAGACAATTGGTGAGTTTCTTAGAACTAATGACTATTGCAACATAGACAAAGTCTTCTGTGACATGTCAGAGAAATGTTTTCTGCCTAAATACACAGAATATACATAAAAATCACTGATGATGCATGACAAAACATTAAACTGATGGATTTCATGAAATATATATAGATGAATATTTCTTTTAAAAATATATCAATTGGTCAATTTTGGAGTAGGTTTGTTCCCGTATTTGATTTAAGTAAACAAAAATATACGAGTATATATGGCCAAAAATTTACTTTATCATAACATTATTTTTATACTTTCTGATATTTCAGCTCAAACACCAGTATTGTAAAAGAAAAACAAAAAAAATAGTTGTCTTTCATTTTTCATCAGAATTTTACTTTTAATTTTTTAATTCATGTATTTTTATTAATTTTTTCTTTTTTTTCTTTTTTCTTTTTTATTTTATAGTACAATGGATATATATATATGTGTGTGTGTGTGTGTGTGAGAGAGAAAAATATAGTTTGAAGGTATGTTATATTTATTGGTAAGCATGCTCAATATCAGAGATAGAGTGTATGCAAATATAAAGTAAGTAATACTCTAAGTATATCCTCACTCTTCTAGATCTTTTTGCCTTAATGCAGGTATCCCCCTGGGCTTTGTCAATGGACCTTCATTGTTCCTAATTTTCATCAACGATCTTCCTGATGGCATCAGTTCTCAAGTCAGTATCTATGCTGATAATACAACGATTTACTGCTGGCTTAATAGTAAGACTGATCAGTTTGATGACATCAAATTGGTAGCTGATCTCAAAATGATGATTGATGTTACATTAAAATTTTTGAAGATTGTAGTTATCAGGGAAGTAACTAAAAAGAAAAAGGAGCTCCACAGGTGGGAGGTGTTAGAAAAGAAACTGTTGAATTAGAAGTGGGGGTTGCATTTAGCTATTTCAACAGTAAAAGAGTGGGACCTAGATGTCAATCTAGTAGCACTCCTAAATTACCTGAATTTTTTATAAATGTGGCCTGTCCTATGATAAGCAATATTTCATGTGACCCACTGATCAAAAACAAGGTTACTCATAATTATTATATTCTTATTAATTATTCTTATTATTATTATTCTTAATAAGTAACTTACCAGTTAGATCTCTGTCCAATTCTTCTATTGGAAACCACTCTGATTTGGTCTAAAATGAAAGGAAACAATGAATATTATATTAAAAGTCCAGAGCTGCAAAAATTCATGAAAAACAATGTGAGGTGAAATGCAGGTTTGATTGCAAGTTTAAAGACAAGTGCTGTGAGCCAAGAGATTGAAAATGTTTTAAGTGATGAAATTCCAAAAACACCAAGACAATTTTGTAAGAATGATAAAAGTTTCTATTCGTGGTTCAAAACCAATTGGAATCCAATCCCTTCCTTGAGGTATATACTGTCATCCTGATAGATATTCTTATGGAAATGTTGACATTCTATGTACAAACAACATCTTTCCAATGAGAGTTTGACATATTGTTCAGTCCACTCGTCCAGAGGTATTATAGCAAAAGAAAGTTCATTTATCCTCGACTATTTAAAATTAATAAGTAGTTAGTCATCACTGGTCAGTATTCAATGACACAGCAACTTAACTGGCAAGAGCATGATTCTTACAGCTGCACCTGGACAATGCCTGATTAAAATCAAGTTATCTAGTGGTAGGTGTTGTGTACTAAATAACAATCTGAGATTGCCACTAAGTTGTGGTATCTTTTTCATTGAATCTCACTGAAAATTAAAGCTGCAAAATGTTACTTGTTGGCAATGATGACTAACACCAGAGTGTAATTAAAAGAAATTTAAAAAAGATTAATTTTTATGTACACACACACACACATATATATATATATATATATATATATATATATATATATATGTGTGTGTGTGTGTGTGTGTGTGTGTGTGTGTGTGTGTAAACATTGATGTCAACACTCAGAAGTGACAGTCTGTTTCATCCTAAATGCAATCATCAGGGTGTTGACTTCAATGCCCACTTTTATATTTACATAAACTCTATCCCTGCGATTGAGCACTTTAACCCATAAATATAGCATACCTTAAAAACAATATTTTTTATCATATATATATATATATATATATATATATATATTTGTGTATTTAGGCAGCAATCCTTCTTTCATGCATATTTCATTAAAAACGACAGACAAGGTGCTTTTATTTAGTTTTTTATACAATTTCGCATGTGATCTAATATTTTTCTTTTCAGATGATAAATTATATAAAAACTGTGTGAATGTTCTTTTTATCCGAGTGTTTTCAGCTATACATTTAGCCATTTTCAAGGATTATATTTTAACTCTTAAAATTAGAAATAGTTTGTTGTATGTATGTTTTATAAAATGTTTTCATTTTTTTGTTTCAAAACACGGTCAAGATATTATGTCCATGTTCAAAGTTAATATTATTAGGTGTTTGTTTATTTTTATTAATAAGGCTTCCATTATTTTTAGCCTTTTTTGCATGTGGATGATGCTATTATATTAGTGTTGTTGACAAGTATGTTCTGAATAGTGTCCAGTAGGTCTCCATGAATATTTAAATGAGATCTAATTGAGCTATTGTCAGAAAGGTGTAGAGTTAGTCTGCGTGTTAAACATGTTGTAGTGTGGCAAATATTATTTACAAATGCAAATGCCCATTAAGGAATTGTATTCCTCAACAATCAACTTTCATTAATAAATATATTGGCCATGCTACAACATATAAGAAAGGCTTGGCTATTGGTTTACCATTATAGTGATATATATATATGGAATACCTCAAGGAAACAGCAGTAGGAACAGCACCCCTGAAGTCAACAGTATGGATAAGATATGTAGATGATACATGCATACTCTGTCCACACCAGGTAGCTGTACAAATACCACAGAATGCAGAACTCAGCCAGACTTTCAATCCAGTTCACAATGAAAGAAGGAAACAATAATCAGCTAACCTTTACTGAATCTACAGCTCAAACAGAGAATAGGCTCAAGACATCTGTATATTCCAAGTCAACCTTCACCAGACAATACATTGATTTTAATTTTCGCTATCCATACAGTGTGAAGAAAAGGATTGCTCAAGGCCTATGATATCATGCAAAAATCATGTCATCATCTTGCAACATGCCAACAGCAGATGATCAGTAACAAACATACTCTTCAGAATAACAACAACCTTGCAAATGCAACATCAGCTTCTGCAGGTAAAAACAAATGGGTTGAGGAGAAGGATGGGAAAACTGCCATGGTCTGTTTCACTTATGTAATAGGTTATTGAAAAACTTTCAGATCTGTAACTCATACAACATGAGAACAACATTCAGAAGAGTTTTTACCTTATGCAGAGACAAGCCTAACAGAGAGGAAAACATGACCAAGAACTGGATGCATTTCATCCTTGCAGTTGTTGCAAAGAAGACAAGGATGAAACCAGCTACTTCCTAAAATGATAATCTTGAGCAGAACTGCCAATTTATATCTTAATTACAATCTCACCATTTTTGTTGGGTATTATGCTAGTAGTAATAATTATTCAGATACAAATTAGCAGGCTAATGAGGATAAAAATATAGTGACACAATTTTAACAGTATAATTTATTTTAACAAACTTTAATTTTCTTAGCATGGAGTTAAAATGATCTAAGCATTCTGTTAATAAGAACTTTTTATATGTCTATCCGCCGAGTGATGATGGCTCAGTGGTAGAAACTCAAATCAGTCGAGGTTTTGATCCTGGCTTGAAGCATTCAAATGTTTAGTTGCACTTTGGAGCTGTGATACAGTGAGACAGCACTGTCTGCAAATGATATATATATATATATATATATATATATATATATATATATATATTTAATGAACTTTTATATAAGAAGCTGTACAGATAGAATAGAGCTACAAAAAAGCATAAAACTCTACAATAAAAATATTTAATTAATTCAAATAGCATTGGAAAAATTAATAAATTTATTTGAAAACCCAACATAAAACTGATTAATAATAATAATATTAATAATTAATAATGATTAATTGATTCAGTGATTGAAAGTGAATAATTTTACAGTTTACTGATTGGCTAATCATAATGCTTTTTTGGATTGCTTAGGAAAGATCAATATTGAAATTCAACTGGTTTTTCTTTTGCATACACATTTTTTGCACATATTTTTACTTTTAGTAAAAAGAATTGTTGTATTGTGCTGTACTACGACATGTGATGAATAGTCAACTTCTGTCTCTTAGTTCACTCTACACTTTCTATCTCTTCTACTTAACATATGCAAATAGGTAGAATCCTATTTACCAATCCACTACAAGAACATAAATTATTATCTTTGACAAAAATCCTTGGACAATAAATTTTGATAGTATTTTGATTTTAATTCTTAAAAGGATATTTTCATCACAAGTAACAGTTTTGGACTAATTGATGTAGTTTGTATAATGAAAAAAATTATCTTTTTCTAACTTTTGCAAAAAGTGACAGGCCACGATGAGTTTTTAAAGAAAAGAAAATGTTTAAATATGAATTTATCTATGAAATGTCAACTAATTTTTAATACCTGTTTTTGTTGACTGTATAATCGATGGGAAAGACCATTTTCAAAGGGCAGCAGTGATTCATGTTCTGAAAATTTTCTGAAATGATACAAAAAATTAAGAAAGGAACCAAAAAAAGAAAATTTAGAATTTTTAAACAGAAAAAGTTAAAAATTCTATTTTTAATTTGTCAATTTTTTTAGCATATGTCATATCATGAATATATTTTAGTTATAACTTTTAATAGTATTAATGTGTTCAGAATTATGAATTTCACTGCTATAAATTATGAGTCAACCAACCAAGGCAGAACCAAGGTTGAGTGGTAGGAAAATGCATCTTGATTTAGTTTATAATCTTTTTTATCTGACAGTTCATTGTTTATAATGCATTTCAGAGTTTAATTGGGAAAATTTGCAAAGAGAAAATTTTGGTTCTTCATGAGCTTTTGCTTGGGAACCAATCGAAACATTCAACCATCTGCAGTTTGTCTTTTAAACAAGAATGCCAACCTTTCATTTTTGCATCACATTGTATAACATCTCTAAGATGATGAAAAATGGGGTTTCCATGTCATCAGAAAACAAATCAACAACAAAAAACACAATGGCTATCACAAAATGAGAAACCAGGGCTAACACCCAAACCAGTTCTCTATCTACAGAAGTCTTTGGTTTGGGCTTGGTGTGATTCTATTGATAAATAACCTTTACCACTCCTTTTGTAGCTATAGATGTATTCTGTCACCTTGAGACAGTTGCTATAAATAAACACTTGTCAACTGTTATTTCCAGTATTTTAAGCTGGAAACAGCCTACTACCTTTTTGGAATGGGGCTAAACTTCCATTTGCTGATGCCTTTTTGAATTCTTCTAGACTCTACACGAGATGTAACATCAATTTTTATGGAAGTTACTGGCCCTAGGTATGTACCTGATAGCTTTTCTGAAAGTGAATTATTTTGTCTATTTATAAATGACGAAATAATAACTTTATTTGCCAATGAGACAAATAAATATGCTAGCCAGGTGAAGGAAAGAGCAAACAAATGCTGATACCTTTTCATATGTAAACATGAAGAAGCACATCGCTTTTTTCACAAAATGAAAAGCCACCTAAGTCATTTTGCTTCTTATTGCCCACCAGAATTACACAAGAAGTTATAAAAGTTAAAGTATGTTAAATTGTTAATGTATTTGTTTTTTATTTTGTTTCAATTTTTTGTTTTCAATGTCAAAACATGCAAAACATAATACATTACATAATGCATCACATCATAATATTACTCAGCCATTCTTTTATTAGTATACAAAAAACTAAAATCTATACACACAATACAAAGAAAGTTATAACAATTTTAAAACTGTAGGTGTTCATGTTTTTGCACCCCCCCCCGCAAAAAAAAATTAGTGACTGGTGGAGCAATTCTAGAAAGAATTTGGTGTGGCAAAAGCTAAAATAGGTGTTTGTATATATATATATATATATATATATATATATATATATATATATATAAATATGTTTGCCTTTTGTCTGGACCATACTCCTCCCCAGTCTTTTGAAAAGGAGTAGAGGTTTAGGATTGGGCTTCTGTTTAGGATTGGGCTTCTTGGTCCTTCCAATGTTTTTTCTTCTTTCAAATCCAGTAGCTCCTTGTATTTTAGTGGCATTATAACCTGATTTGGGGTGAATTGATTTATATTAGAGCAACAAAAGCAAACATATTCAAAAGCAATTCATAACAAACAAAAAACAAATCATAAGAACAAAGAAAGGTAAGAAAAAATATATTACCACAAATTAGTAATGCTGAAATATAACAATTATAAAACAGCTAAACCGGTTTTTCAGAACAAAAATCGAGGACAAAAAATGTGTGCAAGAACTTCAAATTTTATAAGAGCAGATTAATGTTATATAGAAACAAAAAATATGGCATTAAAGACTAATTACCTTCCACTTCTTCTGCTTACAAAGAGATGGTTGGTAGGCTATAATGTATACTGATTCCAAAACTTTCAAGTGATAATTGGTATTAACCTTACTCAGCACTGAAAACATGTTCAGTCTATCAGACCGAGCACACTTCTGGTTTTTAATCAAATGTTCAGCTATTGTTGAACCTGATACATTAATGCACCTATGTGAATTGTCCAACTTTCCATGGCTGGTATGTATCAGTTGATCCATACCTCCAACCTTTGACCTATTCTGCCTACATATTCCGTATCACACTGACATTTGAATTTGTAAATTACAGAATTACTATGATGGGTTTGCAGAACATCCTTCAGGAATGAGCTCAACATAAGTGTCTGGCACCAAAAACAATTTGTGGACTGGCAGAAAAATAACAAATTCTTATACCAATGTGAAATTTTCTTAGCAAATCAATGCATGCTAAGCACAAATAGATGAGGTATTTCTGGAGATCAATCAGCCTAGGCTTATGAAATTGTTGCATTTTTGCTCTAATGCTGGACTTCACACAGTGGTGTAGCTATGGGTGGGGCG